>JAOTJB010000210.1:26565236-26578280 GCA_027123815.1 Erythroxylum minutifolium
CTCCTTCAGAAATACAATTTTGATTTTTATTGTTATTTTAAGTTTTATATTGGACTCATATTTATTTATTTATAGTTCATTATATAATAATAAACATTGTTGTATTTTTTATTTCAATAAAATATTTTATTTTTATTTATTCTTATAAAATTTTCATTTTAGATATTATATTCTGATTTTATAGTGATTTACTACCGGTTGAACCTCTAAACTTTAAACCTTTTCTTCGACCAGTTCAATGTGCGGTCCGATTTTTAAAACATTAATTTTTGGTTTTGTCCTCTTTGCTCCTGTATGCTTTTGCCAGTGTATTGTTTATTGCGTTCCATCACGGAAGCACCGGTGGCTTGACTCCAAAACAGTCCTAAAACTTTTGTAAAGTTTTCAAAACATCAATAATAACTTGTCACAGAATTATGAAACGCAAGTGCGGATCGGTTGAATCAACTTGCATCAATATTACTTTTCAAAAATATATGAATATTAATTAAATCTTAAAAATTCATATCATATATTTTCAATTTTATTCGTATAGAGACGCTTAATTTAAACTTAAAATATTACTTTTTACAGTTACGAACTTATACTATTTTAATTAAAATTTATTAAATATAATTAAACATGATTACATTTATTATTTTTCTAACTTTTTATATGAAATTGTTTTACGCCTTTGCTAGCCGACAAAAGCTTATTCTAATTGTGGTGGTGGCTGAAAAGCAATGCACTTCGTCCGCTAATTCGTTAGGCCCCAGACGGCTAGTAAACGAACATAATGAGAGGTCAATGATAATAAATACATTTTCATATATTATTCGTTATAAATTTTAAATCGAGCAAATCAAACACGACGCAAGAATCATGATTGCTGTACTGTATTTATTCATGCCAGCTGCATACGATATTTGATCCAATCTGTTCCCGAATTTTTGTTTTCCTTGCGTCTAAAGGCCGTCCAGTCATTCATTACAGTAACTTTGATGATTTTGGGCACAGAAAACAAAAGGGATTTAGGGGAAAAAAAAAACTTATCTCTCAAATTTCGGATCTCCCTGTACAGCCTCCACCTGGTGGCCTTGTCTTGATCTTTCTTTAGCAAGTGGGCAATTTAGCTATGTAGCTATGTACTACCAGTGATTCTACTACAGTCTAAGACTTCCAAAATTAATGTCCGGGTAGAATTGGTAACTCATTTTCAGTGGTGCGTTGGATAATGATACGAGTGCACTACCCAGGCTGCTCCGAACAGAAGGTAAAAAGGTCCTTGCTCAGGCCCACATTTATTAAGAGCATAACTTATTTTATAATATAGGAAATTTTCGTTTGAGCGTAATGGGTCTCGAAAAATTTTCTTTTTTTAAAGATTTAAAGGAGTTTATTTGCAAAAGCAAACATTAATCTCAATTTGGCATAAAAATAGCTTAGTCCATCATCATATATATAAAAACTTATTTTTTAGGAGGTAAAATAACGGTAGAAGCAAACATTTTAAAATGCCAAAATTCATATTTTTCTAATTGAAATTCAGTAAGAGAAGTGTTAAATTCAAGAATTCTTCCTTAACCTTGCCTCCATCAACATCATTCCTATATAGGTAATATGCATCTTATTTATTCTCTCAAGTCTGTTTTTTTTTTTGGCTTTGAATTTTAGATTTTCTCAATAACTCTTTTGATTTGAAGACTGGGTAAAAATTTAGAATTTGATTATGTGTATAATAGTTTTTTTAATTTGGGTTGAATTTTTTATGTTCAAATTGAAACTCATATTAAATTTTGGGTATAATTTATCTTTCTTTCATTTCCTATTTTAATTATAATTTATCCAGATAAATTAAAATTTTTTAATTTGAATATGTATGATATCTGTCAATTGCAATTTTAAGTATAATTTCAATTCAAATAGAAGTTTATTTGAGTAATTTTTCTCTCTTTCATTTCCGTATATATCATAGTTGATAATTTTAATCCCTTATTTCTTTCTTCAATTGCAATTTATTTCTCTTTCATTTATTAAGTCATAATTAGCATTTTCTGATTTATAGATTCGATTGATTTTGTATATATAAATTTAATTTTTAAAATTTTTGATGAAATCTAGTTTTAATCTTTTTATAATGTTGATATTGATGTTAATCTCTATTCTTTTTGGTGAAAAGTGGATCATTGTTAGTTTTCAATATTTTATAATTAATAAAAAAATTGAAAATGAATTATTAATATTATAGCTTTTATTAAAAAAGTTTACGTTTTGTTTTTCCATTTTTAATATAGGATATCAAATTTAGCTCTTTATTTTTTTCTTTGTCTCAGATATATAATATCATTAATATAACTTAATGATGAAACGCTGAGTTATTATTGTTCTGTTGTGCCTATTTGCTTCTTCTAGTTCCATACATGTGCTTTTGTTCTTTTCCTAGTTTAATTGTATTATAATTATTTTATATGATGTTACTTAAAAAGCATTCGTTTAGAAGTAAAAAGAAAAAAGGGAAAATGAGTAGAATAGTTAATATCCTAAAAAGGAGTTATCGATAAATTTGTTAAAAGAGTGACTCTTTTAATGAGAATTATGAGAAATTATGTGAAAATAGTTTTGAACAACCTAATGACAATTTAAGTGATGAGATTCATATACATGAGAATGTTAGCAATTTGAGTAAGTATAAACATGTGTCAAATACATCCAATTTAGAAATTTTAAGGGTAAATGAACAATCAATCCCTTTGTTGAATATTTATGATCTCAAAAATTAGAATAATCTTGACATTAAAATAAATAAAATTTTAATTGGAAAAAGCCTATAAGGAAATTGAATCTTGTGTTTTCTTTAAACAATACATATTTGCATATTGATGATTCGATGAGACCCTTTTTCACTTTGTCCCAAGCGTATAAAATGTTAGGAACAACCTTATCACTACCTATAATATAAACTGATGGAGATTAAAATAGGAAAGGGGGCAAAATGAGAGACTGTGGGTTGATATTTTATTTGAAAATTTAATAAATATATTGTTCTAATCAAAAGGGGCTACAAGGCTACAACAGAAAATGTTGACTCAAAGTCATTACTCAAGACTTACATAATGCAAAACTAAATTACTTAAACATTTAGTAGCCTGAAGTGTTTAATATTAGCTGTTATTTGTATAACAGGGAGTATAAGGAGTTGTCCTAGGAAATTTTCTTCTACACTAGATGAATAAGCTAGTAGTTGGTATGTCACAACTCTTCAACTTGCCTTCTTCAAACTATTACAAACTCCATTTATAAGATATAACACCTTTTGACATTCATCACATTAACTTTCACCATCATTTTCTCACAAATCAAGGCCAAAGTTTTTTTGTTAGAATTATTGTTCAATCTATTTGGTGCCTCAAAAAATTCTTTGATTCTTCTTATTATACACATGGTATATATTATACAGTAAACAGTCATTTTGAGTATAGTTAGATTATCCTTTCTGAAAATATGAATCTTATAAATCTAATTCACTATTCCACTCCAAGTTTCCTAATGTGCAATAAAGAATAAAATATCATGTGCCGTAACATAGCATGAAAAGATCATTTTAATAAAAAAATGATTTATAGTTTCATCTTCTATGTTGCAAAATGCACAAAAATCATCTAGGATATTAAACTTTATCTTATTCTTGTTTCTTAATCTCTTCAAGATTACCAACATAAGATAAATAATATTTTAGAATATTAATTAAATTGTACTAGGATAGTTTAAGTTGAATCATATTTTTTGCTCTACCTTGATTATAATTTAATATTGAAACCCTATTTTTTATTTTTGAAACGTGTTTACAAGCATGATGTGGCCATCTCTAATTCTCTCCATCTATAATTGTGTCCACTTTAGTAGGCCCAGGAAATGAAGCTTCAAAGAGTTGTAGTTATACAATAGAAAAGGTAGACCTAACCTATGCTAATTTTCATATCAATATCATGTGTTTCTACCATTTCTAATAATACACTTGAATTCTTTATGCACTTATTTTCTCAACTCCAATGTTTTCTTAAGGGTCTAATGTGTATTGGTTTTAGGTTAAACTTTCTAGAAGCTTTAGACCATTTAAGAAAATAAGTATGAATCTATATCACCTATTGTGACTTCTTGTTAATCAATACTTTTTGTTGGTCTCTAATAACACCTAAGAGGGGAGAGGTGGATTAGATATTTATAAAATTCAACAATTTTTCTAATCAATGTACTTAATTAATATGATAAAATTGCTCAATATATTTTAATGAAACAATTGCACAATAGTTGAAAAAGTATAGGGAAGAGAGAATGCAAATTGATTTATAGTGGTCCGAGAAACAACCCTTGCTTACATCTACTCTGAAGGCTCTTCTTAGAGTTCCACTATAATTTTTGTTTCAAGGTAAAGAATAACGTTTAGGCAATCTTTCCTAATAAAGAGGAACTCTTATTACAATCTTCTTCTAAGGTGAAAGGGAAACTCAATCTCACATGGATCACCTTCAGTATAATACTATAATGCCTTAACCAAATTTTATAACCTAAAATACCCCACTTTATCACTTGGTAATTCCAAAGAGGTTTACTCACTCAAATATGAAATAATGATGCTTAAATAATTGAAGAACACTCGAAAATGTGTGTAAAATACACCTAAATGCTTTTTGATAACTAATGAGAAAACATCTATTCATAGTATTTTGGGACCTTTTTAGTCATTAGAACCAAGGACTAGCTATTATAATGGCTATATGTAGTGCACTGATCGACCAATAAGCATTAAAGGAACGAAATTCACTAATGGTTTGAACACTGGTCGACTAGTAGGCATATTGGTCAACTAATATGACACATTGGTTGATCAATACATCAACCAATGTTACAAAAAACTCATGATATGTTAAATTTAACAACATTAACCTTTATTGATCGATCATTAACTCATATAAGTTGACTAATCAGCCCAAAAATATGATTTCAACATCTTCAAATGCTCAAGACTAACTGATTTAATCTAATCATGATTTAAACAATTCTTATAATGTTCCTTAAAGAGTGTTTGAAAGATCAATAGTTTTTTCTATTAAAAAAAGCTTCGATGCCTCTTGATTAATGAGAGGACTCATGTGAACTGAAATGTTTATCCATAGTGAGCCTTTTGGAGCATCAAATTAACAAAGTGAGATTATAATTAATAGTAAAAACTAAAGAACAACCTTGATAAGTCATAATCTTCTTATGTTTTTAGTTTGATCTTCATTTCAACGATTGTAAACTTTAACTTCTTTTTGTCAATTTCATAACTATCCTTTTAAGTTTATGACTTCATTTTATTCTTGTATTTATTTTCATAAAAATAATAAACTCATTAGTAGTAATTATATTTTTTTATCATCAAAACACCAAGTAGAACCTCCTTTGGTTCAATAATCTCCACCGTTTTGATAATGAAAAATATTTTGTGATATCAAAGAACAATATCAAAGTGCATAACTCAGATATATCACAAGAAATACAAAAATTATAAAACAACCACTCCCCTTTAAGTTTCATAACTCTCCCCTCCATGTCATCACTTTCCTTAAGTCTAATATCACTAATCTCCTCTAAGCTAACTTAGTTAAAAAGATGAATTTGATTTAGATCATCAAAATTTCTCATTAGAAAGTGCTATTGAATATTTAAAGAGTCAAAATAAAAAGTCAATTTCGATAAAAATACCCAAAAATTTGTAATTTGAAAATTTCCCAATTTCATTGTTGTTTATAAGTTGAGGGATTCAATTAGGGCAAAAAGTACAAGTTTTGATTCAAATTAGATGTTAAAATTGTAACAAATATAACTATAATTGTAATATCAATGATCAATTTCGTAAGAGTGTATAATTTTAAAAGGCCCAAAATATTAAAAATAAAAACATGAAATGTGCTCAAAATAGCAAAATTGAGCAAAATTAAAGATTTATTAAAATAGTTGAAAGGGAAACAACCTTAACTCCTTTTATAATTTAAACATGAAGTCATTTTTGAAAAGATGGCTTTTAATTAAGAAAAATTAAAAGTCCTCAAATTTAAAACCCAAAAATAAATAAATTTCAGTTTGAGCATTTTGATGATAATTTTATGAAATGGTGGATGATATTTTTCAAGGAATAGAGTGAATTATTTAGGATTTAGAAAATATAAACATAAAATAGAATAATAAAAGAAAAGAAGCAGAGAGATTAAAGACTAGTTAACCAGTGTGTATTCAAGAATTCTAATTCAATGTCCCAATCAAGAATTCTAATTCAATATCCCAATCTACCAATCAAGTAGTAGAGTATAATAGTTGACTATGGAGGGTATTTGGTTAACTAGTAAGTGTGGCTGTTTGATTAAAAGATATTGGTTGACTAGTGTGGCTATTTAGGTGATCAAACCATGATCATATAGTCAGAACATGAAAAAAAAAGTAATTTTGGGTACACCAGTTGACCGCGTTAGGATATTGGTTGACTAATATTTTCTAAAATGTTAGAAAACATCATCAAAACTTGAAAAAAACTGTTAAAACATGTATGAACCAAGTAAATATCAATAAAAATGAGATAAATCATATAATATGCCTTATTTAGAAGAAATCCTATTAAACATCACTAATTTTCTTGTAATTGTGCACTATTTATCCTTATTCAAAAGTTTAGAGAAATAACTACTTAATTAATGTAAATTCCTACTTAGTGTCCTCATTTTGTACAATAATATTTAAGTTTATGCAATAAATTTCATATTATACATTAAAAAATGATGAATTCTTTTGTCATAATGCAGAGACAAATAATCATCACTAAGGACTTAGACTCAAATTCACAAAATGTTCACATATTTTTTAAATTATGAACTAATAATTATCTCATGTTGAACATTATTTATGAGAGATTTAAATGACGATTTGTCTTAAGTTTACAATCCATTAGAGGCTCCTCATCCTTCTCATCTCTCTAACTTGGCTCAATAATAATCTCTTTTGAAATGTCTTTGGTAGCTAAATTCTCAACATCTTATAACAACATTTTCTAAACTTTTATAGATGTAAAAAGTTTAGATTCATCTTGATAAAATACATAAAATCCTTAATAATACGCAATTCAGTTACCACTATATCTACTATATACTATTTGCTCTCTTTTTTTCTAATAACCTTACAAATCAAGGTAATCAATGTGTTTAGGAACCTAAATAAGCTTGGTTCTTTGGATGTTAAGTTCCTTCTTTTTTGTTAACCCACCCTTTCAAGGTTTTTCTTGACATTCTTTGTTTAAGAAAATAAGATCTATCAATATGTATATACTTACCACAAAAATTACATACCATGTTATGTTAGTGATGATGATGAATATATGCATTTCTTGGACTTCTTTGTGTGTTTACATAATATGGAAGCTTACTTTTGATATTAAAGTTATTAAATCTTTTCCTAGGGTAGTAAATGTCCTATGATTATATATGTGATGCCTACTATGAATGAAAGCTAGACATATGCTTCTTTAGGTCCTAAAAAATGTGTGAGTGAGTTTGTATATTATCATAAAAGTTAAGCTTATTCTTCCCTTAATAATATTTAAATCTATTCCTAGCTTGTAAGGCCTATATAAAAGTATGATGCTTGCTTTTAGGATTAGTCCTAATGGATGTGGAATTTTAGGACTAGTCCTAATGGATCTGGAATGTTCATTAATTGGATGTGGATGCTCCATACTCATTTTTTAAATTAGGCAGTGATTTTTCACTATACAAGTATTTTCCTTTGACAAATGCAACTTTAGAATTGCCTTTACTTCCAGGGTTATAACATATTTCATGCCTATCATTAGAATTCTTTTACACTTCTAGCATGTTTTCTAGTTTTTCACTCCTTTTATTAAACTTGAACAATGAGCCCTTGAGGGAATCTATCTTCCTTTTCAATGTTTCATTCTCATGCCTTATTGCATCTAAGTCATGATTGTCATCAATGATTACAATTTTAGATGCTTTAATTCTATGTAACTCACTTTTCATGTTTACATTCTCCCTAATGCATACATTTAACTATTTTTGAACTTCCTTGAGTTTTAAAGATATTTTCTTCTCTTTCTTATTCATGATTTCTAAACTTTCAACTGATTCATTACAAGTCAAATTAATATCAATATCAATATCATTATCATTATCATAAGAATTAAGGATGGATGTCACCTCATCATTGTCCATAATGATAGATCATATATGAACTATCACTTTTTTTGAATGCTCACTTTCAATTTCACTTTGTTCATCCCTAGTTGATGCTTTAAGTGTTTTCTTCTTGTTCTTTTGCTCCTTTTTATAGTTTCTCTCATACTTCTCATTATCCTTGAGTAGAGGACATTGTGACTTTATATAAACGTGTTTTCTACATTTAAAGCAAATAATGTTAGTGAGTTTATGTTTTAAATCACTTTTACCTTCCTTGAAGTCCTTTCTTTTAAAGATTTTTTATAGAATTTCTTGAATTTTCTAGTGATTAAGGCAATTTCTTCTTCATCACTTTCACTAGTTGATGTCTCCTCCTCCTCTCTTATTCTTCCTTTGAGGATTTGAATGCTAACTTCTTTTCTTTAGGAGTCTCATTTCTTCTTTTCTCTTGAAGCCTCATTTTCTATATGAGGAGTAATTTAATAAGTTCCTCCAATGGTAGTGTTGTTAGGTCTTTGGTTTCTTATATAGCTATCGCTTTAGCTTCCCATATCTTTAGAAGTGACCTAAGCAATTTTATTACAATTTCAACATTAGTATAGGTATTTCCAAGACCTTTGAAAGCATTAATACAATCAATAAATATAATATGCTAGATATGCTTTCATCACACTTCATTTGTAATAATTCATATTGATGTGTTAGTATGCTTACTTTGCTCTCTTTTACTATATTGGTTCCCTCATAAATAACTTATAAAGTATGCCAAATTCTGTAAGCCTTCTAACCCATATAGACCTTATTGAATTCATTTCTTTTTTTGAAAAAGTAAAATTAAATATATAGATAAAGAAATCAATTAAAGGAAGTCACACTTGGGATTCCTCTACAAATACACCATAGAAATTTGTAAACACTACATTTAATATGAAAATACTAGGAGAATGAATTAATTTACAATAGGCTTAAAGGTCTTAGATTCTCTAAGAATTCTCTAGTCTTTTACTGCATTTTCTTACAGTCTGATTGATGATAACCTGCTCCATTGTGCTTGCTTTTCTTAGTTCTATAAGAGTGGACAAGCTTCTGGCCTTCCCTGTAAATCTTTAGAAAATCTTTTTCCTTCCAAATATCTTTAAAATAGGTTTTTATTACCACCATGTATACTTCCTTATCTTTCTTGGAGTGAGGAGTCTCCCAAGCAATACGGAAGCAAATCCAAGGGAGCAAATTAAGGTTGTCACACTTAGGAGTGGGAAAGAGTTAGAAAAACTAGTAGAAAAACAATCTTAATCCTATCCTATAGAAAACCAAGAGAAGAAAAAAAAAGATAAAGAGAAGACTGAGGACCCTCCCTAGGGTCCTCCTTTGCTATACTCACCAATAATTCAAGTCCCATAAAGACTTCATAAGAATAAATTGGACGTACAATTTGCAAAATTCGTGGAGAAGCTGAAGACTTTACAAATTAACTTGTCTTTTATGGAGGTATGGGAACACATGCCCAAGTATGTGAAGTTCCCTAAGCATATACTATCAAAAAAGCAGACTTAGAAAGATTATCAAATAGTTGCATTAACGAAAAGTTGTACTTCCATCATCATCAGCTATTTGCCTTCCAAATTAAAGGACTCAAGGAGCTTTAAGATACTTTATGTCGTTAGTGATTTAGAATTTATGAAATATTTATATGACTTAGGCACAAGCCTCAACCTTATGCCTTTTCAATTTTTAGGAAAATGGTGCTAGTTGATATGAAGCCAACTTCGATGCTTATTCAGTTGGTAGATTAATCGATCAAAAGACCATTTAATGTAGTGGAGAATGTCATTGCTAATGTGGAAATTTTAATTATTTTTATAGACTTCATGGTGTTAGATTTTGAAGAGAATAGGAATTGTCCACTCATTGTTGGAAGGCTATTATAAATACTAGAAAAGCTCTGATTGACGTTTATCAAGGCGTTCATGAAGGCAAACTGATTTTCAAATTGGGAATGACCACGTAGAGTTTAATAGGAATAAATTCTTAAAGAAACCAAAAGAAAGAAACTCTTATATGAAGATAGATATTATGGATGAATGTATCAAAGAGTAAGAGGACAGCTGCAATGAAGAAGAAAGTTTTGAGAAAGCTAAAAGTGAAGGAAAAGGAGACACAAAGGAGTCAAGTTTTGTAGCACATCAAGACATTTTAGTGATGACAGAAGCACCTATAACACCCTTCATTAAGAAGCCATCAATTCTTTGGTTGAAAATCACATACCCATATGTCTTTCTTTTACCAAAATATAGAATCGATTGACTTGCCTCCTCTATTCATATAACTACCTTCTAACTTTGATTATATAACTCTTCTATCAAAGCTCAATAATATACAATAGGAAATACTAACTTTAACCATCGATCTTTATCTATAGCTATGATTTGAGAGACCTATGAGGTTAGAACCACCTCAGATTACACAATGGCAAAAGCAATAAATGATGAAGTTACAATACCATGACTAAGAAAACACTTATGTTGACTTTAACAACTCTCTCATTATAAACATACCACTATAACATTTATCATTTAAGTTCAAATTTCCATCATTCCAACTGTATAATAAAATAACATATAAATGATGATCCAATACCAAAAGCTATCTAAAGTTCAATAATAAGCTTAGGAAAATTAAAAAGAATTATTTGAGACTCATCTTATTAAATATTGACATAAACCTTATAAATCAATAGCATTAATTGTAGTAATAAATTTAACAAGTCCTTTAGGATTATTTAAGGCAATTTACCCTTTAAGTCTTTGAAACACCCAACATTAATATCTCTATTGAACAACCTTTATAGAATATCATCCTAGAAGATGTTTAATTATCTATATAGTGTCAAAATAGGTCCAAAAATGTTAGGCCCCATTTTCGGAGAATAACTTGTAAGTCAAACGTGAGCACATCACTCTGTAGGATTCTTGTAATGGAATCTCATTAGCCATCATAGGTTCATCTTCATTCTTATAACATCTCAAAATTCCATATTTGAACACTTGAAATATGACAATCCATTTTTATGTTTATATCCTCAATCATCACCCTAAACATATCACTCATTTTATCTCTTATTTCCACATCAAACTAAGTACATTTCAAGCTCCATTCAAGGCTAAATATATCATAGTAAAGCATTGATAAGTGCAAAACTTATATATGTACATGATTTGGTACAACAAGCATAACTTTCACTAGGGATGTCTGATTAAGGTCATTCAAGTATAGTTTCAAACAGGACTTCGAGTTCTACAACTTCCATAAAGACCCAAAAAAGAGATCTTTCCATATTGGGGTCAAAATTGTACATTTATATAACTATCCTGAGAATGTCTACTTAGCGGACATATGTCCCTCCAAACGAACATAAACTAAGCTAGAACGCTGGAATTCTCAAGAAGGTTCGCCCTGAGGACGTCAACTCCTCCCAACAAACATTTATGGGTTAATTTCCATATTTCTAACTCCTATAAGTTACCTATGAACCCTCTTATTCATATCTATCATTTCTAACTTATTTTTCTCATCATTTTCCCTTCAGTATCACTTTCATTTCAGTTCAATATCATTTACATCCAAACCATAATCTATGTTTGGTCATCAATCCAAAAACATAGCATTCAAGCTTATGCATATTTATCATAATTTCTACACATGTTCAACTCTCGTTATCACCTTCATTTCATCTCTAACTTATAACACTAATTCTTCCCATTTCAAGACACCATAGTACTCTTTTTCTATTAGATCAAGTTAGAAATGGGCTATAAAGTGTCTAGCATGCACCCTATGCAGCGTCATTAACTTGTAAAAATCCTATCTTTCAAGCTCGATCTCAAAAAATTATACGCTTTATATCATTGGAAAGCTAAGAGGATAAACTACAACTTCCAAGAAGATAACTTTGTTCAAATCAGTCTAAATTAACACAGTTTTTCCAATGAAGTCAGAACACAGATTTTACCCCTATGAATTCTTGAAAATGCAATGCAGAAACTTGGAAAGTCATGAGCAAAACATAAATATATTTCATTAAAATCAAAAGAAAAGAGTTTTACAAAGCTTTAATGGGTATTTCAAGAGCCAAATACATCATTGGTCTCATAATCCAAAAATAAAAAATATACTTAAAATGCTGCTAAAGCCTTATATTTTCATATACTAACTTAAATACCAAAAAAATATGCAGACTTGGAGTGATGCCTTGGCTCTTGATCACTCGATCTCTTACTCTTCACCTAGAGATGGGAAGGAATGGGGGTGAGCTTAAAAGCTCGTGGGTAACAAGTTTATAGTGGAGAAACAAGCAAAACTATTGAAAATATTCGTTGCCATAGTAAATTGCATTGAATCTATAAAACACATATTTCTCAAATTCTCAAGCTTGTCAAACAATTCATAAACAATATAAGTCATCTATTTCTTAACTTGTCAAACAAATCAAAAACACATAACCAATCATAATGGTTTGGGTAGTCCATAAACATGAGGGAGTTCTTGTGAAGCTCCGATAAACATGAGGGAGTTCTTGCAAATCTCCAGTAAACATGAGGGAGTTCGTGAAGGAGCTCCATGCCACTAGCAGGTAGGCGAGAGAAGCCTTTAACATGGTTAGAGTGCACGTGATATAACAGAATGGACAACCACAACCCACACAAACATGAATTTCATGACTTGTAAACATATTGCACAAAATGCACATTTCGGAAACATGATTTCCTTAAGCATGATATATTTCAAATACCATTTCCATCATCATTTCATAAATCATCAACAAGATTCATGTACCAAACATGTA
>JAOTJB010000210.1:26663430-26673891 GCA_027123815.1 Erythroxylum minutifolium
GTTTGTGTGCTAGATTTCAAGCAGATCCTAGAGAATCTCATTATATTGCTGTTAAAAGGATTTTGAGATATCTATCATGTTCTACTGATCTTTGCTTAATGTATGAGAAAGGTAAAGATTTCAGAATAATTGGCTACTATGATGCTGATTACGTTGGAGACATAATCGATAGGAAGAGTACAGGTGGAAGCTGTCACTTTCTTGGCCATAATTTAGTTTCATGGTCTAGTAAGAGGCAAAGTTCAATTACACTATCTATTGTAGAAGCTGAATATATGTCTGCTGCAAGTTGTTGTTCACAGACATTATAGATTAATTATCAGTTAGAAGATTATTCAGTAAAAGAAGAACAAATCTCAATCTTCTGTGACAACACAAGTGCTATCAATCTATCAAAGAATCTAATATAACACTCAAGGGTGAAGCATATCGAAGTTAGACATCATTTTCTACGAGACTATGTATAGAGAGGAGTCATCAATCTTCAATTTGTTGAGACAAGTCGTCAATGGGCAAATATCTTTACTAAGCCGTTGAACGAAGAAAGATTCAAAGAAATCAGACGAAACTTGAATATGGTAGTCTTTAAAGACCAATCGTCTATCATGTCATGACCCAGACGATTCTTACAAAAGGAAGATAAAAGTTTTAACTCTTCAAAAGCTAGTAACTACAAGTTATAGACGGTAATTATTTTTGGAGGGAAATATAAAGAAAAGCCTCTCAGACGGTTCAAAACATCACCTACTCTAAAAACTCTTGAAATCTTCTGCGATCGATTTCTGCAGAACTCTCAAAAATAACTGTTTATTTCGAGACCTTTCGGTTACCCTCTCATCTTCAGATTCTAATCTCTTTACCTTGAGAAGTTCCTACTATCAAAAGATCACAATGGAGCAAGCAATGATTTATGGAAAACATGTTGATTTCGAATCCTTAAAGGAGAATTAGATGGACATTGAACCCGAATTTAAGGTAGCCGGATGGAAAAACTTCTTTCAAGTTCGTGACACAGTTTATCTGAATGAAGTGTATAACTTTTGGAAGAATGCAAATATGGTAGATGATACAGTAGTATCATTAGTGGATAGACTGTCGGTTATTGTGACACTGGAGCTAATCGAGAAGGTTAGTGGATGTCCGTGTGTTAGAGAAGAAGTGTCTTACAACCTTAGATGGATGACTCAAAATCATCTAGAGAAGGCACTGGTAAATTGACAACTCTATGGGTGTAGTGATCCAAAAGACAAGAGGTCGTCGAACCTTGTTCCGAAGGTTAGGGTTCTACACAACATTCTTTTTCACTACATCCTACCAAGAACAGGATCAAGGAACGTTGTGACAACAATAGATGAGCAATGCCTGTTCTACCTACTCAACCATAAGGCTATCAATCTTCCACACCTGATTCTAAGGTACATGATGAAGACGAAGAAGGACTCTAATTCTTTTCCATATGTCATGCTACTGACAAGAATCTTTAGAGATTCTGGAATTTTCCTGGACAGAGGAAACAGGGTGAAAATGAACATTAAAAGTGTTATTAATGCAGTAACCATTGGTAAAATGGGATTGAGTACAACTTCTACGCCAAAAGCAAGGATTGAGGGGGAGCTTACAGCTAGACGAAGTATAACTAGGAATGTTACTTCCAAAGAGAAAAAGAAACCTCAATCTTGTAAAAGAATGGCTATAGAAGAAAAGAAGAAATCATCAGAAGTAGTAGCTGAAGCTAAGACGATGAGGAAAATAGAAGAAAGCCAGGTGAGTCTATCTGGAAAACAAGTGTTGTTGAAAACAAAGATAGAGACACTTGATTTTGAGAAAGTCAAAAAGTCAAAGAGATCATTAAGGATCTTAACTCTCTGACAAGAAGAATAAAAGAGAGGGAGACGAATGACTTTTGGTGAAGACTCTCATCAGATAGAAAAGACACCACAAGCCAAAAGATCTCTAGTCTCAATTCTGCAACAAGAGCAAACAAAGTTAGCTAAAGAGACTAAAATTAAGAAGAAATTGGAGTTCGAAAGAAAGAGAACTCAACCACAACCACCTTCTGGACTGGTAGAAGAAAGTAAAAAGTTAAAGAACAGTTAGAAAGAAACCACTTCAACTGGGAGTCAACGAAAAGAAAAATCAGTTGAAGACAGAGTGGAATCTAATAGTCTTATCAGAAAAGAGGACTTGAAAATAAAGGTGATTGAAAAAGAGGTACCTATTAGAAGTAGAAGCTCAATAATAATCAGAGAACTTGTGAAAAGGTTGGTCAAGGTACAACTTGAATCTATTTTGATATATAATCGTTCTATACATCTTCTAAATCATGAAGAAAGGAGATTATATGGGATTCTGAGGGATGAGAAGTTATAACCATATCCACAGAAGATGACAAAAGATAGATACACTATCTACCCAGCAACGAGTAGAACATTGATCAAGATCGTACCTGACATACAACCAAGAGCTTCAAACATTGTACGTAATGTTGAAAAAGGGAAACAGAAGATGTACCCCGAAAGAACAACAAGTGATCTAACTGAAGAACAGATACATGAAGCAGTGAGAAACATAGATGAAGCATGTCATGTAGTATAATCAAGAGGAATCTATGTTTCCCATAACATCTCAAAAGCATCAGGAAGTAATTGTGGACACTTCACCACAGATGCCAGTTCTTAGGTAGTTGGAAGGGTGACTAAAGGACAGTATAGATCTATCCAGGTTGGAGCTATGTTTGTCAACTTAGAGACTTTTGTGCACCTGATTATGTACTTTAGACCTTTAAGTTTTATGCCCTCCTTAAAGATGTCCTTCACCTTCTTAGAAAAACTATTCCCAAACTACCTAGACCTGATGACCTTGATCTCCCAGAAGGAAAGCAATTCTTCAAACCTCCTACACTAAAAATAATAGAACTCGATGTCTTACCCTCAGAAACAGCTGTTACTACAAACTTCTATACGAGTTCAACTCAACAAGTCAAACTTATTAGAATGGAAGAAGTAAGATATTTTGACCAATGGAGTCAGGAAACCTTAGTAAAACAGATTGAAGAAATTAATACTAAGGTTGATGATCTACAAGATTCAGTTGATGATCTACAAAGCTCAATGAATGATCTAAGAAACTCAGTTGGTGATCTACATAAGGAATTAGCTTATATACGAGTTACAATAGAATCAGACCTCAAGTTGATCAGAACAGAGATGTAGCACATGTTTTCTGAAATAATGAAGGATCTGAGGTAACATTTTTTATTAATAACAAATAGGGGAAGAAGAGAGGAGAAAAAAAGGAGAGATAAGAAAAAAGAAGAATAGAAGAGAAGAAAAATAGAAGAAAAGAAGATAGAATATATATGTGTTTTTTGTGATTGTCTTCTTATTCTTTGTTTGTTATTGTCTTCTTATTTGTTGTTTGTTGTCGTCTTATTCATCAATTGAATAAAAATTGATTTGTTTAAAATTATGATTATTTGTTATCATCAAAAAGGGGGAGATTATTAAGTCAAGATGACTTTACGATGATTAATTTTGATGACAATCAAATAATAATAAATGTTAGAAACAAATGAATGTTTTAACAAGTATGTTAAGTGTGCAGATGCAAAGTCAATATAGACGCAGATGCAGATGCAGACGCAAAATCAATATAGACGCAAACGCAGATGCAAACGCAGAGTAAATAGACGCAGATACAGACGCAGGTGCAGACGCAAAGTCAATATAGATGCAGACGCAGATGTAGACGCAAAGTCAATATAGACGCAGACACAGACGCAGGCGCAAAGTAAATATAGACACAGATGTAGACGTAAAGTCAATATAGACGCAGATGCAGATGAAGACGTAAAATCAATATAGACGCAGATACAGACGTAAAATCAATATAGATGCAGACGCAGACGCAGACGCAAAGTCAATATAGACACAGACGCAGATGCAGATGCAAAATCAATATAGACGCAGACACAGACACAGATGCAAAGTCAATACAGACGCCGACACAAAGGCAACACAGACGCAAAGAAGACATAGACGATACCACGAAGATACATTAGTACATCAGAACAATTATTTAGTCAGAGTTAGTTACAGAACTCAACTAAATGATGGTTATCAAGAAGCAGTTAGAGACGAAGGCTATAAATATTAGTTGCGGTCGAAGATGCTATAATCTTAAGAGGAGAAGAGAAAATCTGAGATAAGTTAGAAAGCTAGACAATCTGAGAGAAAATTCTTACAGTGCTTACTTAGAATAGAGCTAACATTACCATAACAAAAGCTCACAATCTTTTTCTAGTGAGAGAAAGAAAAGGCTGATAGCCTGGAGAGGCTAAGATAGTGAAAGAATACTTTGTAAGAGACCTGAAGAGGCTCTAGAAGGGAAGAAAGAATACTTGTAATCATTTGGAGAATAGTGAAACACTAAGACGAACTCTGAAGACTAGACGTAGCCCACGGTTTGGGGTGAACCAGTATAAAAATTACAGTGTCTATTCTCTACTCTTTACTTTAGTTTATTTTGTTATTAAGAAATCATATAGAAGTAATTTGCGATTTAACTAAGTAATAATTTTTATATAAACCTTGTGATATTCTTTTTAACAAGAAAGAGGAGTTTTTTACAAGATTTTATAATTAAAAAGGAGGATACACCATTCAACCCCCCTTCTTGTATATCAAGTTTCTTGAACGTAAAGTCTATACTACGTGTGATTTACTTCAATAATATCCTTAGGTCATCTCAAATTTATCTAAACAATTTTGGCATAAGTCAAGATTATCTTGACGGCCAAAATCATCAAGAAAAATAAGTTAACGTAGTTGACACTAAAAGGACCAATTCGACGTTCGAAAAATTTCTAGAACCCTAATTTCAAGCATATGCACTAAGCATGCTACTACCATCAAAATAATACATTTCTTATCTGATAAAAACTTTATTAAGGTCTTATAATCTAAACACATACACCATAAGTCATTAATTAAGTCAACTCCATTGTTTTCAAAAAGCTAACCAATGTTGACTTTGACTTTATTTATTAGTTGAATCAAATTCAATTAATTCTGAAAACATTCCAGAGTCTTATACACATCTTAAATGTGCCTAATAAAAAATTCCAGAAACTAATTCCTAGGAATTATTTATTAATAAATTGGAATTACCCAGTACATCACATGTCTACGACACTTGTCATATTACTTATAACACTAGTCATACTAAATATCATGCATGCATAAGATAATCACTTTAACAACAAGTTTCATGCTTCTCATACATGTGGAAACATCTTATCTTGCATGTGCATGCATAAAAATTCATAAAAACAATTTTTATAAAAATTAATATGGAATTTACAAGCATCCATTTTCATCAAATTTCTAGAATTTCCCAGAACTTCATATATGCATCAGGCTACAACTAAATTTGTAATAAAATAGAAAATGGAATTCAATTACATTTTCCTTTGAAAGAAACATAACATAACACCTTATAAACATTTCTGTGAAAGAAAATAAGAAAAATTCTATCAAAATTTTCAAAATCAGCCATGCATTCAGTTTTCCAAAAATTCTCAGAAACTAACATATGAACATACTAGATATTAATCCAAAATAAAATAGAAAATGACATTTAATTATAATTTCCTTTAATAGAAACATGATATAACACATTATAAACATTTCTGTGAAAAAAATCAGAAAAAAATTTCTATAATTTATACTAATTATTCCAAATCAACATGTATGTTAGTCACAACCCAACAAACACTTTGCACATGTTCAATACATTATCTAATACATGTATAAACTTGATATGATACCATTTTTGGAGATGTCACAGATTCATGCATCATATGCATGTCAATGTAGTGGAAGTGTCATAATCTAAATTTTGACACCATGACAACCCCGAAAATCCAAAAACACACATGCATGCATAAGATTCACAATAAGAACATGAAACACTAGTACATTTAAATTTCTCCACCTTTCATTATTTTTCTCCTTATTTGGGTTGTTACAAACTCCAAACCCTTCCTTGATCACCTAAGAACACACGAAGATGAAGAAGAATAATGTGTAAGGGTGTTAGAACACCAAACATGATGAGTTGAAGTATATGTTCAAATAAGATGATAGATCAAGATTATCTTGATACAAATAGATTTATGAAACAATTGCATAAATTACAAGAAGATAACTCAAGACCTCTTCTCTTTATCTCTAGAACTCTTCCAGAGCCCTTTCTCTCTCACTTGAGTATGTAAGAACTATTAAAAAACTTCTGTATACAAGTGAAGACCTCACTTATATATTAACTGTCAAGGCTTCGGTCACGATCGTGGCATACGAGCCATAATCCTTTAGTCACGATCGTGACCTATGAGCCATGATCGTGGTGTACATAAAACCAACCATACACACTATGTTTTTCATATAATATTTTATACATGTGACACTTAGGTTCTTGGTTATTTTAGGTAGTTGAATTAACTTTTAATTCAAGCAAATCATCAAAGGTTTTATGATGCCAATTTATCGGAATATAAGTGGATTAATATATGAACTCTTTGATAGTTAATTATCCAACTTACAAACCTTTCCATAGATAATTATCATGCAATTTATCCTTTCACCATACTATACCCTACTTGGTTTAGAATATGGGCTATATGTCAACTCCCACCAGACTGACTACGTCACATCTAATCTAGGTGATGTTAGTTCTTGTTATGGGATCTCATTACTCTGTATGTCATTGAAGACTCTCTTCATGACACATAATTGCTCTGGTCAGAGACTCTTGAGTAATGACCCCGACAAGAGGTCGTGGGTATCATCTCCTTCTATCAAGAGTGGTGAATCCTTTATTGGCTACCTAATTACCTTCGAATACTAATATTTGTACCCAATCACCACCCTAAGAGAGACCTTGTCTTAACCTAACAAGGAATGATGTCAAAGCATAGAATTACTATCCAAGATATCCTTGAGTACCTCAAGTTTAAGGATATTTGCACCATTGCTATAATGAGATTGATCATTGATATTTGATAGATCATTAATATGATAATCTCATAGCGGGTCTTTCGATGTACTTACTACTCTTAGTAAGCATCTATATATTAACTCTAAACATCTCATGCTTACAGTTTATAAGATCCACTACTTGACATCATTGCTTTATCCCTTTGGAGCATCTGATGAATCGTTTTTTGTGTGTTAATTATCATTCCCACTTCCTTAATAATCAAGCTATAAATTTTAATGTAAATGCTTTATATTTGAGTTTGTAAAACTTACTTTTATCTCCAAGTTTGTGATGACAATTTTTATGTTTAGTGCCAGCCAAATCTTTGATGAAGACATTAGTATAAATTCTCGGAGAAGAAGAAAAAGAAGAAAGACAAAAAGAAAACTTTTGTTACTCCACATTTAGTTTTTCGTTTAAATGTGAAAATGATGAAATTACTTAGATGAAAAATTGAGTGAAAATCACTTCATTACTTAAGTGTTGAATATGGTACCTAATTTTATTTGGTAATGATTGTATTGATGAAGTCAATTTTTCTCTCATCATGATTAAGTTTCTTAGCCTAATTTTATTCTGGTCAATCAATACTGTGTTCTTTTCTTTTCATGGGGTAATTTTCCAATTCTTTAATATGCAATTCTGCACTTTTTTGTAGATAAAACTATTTAAAGGAGATTTACAAGCCAATTGTGCTTACCTACTCAAGATATCTCTAGATCTTTACCCTTTTGATCTAATGTTCATATATTTATTTACTCTTATTAGTTTTAGAAAAAAATTATTTTATAAGGTCTTTACCTATTCTTATATATTTGTTGGAAGTGAAGTTAACCATGATTTGGCAATAAGATTGGTCCTACTTTGTTTTTTTGGTTGGAATTATGGTATGCAACAAATTTAAATGAAACATCATATCCTTACGCTATCTTTACTTTTGGTTCAGAAAAATTATTCAAGTTAGCTCATCCATTCTAATTATGTACTTTTGGCCTATGTTATCTGTTAGATTCTATTGTTTCGAATTGGTAAAGGTGATTTGGATCCAAGATTATGTGCTACTAATTCATGTATTTGAGAGTCAATGATAGAGCTGCGGTATAAGATACTCTGGCATATTCTTTGTCACTATATAGGAAAGATTTCCTTATTGACACTAGAATTCTAACATATTTTAAAATTTTAAGTGATTGTTGTGCTCTTTTTTCTTTTACGAGTCAGATGCTTAATTATGCCTTCTGTATCCATTTAAGTTGTTTCACTCTAATTTATCTCTGTTGTGTATGACGAGCGTCCTATGCACATAAACATCATAATTTTCTAAATTCACATTTTGTAGTTAGTATTTCATTATTTAGATATATCAACTTGTTTGTGAGCATGGTAGTTTTATAATTCTAATCTACTTTTTTCTTTCTTTCTTTCTTTGTAGAATGGTGATGATTAATATTGGACAAAAAGATAGTAAAAGATTTTGGATTGCCCATACATATTGGTTTTGTTCAGTATTTAGAATTCACTTATATTCTATATGGAATGGAGGAAGATATTGTAGATGCATATTTTAGCTAAAGGATTGTAGTTTACAATACCTTATGAACTATATATTATATATAAATGCAATTTTTTGTCGTTTACATTTGATAGTACGTAAGCAATTCATATGATCATATAAATGCATTTTTTATTATTTACATTTGGTAACGAAAGATTAAATTGTTGCTTTTATTATTTGTTGCCTAAACAAAATTTGCTTTGTTAAAAGTGTTTCAATATCTATTTAACATTGTTGTTGTAGTTTAAAACTAGTGTGTTACTTTAGTTAAAACTTAAAGTAGCATTTTTTATTTTGTTGCCTAATCAAAACATTTTGCTACCTTATACTTATTATAGCGCCACTTCTTGTAACGATATGAATTTTTTTACCTTAATAAAAAGGCAACAATAATTATACTTATAGCTACGCTTTTATCTAATACCTAAAGCACTTTTTACTGTAGTGAGTCAATAATAACCTAGGAGATGCTCTCTAGATTTAATCATACAATGACCTTACAAATGAGAAAAATAAACCAGTCTAAGCAATAATCACACAAGCTCAAATTGTTTCCATCTTCGATTTATAGACATATATCACCATCTTGTATGGGCATAAGTTATGTTGCACAACTATGAGCTATTAACTTATGGTTGTGTAATAATTTGGCATGGCTGCGAGTTAATTCTCAAGGCCATGCCAAATTAATTCATGGTTGCGAGTGGCTAATAGTTCCACCAAAGTGCACTCTATTGTGTCTAGTTTCTATTGCTTTTAATTGCCTTCATATCTTAATTTTGGTTACAAATTCTTATGTTTTGACCCAAATGTAGGATAAATTGAGTAAAAATGGCGTGAATATTGTGTGAATGTTAATTGGATTTTTTGTAAATTTTGCATAAAGGTTAAAGAGGAAGTTCACATAATTTTGAGTGAAAAGGAAAAAAAGGAAGAAAGATGGTGATTTAATTTGTCACCATAGTGACAAGTGTCCTCACGGAAGGTGTTAGTCAAAGTGGTGACTTAACTTGTCACCACTGTGATAAGTGTCCTCACAGGGGTGACTTAACCTGTTACCCTATTTTTCCTTTAATTCCTCAACTTATTAAGTCTCATGTGCCAGAGGGATGGCTCGAAAACCTAGACTTGAAACAAATTACAAATAGAAAGGGTAAGGGAGATAGTAGCACAGATTCCAATATACAAATCTTTCACACCATATAGATGGATTCGAAGGGGTAGAAACAGATATAAAAAAAGAGGGTGGAGAAGAGACAAACACAACAAAGAGGTGTAAGCTTGGGATAGAGGTGAAAGCTAGAGTTGAAGCTAAATCCCAATAGTGAACTTGAGCAACCATTCGACTGGGTGACAACTAAGCAGAAGTAGAAGGTGAAACCCAATGTTAGAAGCTTAAGAGTGGCAGGACATCAACGCAACTCCTTCATCTGAACACTTATTTGTTGATTTTGTTTATTATTTCTCTGTTGTTTTAATGAAATCTGTTAGTTGATAGACTCATATTCTGCTAGCTTTTGATAGTTCATTTTGGTTATTAACTTGGTTTACTACTTTAATACTTCTCTTATATTAATCAAGATGGGATTGAAGTATTTAAATATGATGGATCTTGTTATTTTCGTGGTGGGATGATCTCGTTCTCTTGAAGATTAATGTAGCTATTTTAGTCAAGTATGCGTGATTGAGGGACTGTGTTATCTGTAACACCCCATTCCCGCAAGACCCGAACCCGACATCGATGGTGATATCCGAGCTCGTGTCCCACGAGGCTGGTATGCTAGAGCACTCAATTACTCAGAAATCGGTATAAAATTTTTCTTTTATTTTAAACCACAAACATAAAGTGCAGAAAATTGATAACCAAA
>JAOTJB010000210.1:26685862-26700091 GCA_027123815.1 Erythroxylum minutifolium
TTAAAATTTGGTGACTTTTATGTATAATAGTTGATGCCATGATTAAGTTAGATATGTGTTTGCTCTAACATGCCATTGTTATAGATTATATATTGGAATGTCCACTGGGTGTTCCAGTATGTAATTTATGATAGTGGGGTGTTACATTTTTCCTTTTCCAATAAGCCCTTGCGATCATCAATATTTTCTATTTCTCCACAATTTTTGGTTCACTTAATGATGATCATAAGTCGGAGAGAATTTTTTTCATTCTTAGATACTATGAAGGGCACCTGCTCATTACCTACTCTCAAGTCAATTCAACCCATCAACATCAATAATTGATCGAGTGGTGGCCAAAAATGGTTGTTCGAGGATCATTGGTGTCTCTATATCCTCCTATAGCCTAAAATAAAGAAGTATATAGGGGAGATAAATTTATCAACTTTAACCTGAACATCTTTCATGACATCTCTTAGCTAATGAACTAAGCTATTTGTTGTCTTCACGTGCATCTTAGTGGGTATTATCTCTCCTACCTTTAATCTTTGACATAAAGCATACGACATCATATTTATGCTAGCTCCCAAATTAGAAAATGCCTTATCTATTTTACCACCTCCAATAATGCAAGGGATGTAGAAATCTCCTGGATCCTCCTTCTTCTGTGGGAGTGTCACTGTTAATTCGTTTTCTACCTACTCTCTAATAGATTCCATTAGGGTGAGCCATGTCTTCAATTGCTTTATCATTTTCATAACCTCATTCAATTTGGTTTCTTTGAATTTCCTCATTTCTTTGATCGGACTTGGAATCAAAGGCTAGTATTTATTTGTTTCAGGTAGGTTATACTTAACTAGCAGGGAGCTTTTCTTGTTCTTCTGCCCTTCTACTTTCCTTTCAACCTTGACTGGATTTGGGTTTTGCTATGCTAGAATGGGGTAGGAAATTTTAGATTGATGCTCCTCGATTGGCTTCAAGTCAGGTTCACTCTGCAGGAAATTTCTGTCAACCCTTTTCTTTTCCGTTTCTCTATTGTTTTCAGTTTGGTCGAGCTTCTCCTCATAGGCCCAAGTGGTAACCATGATTCATTCCTTTAGGTTTGTCTCAGTATTCCTTGGAAGAGTTCCTACATTTCAGGTCAACAGCGCTTTTGCTAGTTCGCACATTTAGACTTCCAGGTTGTATATTGAGGAGGTTTGATTCTTTGTTACTTGCTCAAACTTGCCTTCAAGCCTCTTATGAGCATCTTACATGCCTCCAATCTTGTCTAGTATCTTATCTAATTTGGAGTCCATCATGTTTAGTTTCTCTTGTTGGAAACTAGGTGGTCCTTGAGGTTTGACCTAGCTTCTCGCATTGTTCGACCAAGCGAAATTTGGATGGTTCTTTCACTCAGGATTGCATATATTAGAGTAAGGGTTGTTTTCCCCTCCTCGACTAGATTACGCTCCCATGTAATTTACTTGTTCTGGTTCATAACCCTTCATCAGCAAACAGCCAATAGTATTATGATTATCCTGGCCGCATAACTCACATATCTACTGAATGGCCTTAACAGGAGCTGAAGAGAATGCCTTTAAGTTGTTTAGCTGTCGTGTCAAGTTGTCAATTTTTTCTTGCATTTCTGTCGTTTGGTCGACAACTATAATTTCCTTTTGTTCTCGAAAAGTTGCAGGTTGTCTACTTCTCGCACTTGACCATAGACAATTGTTACTAGTCTCCTCTAATAACTCCTCAGCTCCATCCACTGTCTTCCTCATCATTGATATGCCCGATGCTGCATCTATAGTCCCTCGCATACGGGTTCACTCCATTATAAAAAGTTTGCAAAAGGAATTCTTTGGGTAAATTATGATTTGGACACCTCCTTTACAAGTCCTTATATCTCTCCCATACCTCATAAAGTGATTCTCCATCATTCTATTGAAAGTTCGTAATCTCTTCGATTATCTTTGTGGTTTTGGTGAGGGGGAAGTATTTGTCTATAAATGCTCACATCAATTGCTCCCACATTGTGACATTTGCAAGACTGAGAGAGTGATACCAAGTTTTGGCTATATCCATTAATGTAAAGGAGAAAAGCCTCATTCTTATAGCGTCTTCTGACATCTGATGATATCGAAAGGTATCATATATCTCAAGAAAATTCATAATTTCTGCATTGTGATCCTTGTTTGTAAGTACATAAAATTGCACATTAGTTTGAAGCATGTTCAATAGGGCTGGTTTAATCTCAAAAGAAGCAGCTTGAACTAGTGGTCAGGTTACTCCATGATTGGTAGCATTGAACCCCGATCTCATGAAGTCCATAAGGGTTCTCGATTGGTGTCCTTGATTTGCTCCCTGATCGAACTCTTGATGAAACTCTTATGCCACTGGTTCCTCAATTACTTCTTCTTGGCATTTGGCCTTTCGGATGGCTCGTTTCAAGCGAATGTTATCGAGCGTTGAGGCTTTCATGATCCGACTTGTGTTTCGACTAGCTCTTGTGTTCATGCAAGTGTACAAACACAAGAGTGGAGCACACTCCTTAGATTACAAGAACTAAACTAATCCTACACCTCTCTAGCAATGGTCTCAAAAACTCGTTGATTGTAAATTTTTAATCTAAGTAAAACCTTCAAATACTGCAAGTACACAGGTCGTAGGTGTACTATAAGAGGTGTCGATCCCACTAGGAGGGTGAACTAATCTAATTCCTAACTTATCTAAGACCTAAAAATTGATAAAATGAAAATAAAAAGTAGACAGAAAAGTAAACATAAGAGTATGATTTTTAGAAAATTAACTTGTAAAAATAACACAAAACAAAATTTAAGTTAAGCAACACAAAAGTCACAATTCGAAATCAACCAAGAGAATTAACTAATTATGAAGGAAGGGATTTATCCTATCATTAATGCTAATTTAGTCACTTATGTGTTAATATGGTGTCAGTTCTAGGCTATCGAAGTGTGGATTACTCTCCCTCGAGTTATAGTCACTAAGCCTAATTGATAATCCTTAATTAAGTCGAGTAATTGAAAATGTAATCTCTCAATTAATGATCAACCCACAACCTAATTAGTTATTAAGTGTTATAATGAACAACTGGGTCATCACACGGGATCGATTTATCTCCGTACCAATTATCGATTTGATTAATCGTGCGGTGTATTAAGTCACTTAACTCTCATTAAGTCAACCTAATCATTTTTATTTGGTTCACCATCTCAGTTTATTACTAAAGTATACAAGCACCACAATTAATCACAACACCTAACCAATCAACATAAAAGATAACTAGATTAATATTGAATCAAATCAAATTCCCTAAAGAAAAGTTCCAAAACCCATAATCATCATTCTCATATTCATCTTAACATTCAAAGTAAAAGAATACACTTGGAAGGGATCAGAGGACTCAGGAAAGGCAGTTGGTGCGAAGACCCACTACCTCTCTCCTCCTCTTCCTCTTCTATCTTCTTCCTCCTCTTTCTTGGAGTCTGCCAAATGTGGCAGAACGTAGAGCCCTTTAGGGTTACATCATTATGCCTTATATAGTCTTTGCCATTTAAAGTAGCCCAAGGGTTTTTCGAGGTTCGAAAAGTCTGAAAAGTCCCTTTAAAACTTAAAACCAGAAGGTTGTCTGTGCTATATGTCAGGCAAGCCACGATTGTGGCACATTGTTTCGCCTTCTGTCACGAACATGCCACGATCGTGGCTAATCTCTCCTGGTTTTGTCACAACTGTGGCCTTGGGTTTGGCTTCGAGCTTTCTCCGTATCATCTCCGCCCTTCAAAATTTTCCCTAAAACGTTAACAAACACATCAAGGCGCCTTAAATAGATAAAAAAATAAAGCTCAATAGGGTGCTCTAACACACAAAACACCCAAAACATAAATATTTAACTAAATAACAAAATCCTAACTTAAATATGCACTAAATATTAAATTTAACCACTAAACACATCCTAAACTACCCCCTAAACATTATGCAATCTACCACTATCAGTGATGAGTGTAGCTCCATTCTAAGAATCCTATATAATTCAGTGGGATTTCTCATGTCTTTAGGGCAGTAAAAGCTATAGATATGTGCTTAATTATTGATAAATTTAATCCATTACACTTGGTGATTAATGACTTAAAATGCTTAGAATACTCACTTTTACTCATATTTGATTTTAGATACATTTCGGAAGTGAAGGTGCTAAAGTGACCAAAAAGCATACTCTATTGTCTTCACGAAGTAAGAAGAAGAAAAATATTTAAAAAAAGAGACAAGATAAAGCATAATTAAATGGATAGCACACAATTAAATGAGCAAATGTCCATTTAACCTAGCATTCTTTTTAACTTAGCTTTTTAAGGTAAAAAGGAGTGTATGTGATGATAATGAAGAGGGAGGCAGCTAAAATGGGATATACCTCACATTAGCCACTTGTCCCACTTTCATTTTAACCTAGTTTTTATTATAAGGAAGCAAGGTATGATGATAAGAACGAAGGATGGTGTGTGATGGCAATAACTAGGGGGAGTGAATAATGAAAAATAGTAGCAAAAACTAGCAATGGAGGGCCCCTCTAAGACATTATTCATCACCATTTTTTTGGAGTTTTCAACCTGGGATGTGTGTAAGGGTTGGAGAAAAAAAGGAGAGTAAAACTGAGACAAAAAAAGGGGAATAAGTTGGCTAGAAGTGAGCAACTAAAGGAGCAGTGGATAGTATCCATTCTTCATCAATTTCTCTTCATGTTTAAACAAGAATAGAGGCGACGGAGGCTAATTTTTGGAGATTAGTGGAGAAAATGGAAGGCTAACATTCCAACCTCAGTTTGAAGGTGAAATCGATGCTCGAATCACAATTAAGATTATCTCATCTCGTTAATGTTGAATCTCTTTTCAGATTGTTGTTGTTGTTTGTGTTGATTGAATCTAGTTTTGTAAAGATAATCTTGATACGTTATTTAGATTATTTTATTATGAACCTAATGCTAGAATCATCATCATTATCATCATCATCATCATCATCATCATCATGTTGAATATAATCCGTAATTGTTATATTTCATGTTTGTTAGTAGCCACTAATCATCTTGAATCGTTAGGAACAACATAAATTAGGTTAGATATTCTAAATGTGTGAGCTTACTACCTATATTGATATGTTTTTCACTTTATAATGCGGCTATCAAATTGAATCTAGAGGTCATATCCTAAGTTATTCAATGGCTAGGTTTAATTAACAAGCACCTCTTAATTAAACACAACCTAAGGGAAAATTGAGATTAGCAAAGCGTATTGTTAGTCCACGATCAATAATTCGAGGAGAGGTGTGAAAACATTAGAATGATGTAATATGTTTAATCGTGTATAGGCCAAGATTAATCCTAGAACCAGATTTTACACATATTCGATATTTTTATAATTTTCGATTGTTTTTCTATAATTTGATTTCATTAGTTAATTTTACTTTATTTTTCTTTGTATAAATTGTTTTCATTACGAGAATTAACAGAACATTCCCGTGGATACGATTCTGACTTAGCGCTTTTATAAGTTTTTAATGTGTAGAGTTATGTAAATTTTGCAGTACACTCGAAAAGCGTTGTCAGCTACTCTTCTGATTATTGACTCTCAGCCCATACCAATATGAAAACCTACTCAATATATCTTGAAGAATTTTAATAGAAGACACATTAGCCCCTGAGAGAAGAAGAAGATCATTTTCAAACATCAAGTGTGTAAGTTTGAGATCTTTGCATTTATAATGGTGTTGAAACATGTCATTGCTTCCTATCAACTTGATGAGAATTCTGGACAATCCCTTCATTATTAGTGTAAATATGTAAGGGGACAAAAGGTCTCCTTATTGAATTCCCCTTGCACATTTTAAAGGCTTCGTGGGTACCCTATTCACCAAAATGCTAACTAAAGAAGTTTGAATGCACATTAAAATCTAGTTCTTAAAGCTTATAGGAAGATCCAGAGCTTCTAAGCAATCTTGAATAAATTGCCAACTCACTATATCAAATGCCTTATAAAGATCAGTCTTCCAAATGTAACTTTTGATGTTTCTCCCTTAGTGGTACTCTTTTACAAGTTCTTGCATCAGAGTTATATTGTCCCTGATGGTTCTTCCTACTGTGAATGTTCCTTGGGTTGGGGACATCACCTCCTTTAGTGCCATTTTCAATTTGTTAGCTATGAGTTTGGCAATAACCTTGAAAATGGTATTTCAACATGATATAAGCCTATAATCCACAAGTGAGGAAGGATTATTCCTCTTAGGAACTATGAAAATGTGAGCACGATTTACTCCCCTTAACATATTGCAATATAGTAAACTTTCATGGACAGTTTGAGTGAATAGTTCTCCAGTGGTGTCCCAGATCTACTGAAAGAAATAGGCTATGAATCCATCAGGCCCTGGTGTCTTTGATGGATTCAAATTGAGCAAGACTTCCATGATATCATTATCTAAGAATGGAGTAATCAAGGAGTTCTTTATATTCTAATCAAGAGCACAATCAAAGAATCTCTTGATGTCATATACTTGAGGGGTATGAGCTGAAGTTCCCATTAATTGTTTAAATAATTATCTAGTTAGCTTCATCAAAAAACAAGAATTATCTAGTTAGATTCAATTGGGAGCACTTATCTAAGTAGGCAACTCCACTATTATCTCTAAGCTCCACTATCTTGTTGCCATTTCTCCTTGCTAAGCTCCACAACATTTTAATGTAAAAACATACCCTTTTGATTAAGTAGGTGACATCCATAAATAAATTAAAGATTGAAAAATTGCATTTATATAAACTATGATATATTCCATATGGAGTTATAGAATTCAACCTTTAACATATCCAAAATATGATAGAAAAAATTATTAGCTAAAATATACAACTATATTAGCCTCCTCTAGTCCATATGGAATACAAGTACAACAATCAAAATAAAAACACAAAAAATATATATGGGCACTCTAAAATCCTTCACAAAGTAACTCCTTATGCACTCCTAATCCTACAGTAGAAGACAAGTAAATTAGAATTATTCTACAAAAATGCTCATAAATAGGTTGATATATATTAAAAATTAAATATCAACTACTTTATTATGACCCCCATTTAATTAAGACAATTGATATATTCAAAAAAAATAACTCAATGATTTAGTCATTTCTATGAGTAAAGTCACAAGGCATGAACTTTTCAATCCATATTGGGTGCACTATATTTGTATGATTCTAGCTTGTGCATAAAGGGAAAAAAACCAAAATGTTAATATATTAAGAATGTGAACAACAAATATATCTTTATGTAAGTACCTCAAATTCCCAAAGCATCACCCTATAAGTATAATGATTTAAATGTCACTACTAGATTTTTGATCTATTTGTTCTACTGATTAGGACATAATTAAGATGTTATAAGTAAATGGAACTCAGATAGTGAACTACTTAGTTAAATTTAAGTAGAGTTATCTTGTGTATTTTTAGAAACTTAGTACATCTTGGTTGTGAAAAAAATTCAACAGATTGGATAGGGACTTGAAGATAGTTATAGATAAATATATGGGAAAATGTAGTAAGGGGAACCTAAATTGATGAATAAAGCACATATAGCTTGCAAAAGCTTCATTTAATTATTTTTGGAATAAATATGTGCTTAACAAAATGATAGTTTAATAAAAGTGTATAATGCTATACTTTAATAGTTTTTGTTATTGCAGTTCTCATCTGTAGTTCAATTTTTCTGTTTAATTGATAATGTTATACAAAAAATCAAATAAGTTAACAATATTAAGAAATTTAGAGAAATTGAGTTTTAAGAAAATTAAATGAACTAAAATATCAAGAGTAAAGCAAGAAAGCAATGATTAAAAACTATATTTTCATATAATATAGTTTGACGTGCATATCTAATATAAATCATCAATCTATATTTCATTTTGTATAATATTCTTTTTTAAAAATCCATAACACCATAATCTTTTCGGTAAATTGGATAAAATTTTTATCATCTTTAATGCAAGTATTGTATTGAATAAAAAAGAAGAAATAGTATCTTAATGTGATTTCTTACTTAGCTGGTTTCGGTTGTATAATGGAAGTGGAGATTTCGTAGAGCAGCATATTAATAATGTCTAAATTTCCAGCAGTGAGAGTTTAGCGGACTAGAAACAACATTATTCCATAAGATCCGATAGCATAAAAAAAAGAAATGTATAACTAACAATGAAGACTTTTTACATGTATGAGGCAGATATATGGAGTCAAAAAAACTAAAAGAAAGTTTGATTTGTACTTACTTATAGTTATAAATCGTAATACATCAAGAGAGAGAAAAATCAAAATGAAGCAAAACACATTTGCAAAAACACTGATATAAAAAACATTTAATTTTGTAACCATTTATAAAACTCATTTTTAAAAGTCTGTAACCACCAAAAAAGACTTGAGAAAAATATACAACAGACACAAACAACAAAGTGAGTTGATATTGAGACCCACCTGTGCTTATCTCCAAAAAGCCTTTACTTTGCCTTCTCATAGTATAAGATAACCATGATGGTGGTTGGTAAGGGCGATATCAAATTTGTCGACATTCCAAAAAACCTTTACTTGGCGAGAACTGAACTAATAATGAGATTGATACGAGGATGACTAATGAGGGACGTACGAGTTTTGTAGGCAGAAAAAATAAAGGAAATTTATAGAAAAATTGAGATAGAAGAAACTTTACCTATATCGTCAGTGTAATCCGAAGACGGAAGGAGGAAGGAGGAAGACACCAATTGTCCAGCAGCTATCTCCAACGTACAGAAACCCAAGAAACCCACAAAGGAACGTTGGTCGTGGCCCAAATGGTATAGAGCTTCGGTTAAAAGGAAAGAGGAATAAGAAAGGGAATTAGGAAATTACATTGTTTAAAGACTTTGACATTTTTGTTATTAAGTAGGTTTTACTACTTATGTTTAAGCTGAAACGTGTACCAATCTTGTAAACTTGGGGCTGTCGATTATCACCAATTATATATATATACACATTTTAATATATAAAATAATAACACTTTAATTGTTACTTATACGTAAATATATCAACGGTTCAATTTATTGCATATATAGAATTTTAAAGCAACAATTTTTTGTTTTTTTAATATGAGACAACAATTTGTTAATATCATTGCATCTTAATATTATTAAAGAAAGTAATTTTAAACTTGTTGCATTATATTAATTTTAATTAATCGTTACAAATATGTTGTTTTATAAAGCTCTTTTTGTTGTAGTGTTTGTTTTCTTCCATAAGTTTCAAAATTTTCATATTATTTATTCTACGAAGGTATGCTTGGTAATTCTATCATACTTACTTTTCTTATTTATGTACATAAATCTAAATAAAAGAGATGTGGAAACCCGTAAGTTGTTTTATTTTCTTTATTACATATTTTTGCTTTTGTTTTATCCTATGTATTTAGCGGTACTTTAGTACAATTTTTAACAAGTTAACATGTGTGAGTGAAAGAGATAAAATTAACTGGCCTTTACTTAAATGCTTTATAATTTCTTACGAGAATATATTCAAGTATGTATTCGATACAAATCGTCTATTTTTAGTTATGAAAATAAAATGTGTTTTTTAATAAAAGGATAATACAAAAAGAATGAAGGCATTAAAATTGATGCCTCGTTACAAGTTAAGACAAACAATCTTGCATCAAGGTAGAAACACAATCCTTTTTGCCTAGACATTGCAATAATTACAAACCTGCCCTTTAAACACAAGAAGCTAATGTATTAAAATTTAAAACTAATGTGTTCAGTTTGCATTAAAGTATATTAAAAAATTATAGAGACTAATTAATGAAGATTATAAACTAATAAAGGCTGCTTAAAAGGATCTTAAAGATGAGAAAATTATAACTAAGATTCTTGTAATTGTCCACACAAATTTTGAATCAAAGACTTTTTTTTTTGGAGGACTCTAAAGATTTACCTCGCAAGCCATTGAAAGAAGTGATGTAATTATGAGTACCTTCGTAGTTAATAACTCATCAAGTATATGTAGATTGCACTTAATAAGGAAAAATGTTAAGCATTAACTGGTTGGATATTACCACAACCTTGAGGTTGTGGATGATTTGTTAACCATAATAAAATTTTCCTTTTTATTCATATAACATATTAGCTTGGTGAAAAAAATCTATCCTTAGTAATGCAACTTAGATGGATAAAAATAGAATTAAACTGACTTATCTAAATGCATGTGAGTCTATAACTGAAGAAACTTTGTTAAAAATGAAGTGGTTCATAATTTTAATTGACAACCCCCTCTATATTAGTAGGTATTTTTTGAAAGTAAAAGATAGTTATGCTGGTAGAATTTATAAATTGGAAGGAAAAATCAGTGAAGGAGGCTAATTGTGGTATCATTTACCCAAAACAAATAATATTAAGATATGTCTTTAAAATTGTAAGAGTTTTAATATCAGAAGGGCATTAAGAACCAAATAATAGTGCCTTGCAATACATAACAAATTAAAGTGATGAGGTAAACTAAGCATGTTATGAAAATCAAAAGTTACTTCACAATAAAAAGGAATGCTCTAATTAAGATGGAAGGGTACATCTTCTTATGATGTATGGATTATTAGTATAACTTATATTACTTAATTGAAAGACTTTGGTAGTCTCTTTTATAACTTTTTTCCATAAAGAAGAAGCTTTCCGAAGAGGGTAAGTTGTGAGTAATCTTAGGTTATAACAACACCAATAAGAGTTTTACAATGTTAAAATGTACTATTAGAAAGATAAAAGTGAATAGATATATCATTTCATTATTATGCCATTTTTTATTAAAATAGTAAAATGATAAATAAATCACCAAATTAGAAATAAATAGATTTATTCTCTAGGTAAAAAGATGATATGACATAGAAATTCTTATGAAAAGGACCAGATATTTTTCTTAGATATATGAGACATGCGATACTATAACTTTAAAGGTGGCTCATTATGTAAATGTGACGTTGAAATATGAGTGGTTAGTCATCTTACAATAGGAGTTCTTTATAATGATCAATGTTGAAATAAATCCGCTAGTAGAGAGGCCTAATGGACATAAGTAATCAAGAGGTAAGGTTGGTTGTGTTGCCCATTGCTCTAAGCACAAATGTATGATTTACGCCTAAATGTTTCATAGAAGATCTATGCGAGCCTTTACCATTATCTTTGGTATCACTTAGCACTGTAACGTTACAAAAATTGTTCACATTATACCCTGAATAGGGGCAAAAGTAATAATAGAGATAACGGTAGAGGCTCAATTAGATGTTTGTGAAATGTTAAGATGAAAATCACACCTTTAACTAATGTTTAAAGAAATAATTTTTTAAGAATACATCAATGTCTAGTTGGTCCACATTGCCCTAGTTGTGACATCGAATAGGCTAAATTGATGATCTATATACTAGAAACTACCAAAAACTTAACCCTTTTTGGGATTTAGGATTTTATAGTACCATTTTGAAAATATTAAGGTGTAACATGATACCATAGAAAATGGTAGGGACTAACTTAGAATTTCTATGAAACATTAGAGGGCAATTCTTACCTTTTTCCTCACATAGAAAAACTTGGATAATAGAATTTTGATTTGAGTATTACGTAATTTTTTTCACTAAACTCTCAAATAATCCATCTATGCTAACTTTTATAAGGATTTAATTATTGCAAAAAGGAGTTTTTTTTAAAAAAGGAATAATTGAATTAAGCCTTAAAGGCATACCAAACGCACAATCAAAATACAATGTTAAAAGTCACCAGTGCCTAGTGACTATTAAGGATTACAAGCAAGGACTTTAAAGACTAGGAAACTAGACATTCCAAAAGGAAAGAAGATAATAATCATCCTAAAATCTTTGCTTTTTTATATTGATTTCGAGTCTAATGAGTTGTTTTTAGCTTTTTACGAAACTGTTCATTAGGAAGACTCTTGTCATGAAAATTTCTATTATTTATTTCATCCCATATTACTATGACTATAGAAGAATGAACTAACCAGAAGTACTTATATGCAATTTTATCAAAACATCAACTATTTAAGTACCAAGCTTTGACGCTGACAATAGCGCATCGTAACTTTACGCAAAATAAACTAGACCTACAACTATAATAATGGTGAGTCTAGGTTGATCCCACAGAGAGTGTTCAGTTAACCTTTGTTATGAAAATAATCAGTGTTTAGGTTTGGGGGGTTAGTTTGGTTTTGAAATAAGAAAATAAAATAAAACTAAACTAACAAAAACAAATTAAAGAAAAAATTTGAAATTGATGAAATTTATGAACTCGTTAGGGACCCGGTTCTTTGGTTCAATCTCAGCCTACACCCAATTAGACATATTCTCTACCTCTCCTTAAAATTTTTGTATCCATTAGGGTTGATTCAAAAAATATTGATGGAGAGAAAGTGAGGGAAACAACTGAAAGAGTATGAATTGATTGTTTTACCGAACATACTTCCGTATTTTAATCATATCTTAACCTATAGAGCTCCGAATGAGACGATTATTATTTCAAAATAAACTAGAGACACAGAGCTACAATTGTTCCGAAGAAGTCAATTTATGATTCGACTGTTATAACTAGTTTTGGCTAGAGAGATCCCATGGGAATAACCTTATAGGATAATACGTTCACATCTTTTGTTATCGCTACAAATGAATCTCAAATATAACAATTTGGATTATATTGAAATTTTAGTTATAGGTTCATACATGAACAATGCTCACGGTTGTATCATTTTAATTAAAATGTTACACATGCATGCAATTCATTTAATTGTTTATGTCTCACGTGCATGCAATTCATATTAGAACCGTGAGATAATGCTCACAACTGTAACATTTTAATTGCTTAGTCGTGAGCCACAATGCCTTATTCTCCATTTTTATGCTCTATCTTGTCTCCTCTTCTTGTAATCTTCTTCTTCTTCTTCTTGCTCTATGAAAACAATAGAGTATGGATATCGAGAAAATGGCTCAACCAGTATGCTTTCGGCTCACTTTAGTTGTTATGTTTCAAAATTGTACCTAAAATCAGATATCAACTAAAGTGAGTGTCTTAAAAATTTTAAGGTATTAATCACTAAATATAAGGGATTAAATATATCAATAATTAAGCACATATTAATATTTTTTTAGCTCATTTTAGTTTTTGTTCTTTTAACTTATACCAAAAATAAAATATGAATCAAAATAAGTATTTTAAGCACATCATAATATTAATCACTAGTTATTAGGGAATAAATATATAGCCAACCACGTACTCATCAAGCATTCCAATAGAGCTTGCAATATTGTTTAGTCCATTTGTAGACCAATATTCTAATAACAAGTTGTGGAGTCTTACTTATATTGGAAAATGTTTCATTTTCATCCCCTTTTATGTCCATGCCTACTCTCCATTTTACCAGAAATAATTGCTTATCTTAGATTTGTCAAGGATATGATTAATCTTCTTCGGGTTGTGTTCAGCTACTATTTTAAAGAGGAAAAGGTCAGCTTCATTAAACAAGGCTTCCTCTAAGCCAAACTTTGATCAATCGGTGGTTGCCCGTCTTATGAACAATGAGAAATGCAAGCTTTTTATCAGAAAAATGTCGTACCAAAAGTGTTTGACCATTTTCTAACACCTTATTTCAGGATTTCAATAGGTAGAGAGACTATATTCATTGAAAAGGCATGTGTAGGAGGAATGTATTTAAGTTTTTCAGACGAGGAGGTGTTTTCAACTATCGCACAAGCAGGAATGTAACTTAGTTTTCACTTTTAACATCACATGGTACCACATAGGGCTTGTTTGGTTGGAGGGTTAGTGATGGAATGGAATGGAACATAACACACTTTTATCGTTTGGTTGAGGGTTTCATAATGGAATGGAACGGGATGGGATGGAAGCGAAGGGTTTCATGTTACGTTCCATTCTACTCTAAACAGTGAAAATAAAAAACCTCTGATTCGGAAGGTTTAGGATGGAACGTAAACTAATAAATAAATACTACCTAATATACCCTTAAAAATTTTTTCTTAATACTAATTATTTCTTCTAACCCTAACCCCCTTCTATATAATTAATAATATTTTTATATTATTTCTCCTTACCCTAATAATAATATTTTATATTATTAATAAAAATTTTATTAAATATTTATTTTATTATTAATTATATTATAAAAATAAAAATAGAAAATATATAAAAAAAT
>JAOTJB010000210.1:26716177-26729208 GCA_027123815.1 Erythroxylum minutifolium
TTTGAAATTTATATATTTTAAAAATATTTTTAAATTTAATTATATTTATTAATAATTATTAAATTAAATTTATAAATTAAATTAAAATATTTACAATTTTAGTAATAATTAATTTTAATTAATTAAATATATAATATGTTTAATTGATACTAAATTAAAGAATATACATTTTTATTTCATGTTTCAATTCTACTTAGTTATTTCCTTATCACAAACTCTTGTTGTAAATTGTAATAATTTAAGAATTAATGATATTTATTGTTTTTTAATAGATATTTTGACGTAACTATTATTTATTATATAATGAAAATTAAAATTGTAATATTTAAATAATTTATATTGTTTTAATTTTATATTTATATGATGATGATGGTCTTTTTTTCATAAAAATTATGGTTGTTATTTATAAGTAAAATATTTGAAAATTATTGTTATTTCATATTAATTGTAATTATTATTTATTATTATAATTTTTGGAGACAGATTTAAAAATATATAGTACAACTGTACAATATAATAATAAACTATTTTGCAATTTTTAAAAAAATTCAAGGACTATTTCATAAATTTAAAAAATTATCCGAAACGATACCCAGTATTGACCGGTACCAGTACAGTACCATACTAAAACTCAATCCAATATTAAGTCCAAAACTGTATTCGCAACATTGGATCATAGACTGATAAAGAAAGGAAAGCTGCTAAGATTAACAAGAAAACAATCTTAGAGAAAAGTAACAAGATTCATCAAGAAAATTCAAGACCCAAGCCATGAGAATTTAAACTTCTTTCCTGTTGATTGTGAATTTTCTTCGCTTCAATATGAACTAATTAAGATATAAATTTAAGTGTAATGAAACGTAAAATGATTGTGTTTTGAATTGATTCATTCTTTGGATTAATGAAAGATTATGATTTCTTAAGAATTTCTTTCACTTATTTATTAAGTTGAATTTTAAGTAACAAATGTAGAAGATTTAAAGTTATATTATGATAAACTCTAAATAAACTATATTTCTAATTTTATATTTAATACATTTTGCTTGTTTGTTTGAGAGTTTCTTATGGTTTATAGTACCTATTTTGCTTCTATTATGTTTTTAGGTCTCATTAGGCTTCACGGATAAAACTGAGCAGCAGGAAAAGTCTGGATAGAAAACAGAAAAATTGAAGCTATTTTAACGGTTGCCCATGTAAGTCTACACTAGCGTATGGGTGCCCATGTACATCTACACGGCCGTGTGGCTACTTGTGTAACTCTTTGAGATCAATTTTTTTTTTCATATTTTTCAAAGATCAAAGCAAAATTGAGGGACACATTCATGCATAGGACCATGTGAGTGGTCATGTCCACTTTAAAAACCCTAAATTCAAGCTATAACTATATAAAATAAAAAGAATATGAGTGAAGTCAAAGGGGTTCATACGAGGCTTACAAAAACACAAATTGATGGCCTAGAATGACAGGGAGAACAAAGAACAAAGAACAGTAAGGAAACATACTTATAGTGGACTTTCATCAATCTAAAGAGGGTTTCATGAAGATTAAAAGGGATTTTATCACGGTTTTTTCCTTAATCTGGATGATATGATTATGAGCTACTAAACTTTTGTCTAATACTTAGATTATATGAACCTCAAGCAATAACAGAGGTGTAATAATTGATTAGTAGTTTTCATGTTAGAGACTGACTTCTCTCACCATTGAAAGCATGAATGATTCTCCCATTAAAGTGATTGATATGATTGGATTGGAATACTAATTCAAAAAACTAGGACTAGTTTTCCGGTTCTCCACTTTTATTTTTGTCTCAAGTAATCTCAAAATCAAGGGTCCTTTTTTCAAAATGATATCTTTGATAGCTTGATTTTTGAGAGGATTGTCCATTCCTCCCACATTCCATACCAAAATAGTCACAAGGGACAAAATAGAGAAAGGAACTGGAATTAATTCAAGGTTTGTTCTCCTTATATCTATTCTTACCCATTTTCCTACCTGATCTTCTTGAAGAAGGTCCTGGTACCAAAAATATACTATCTGACGTTGCATTCAACTCCTGCCTGGAACTAAAGTTTTTTATTTGTTAACCTCATCATTAGTTCCCATAATGACAACTCTATTTCCCCCAATTCAGAGAACTCCATACTCTACATTGCTTTTAGTGGTGGTGCCAGATTCTGGTTAGTTGTAGAAGTGTTCATTATATGAACATCTCGTGCTATTTTATCTAATATTTCAGGAGGTACTTCCCTTTCAGATTTTCAATAGAAGGATCCTTGGAAGCATTAGAGGGAGTAGAATCAGCTGACTTCTCATTTGCTTCATCAATCTTTAAAAGCTCAGCATAAGTGCCAGTGTTGAATTTCTTTCCTTTTAGGCTTCCTTACACGGTTAGAAGACATAGGTTTCCAAGTACAGAACAACTTAATCTCAGTCTCTACAAGCTCTCCACTTTCATTCAATTTCATGTCAGAAATGGCCTTAGGAAGGTCCTTCCAATTCTTCAACACATATTCTAGCATAACATAACCTTTCCATCCTAACTATTATTGAATCCAAACATAGAGGTTTCCTAATGAACTGGCTAGGAAACTCAAAAACAGTGTCTCTCTCTCAAAAGGTAGCTACAACCTCTACAATAATGCCTTTTACATAGTATGAGAAATTCGGTATCAATCACATCTATATAGAAACAAGTATCATTTTTATCAAGGGGATGTCCCATGGCTTAGGATATCTTAAACTAATTTCTCATTCTCTACCCTTAGGGTTAATTTCTCATCATGCACATCTAGAATAGTTTTTGAAGTAGTTAGGAAAGGTTGTCCCAAGATTAGGGAATATCTCCATCATCCTCCATATTAACTATCACAAAATCAATAGGAAAGATAAATTTGTCAACATCAACCAAAACATCCTTTGTAATGCCCTTAAGATAATTGATCTATCTGCTAAGTGAATACTCATCCTAGTTAGCCTAGGTTCACTCAATCCTAATTTCTAAAATATATCATATGAAATCAAGTTAATACTAACTCCTAAGTCTACTAATACCCTTCTAATTGACAATCAATATTATAGATAACAGTAGAAATTCCTAGATCTCCGATTTTCAAAGGTAGGTTGTTTTGCAAGATAGTGGGGCACTCCTCACTTGAATTAACTATCAATAACTCCTTAAATTTCTTCTTGTTAGAAAGGAGATGCTTCATATACTTGACATATTTGATGTTTGGGGCAGAGCTCCAACAAAAATAATATTAATATGCAATTTTTTGAAAAGCTCTAAGAAATTAATTACCAAATTGATCTTCCTTTCGATCTTTCTCAAGTATGCTCAAGTATGGAATTGTTGAGTTGTACTCTTTGATGACTTTTTTCCTTGGCTCATCTCCTCTCTCTCTATTTTTCTCCTCATCCTTCTTCTCTTGCAAAGCAACCTTTTCCTTTTCTTTTTTCCTCAACTTTCAACTCCTTTCTACTCCTCAAACTCATAGAGTTCAGTTAATCCCTTAGGTTTGGCTGAATGTTGCTATGAAAAGTACCTTACTACCCTTCAAAGACAAGCTTAGCAAGCTATCTAATTAGATTTTCAAAGTTGTGGATGGACGCTTTCTGATTTTGAAGAGACTAGAAATGAGCCTTAAATATAGTAATAAATTTCGTCAAGAGCTCCTTGAAATTTGGCTTCCTTTATTACTACTATTGTTGATGAAATTTGGATAAAAGCTCTTGTCTAATTTGTCCTTGATTATTCTATTAAAGATTAAGATGATTTATCCATCTTATATTATAAGGACTACTATAGTGATTATTTTGAAACTAATTCTCTATAAAATTAATAGGCTCAATTGGCTATCCCATATTTTCAGGCGCCTGACATTCATGATTAGAGTGTCTACTATCACAAATTATTTGTACTAATTGAGTCGCCAAACACATATTATCAATCTTCTTACTTAAAAACGCTAACTTTGCCTCTAATGTTGTCACCATATCGAAAAATTCTAACTTTGCCTCTAATGTTGTCACCATATCAACATTATGAACACCACCTAGTCTAAGGCTAAACCTTGAGTTCCCCCATCAATAATTACTCATAGCTATATTCTCAATCAAATCTTGTAATTCCTCATGAGTTTTAAAACTAGTAATCTCACCGAAGATGCATCAATCAACTATTTGGGTGGGCAGCTCAACACAATCCATTATGGAATGCCTGCATTTGTAATCCCACATAATATCTATAGCGTGAGCACTTAATAACTCATTCCATCTCTTCCAAGTATCATACAATATTTCACTCTCTAATTGTTGAAAGGAAATGATTTCATTCCTAAGTTTTATTGTTCTTACTGGAGGAAAATACCTAGCTAAAAACTTATTAGCAAGACCACTCCAAGTGATAACAGATCCAGGAAACAAAAACCATGATTTAGCTTTGTCCCTCACTATAAAATAGAACAACCTCAACCAAATAGTATCTTACAAAGCTCCATTAATCTTGAAAGTATTATAAATCCCTATATAGATGGCAATTTGTGCATTTTGATTCTCATCTCATAATCAAAATGCACAAATTGTAAAAGTTTTTAAACCATCTGGATCATGATGGGTTGATCTCAAAATTATTGGCTTTTGCTCTTAGTATAGTAATGCTAGATTCTATCCCCATAAGTGACAGTATAGTATGATCTCCTATAAGACACAGTCCTCCATATTTCAACCTTGTGTAAAATGTATCCTATTTCTAAAAACATTAATTTTTACCATGAAAGAACCATAACATCTCACACAATTAATTTCACAAATAGAAGACATCATAGAAAAATAAAAGAAGTCACAAAAACATAAAGCACAACACTTGAGTTATATAAATACCTTATTGTAGATAAAGGACCAGAAGTCGAATTCAAATATGAATTTGGCATTGTTCTCTAGGAGAACTGTGTTTACTGTCCATTAACCTTAAATAAACTATTAAAAGAGATCATTTACCATACTTTTATTTTCACGGAAAACAAATAATCGAAGTAGTAGACTAAATAAAAAATCAAAAACCAACATTGATAGTCCTCCATATTACTTCACCAACAATAAATATTAAACATGTACCACTCTACTTGCTCTTGTTTCACGTCAAGTACTTCAACAGAACATGCGAGGTGTTATTTTGTTATCCTTTTAAAACAACTCTTTTTCACCCAAGAAAAACATGTAAATGAAGCATTAGTAAAAGAGGTAAAGAATAGTTGGGTTAAGAAACAAAGAAAGCAAAATTATGTTAGTTTCTGGGGTAGGAAAATATCAAGAAAAGCTGTAAAGGTATTTTACCCATAATGGTTGTTATAATAGCAAGTGGATTTTCAAAAGTTGATGTAACTATTGTTAGCAAACAAATATCCATAGGAATGACTGAAAGAACCTCAAACAGAAAAAAATATACAATAATGTTGAACTATCAACAAGTAATAAATATAAATAAAAGTCTAACTGCTAAAATAAGTAGAAGAAAAGAAGAATTGTAATATTGATTCTCAATGTCAATATTCTTTTCCTCAACCTTCTAATCAAGACAGGATCCATATCCGCATCTGAAATACTGGTGTGGGTTTGGTGGGAAAATGTGGAGTTTGCATTAGACCAAAATTTTTGTATAGTAAAACAGAACAAATTTCTAGCAGTCTAGACTTGGGAGATGTTAGCTTATGGCTTTCAACGGAAAGTAAACAGTTAATGAAGAATGGGTTACTGGTTACAAAGTTAAGAAGAGTAGATGCATTAACACACATTTTCTTTTGAACTCTTTTAATGTTTTGAAAACTAAAGGCTAATTAAATGGTCCAGAGTGAACTCTATTCTAATATCACCTAAAGGTTATTCTTCTTCTTTTCTTTCTTTTTTTTTTTGGATAATATTGTCTGTAATGTTTGGTGAATGATTGCTTGTAACGAAATATGGAGCATGAAATTATGAAATATCATAAAATATTATTTTAATTATAAATTCCCAACTTGTCTAAAAGCTAAACATAAATTTTATAAAAAAAATTGTAGGAACATTGGAAATAATGAAGTAGTGAACAAATTAATCTGGGATGATTAATGAATCAATCAGATGTACTTTCTGCAAATGATATCATAGCAAGGTTGGATACTTAGCATCGAGAAAGTCTCTGAGAGTTCGTGCAGCCTTTTGGCCACCCATTAGTTCTGCCAACTTCTCAACTGGAAGAAGTGCAAGTTCTGCCAAACTGTTACAGCCATCCATTATAGCCCTGTAGTTGGAATCTGTCACCCCTGGAAGCCTTCTCAGAAACTCCACAGCTGATGTATTATAGTTCTCAGCTCTAGTATGGGACAAAAATAAGTTTACTCCTCGTCATCAAATTAAATAATAAAATAAACACTATGTTTAACTTATGAAGCATTACCATCTCTTATCAATGAAATGAAATTAGAAAATTGCAACACCATCTATAAAATAAGCATGACACAGCCAGCCTTAAGCAATTGAAATTAAAAGGAAAATAGCAATCTTACCTCACATCATTTTCAACGATACCATCTTCTGAGGGAACACCAACCCTAACTGCCTTTGCCTCATCAGGTTCCTCTTGATTAGCCTTCAGTGAAGCAAATATTTCAGCAGTGGCATGCAAACTACGGGACCAGATGATTCGCAGTCTGGGAAAATGTAGAGCAAGCAAAGACAGCTTGGATATTATACTATTTGGTGTGACATCATCTCCTATATCACTAGCAGACTGCAAATTCATATGCAATACTTCAGTCTACCAAAGAAATTGGGTGGCAACAATGGACTCATCATTTTATTTTAACTCAGCTTTTACCTGAAAAGAAAAGCTTTTATCTTGTGAGAACTCAATCAGAAGAACAGGTATTCTATAATACCGCACCATGGTTTCCACTTGGTGATAAAGACGACCTGACGTGAAGCTCATAAAAAGATCTTGTATACTCTTTCTCTCAACACATATTAATGGTGAAAGAATGTAATCCCCAACTTCCAAGGTCACTGGTATTATCCGCATCCCTTTCTGATGGAGAACATTGGGAAGGCTACTCATGAACTCTCTCATGTCAACTATGACCTGAAATACAGCAAATCAGAAGATGAAATCATAGTGAAAAATGATGCATTCTTCAACAAAAAGTCAAGTACTGTCTATTGAACCTGCATTTCTTTCTCAACTTCCTTCCTCCCACCAGCCTTTCTAGTTATCGAGTTTTGGGAGCTTGAAGCTTGTAGCTCCACAAAAGAATTCATCCCCAAACAATGTCCATTCTGATGCAATACAAAGAGTTAGAAGTAATGAGGTCAATTCAATCAAGCCTTATACAATTCTCACAAGCACACCTTAGTTTCAAAGAAGTGCAGGTCAGAAAATTGCAAAAGAATAAGAGCACAAATGTTCTCTACATCAAGGACAACAATCACTTTACCTGATCCACTGGAATTATCATCATTGATTTCTGCCTGATCAATGATTCAAATGCTCCATTTTCCCTACGTATGCTTGCCTCAAATTTTTGGACCTCGGTTGAATCTTCATAAAAAAGAAAATAGACTTTTAACTTTATTGAAGGATTTTCAGATCTGTACACTTCAATTTCTCGAACAAATGTCATATCTGGATGGTACACTATAATTACTGAGGGCATCAAAATGTCAAGAATTGGCCGATCACTATCAAGAGCATAAAAGTGAACTTGGGGTATTTGCTTTGCAGTTCCAGGTTGCACAGAGTCAGGATCTCGTACATGCCTTCGAAGAAATCCCTTTCCAGCAGAGACAAGAATCGAATTGTCTTCAATATGAATATTGGCAGCAACTCGATTCATTCCATCCGCTTGCTTTTTATTTTCTGAACCACATATACCAGTTTCTTCACTTTTTTCCATCACAACATCACCCCTATTTTCTTTAGTTCCAGATTTCAGGGTATTTGCTAGGCCCTTTTCTTTAATTCCTTTTCCCCTTCTTTTTTGAGATTCTTTGCTGACAACAAGAGGATGAAATTCAAGCCCAGCAACTAAATCCTTTTTATACAGGTTTCTTATATCTGAGGCTGCTGTCAACAGGGCATCATGTTCCTGCTTGTTTGTACTACTAGCTTCTGCATTTTGGGCATTTGTTACAGGGACAACTCCATCAAGAATCCCAAATCCTTTAGGTTCTTTTGTCTTTGATTTCTTTTTTTGAGGTGTTTGAAATTCACGCAACTCAACTTTGCTTAACAAGTACTTCCTCCATTCGTCTTGCAAAACCTTAATAAAAGCAAGAACGTTTTGGATCATATCACAAGTTCACTTTTAAGGTTAAACCACACAATGATAACATCATGAAAGGATTTGAATTTAAACGCATACTACTTCCTTTAAGTTGGTTGAGAAAACTCCTAATATTATAAAGGATGGAGATAACCCTAATTAAAGTAAACTCCTACTAATCATTTTCTTAAATTCTTCTAACATTCTTCTTCAACATAAGTTACTGTTATATTGAAAACAGGCTACTATTGAACATTATCTTCATGGACTTTTTACTCTTCATTCTTCCTTTTTTACTATAAAATGAAACAATAGCACAAGAACAGCAGATCATTTTCACCAAACTTGACAAGTGTTTGATATGCAAAGAACAGCGCTGTTAGTACAAAGCCTATAAAATGTCAAAACCTAGTTTTCCATGATTCTCCAGTTAAATGGATGAGATTTAATACAGCTAATTCTAGAATCAATAAATTGGGAGCATTCTTTTCTAGTCTACAACTAGATACAAATTGGTAGTATAGATGATCAAGGCTGCAGGAAGCACATCAAGCTATGCTTGTTGGTTCTTTTCATCAATTGTTCAAAAGACCACATAATCTATTGAGAACTAAGGCCATGAATGTATTGATAAGAATGTTACAACTTGGGAGATGGACAATTCTAATAGCATGTCTTCATTGTGAAATAGTGCTCAACCTTGCGCAGCAAAGTTAATTTAGTTGCTAAGTGGGATGTTTCTTGGTTGATAATCATTTTCATGAGAAATATCAACTTGAATAAGGAGGAAATCTGCAGAACAGTATTCTCGTACCTTCAGACATAATTGATATAGTTAAATAAGTTTCAGCTGATTATCAATGTTGATGTGTATTAAAACAAACAAGGAATTTTATTTTTAAAAATTCTTTACGTGGTTAAATGCCAATCTTCATCTCTGCAGTTAGCTAGAGGATAGCTCTATAATACCTGATGAAACCTACTGCAGATTGCATCATTCTATTCATATAGTGACTGGTTCTTATCATAGTCGTGATAGTTGGTTTGTTGGTGGTAGAGGTCATCATAGAGTAGGTCCAGGCTGTGGCAGAGATAAGACTTCAAATATTTGTTCTGATATCATAGTTAAAGAGTTGTTATCATAGACATGGCAAACCAAAGAGAAGACATTTCAAATAATGTGTTCTATTACCAGTGTAACATACTTTCCTGATACGCGGAGAAAGCCTTAATCAAACACACTCACTAGTTACCTAACTTGAAGTTTTGTTGCTTATTCCCATCCACCTAAACTCACTTGTTAAATGAATTCTACTAAAAGTTCCTCATTTGTTTGGGTAGTGGATATGTACTCCAGCTTCACCTCTTCTTCCACCTGGTGTTCAACACTTCTCCAAATTTTCTCATATATGTTGACAGATGGAGTAAACTTCCTAATTTGCACTGTGGCCTTCTAACCTTCCCAATCTATCTTTCGAGGAAAAGAACAAAGAGGGTAATTGGAGAGGATACGGATGAGGTGGCTACTATCATCTAGATTTGGATTCTAATTCTATCATATACTTAGGCCTACAATTTCTTCTTTAGTAGGGTAGCCATTTGGGATCCTGTACTTTTACAAACTCAAAGAATTTGTTTCCATCTTTTGATTTAGAACTCATGTTTAAAGGTTGTGAGTTGGCCAAGAATCACTGAAAATGCATTATTTCTAAGGAGAAAAAGGAAACCATTAGATTGACAGATTCTAATGTTTATATTGAGAAATTCTTACAGATGAACGAACGAACTTTTACATATGCAGCTAGCAATGCCATAAAATAGTAGGGTGAAAATATGGAAGAAATATAATACAAGTGGGTGTGTATGTGCGCATGCAAGAGAGAGAGAGAGAGAGAACCTGTTGCGAGCCTTGCGTGATGCAATCTTCAAGCTGCATACATGAGCGCTCATCTTTGCAGACTACTAGAACAATGCCATTATCAACTTTGTCACGTTTAGCCACATCTTCCTTCGATGAGGCATCCTTTTTTCTTCCTTCCTCTATCTCTTTAAGAATCTCCTATAATAAATTTTAACAGACATCCATTTGAAAGGAACAAACCAAACATAACTACAATTGAAATTCATCATTTTATCATGAGAGTCAACAATGACATACACTTACATAACCACCTCAGAACATAAAGGTATAACAAGAAACAAAATAGAACTAAAATGCTGATAATCTTTTATTTGCAAGAGAAAACAACGCTAAGGCTTCAAGTTGACAATTAAATCACTTTAACCCAATAAAAAATTTGGCCTCACAATAGCACCATCAGAAAGCATTGGAACTCACTCACTCACTCGTAACACTTTCCATTTTGGTGCTTCCTCCATTACTTCCTCGAGTACTACCCCACTATTTGCACTTGAGGTTGAAGCACTATCAGCTGCTAGATAAGCAGGTAAAGAAGAAGATTTTAAAGTTTTGTAAACAAAGGTGATTGCTTAGGTACCCGAATACAGAGTGGGACAGAGAAAATAAAGAAAAAATTGCTATCACCTGCTTCCTCATTACCATCATTGTTATGTACTTTTCTTTTTCTGCCTGCTGGGCTCTTCTTCTGCCCATTTAATCTCACATCATTTGACCTAGCCAACCTATATACACGTCTCTTTGCAAAATCAAATATCTTATAACTGGATTCTGCAAATATCCAAACAGATCGAAAACTCTCTGACACCCTAAGTGTATCCAAGTACTTCAAATAGCTGACCGCATCATACCTGCTCAGACAGCGCATCAAAATGAAAATCACAAATCCCTAGTCAAAACAAATATTAGTTGAAGTAGCAACAGAAATAGTGATCCAGCATTTCATTCAAAACACACAAAAAAAGTTATCCAAAAACAACTGAGAGGGCAGCAATTAACGAAAAGCTTAAATCTTCACAGTGTCACATCCAAGAGCAATTGACAAACCTTAATCACCCAATACTCTAAACAAAAATTGTTCTTTTCCAAACAAATTGTCTACCAACTATCTCTTAAAAACTCCTGCAAATAAAAAAACTAAAATAATAAAGACACTAGACATAATACCTTACAAGATAATCCAGCAACTTCCTCAAAGTCTTCAAATCAGAAACTAGTTGTTTGGTCTTCTTCCCTAAGGTATGCCAGATGGGGTCCAACTGCTTCCTCACAATCTCATCAAACGATTTGAACAACCCATTCTCCACCGTCAGATCCTCCACATCAACTTTATTGGTCTTCCTCATCTCCTTCAAGCAAGCGTCCATAACCTCCATGATTGCCTTCTGTATCCCCATCATATGCTTCGTCATAGGGACCCTTACGTCAACCACCTCCGGCGCGTGTCTCTCCAGTTCTTCCGACACATACACATGAAACCTCGGCCAAAGGTGCAGCTTTCTAATGTACAGAGACTTCATAATCCGCTCCGTCTTGCAAAATCCAGCGACCATTGCATGCGGCTTGTCGGTAAACGCGCGGATGTAAGCAGACTTGCAAAGGGTTTTGACAATCCGAACGATAAAAGCTTCCGTGGACGCCTCGGAGAGTGAGTGAGCGTTGAGCAAGAGCAAGCCAGCCAGGGCAGATACGGGGACTTTGTTACTGAGGAGGTCGACGATAAGGATACGAGGGGTGACGAAACATATCTGACCAGAGGAATAGAGGGAGAGGCGGAGGTGAGAGGGAAGATCGGCAGTGATTTCGACGATAGAAGGGTAAGGGAGGTGGTGGAGAATCTGGGATTTGAGAGAAGGAGAAGGAGAAAGAATGAGTAGAGTACCTTGAGAAGGGTGGTGGAGGAGGAGAAGTGACGATATGAGTTTCGGGAGAGATAGACCCGAGGAGAGTATTACGAGTCCGCCGGAGGGGTCGCCGTCGAGTAGGTCTGTGATGATGTGGTCGTGGAATTGGACCATTGTGGTTGTTATGTCGTAACACAGAGAGCCGATGGTCGCTGAAGGCTTTATTGGAGGTGGAAATGAAAAAGGTGTGTAGTATTAAGTTTTAGGAATTTGCTAGTTTGTAAATTTACTTCCGTAACTCGTTGTCCTTCTTAGAGTTTTTTTTCTTTTTCGTTTTTTAAGGATGTCACGTGCAACACTTGGATGCCCGTAGTTAGTGTTTTAAATTTTAAAGCAAAGATTGACTTTATTACTATCATTTTGTTAAAAGTTATGGGTTAAGGGTCAGTCAGCCCATTATCAAGTCGGCAATTATTGGTCTATGATCATGAGCCGCTCAATCTGTAAATCAGGTTAGGTCGAGTTAGAAACGACTCAAGCCCGATCCAATCTAACTTAGCTTATTATTGTCCCTGGGCATTACCCAAAATGTTTTCTTTACTTGAAAATACTATTTATTAGAATAGTTTATCTTGAAAGCATTTCCAATATTTAATATACAAGTTTACAGCCTGATTGAACCATATAACTTAACACAAACACAAAAGTGTTTCGGCAACGAATCGTCTGTTCGGTTTTGCGCATGCTTCACAATAACTACAGCGGAAGATCCGTTATTAGTGATTTCGTACGTGGCTAGGGACACCTGGCTTTGGGCTTTGAAAAAAGATATTCAATGCCGTACTAAGGCATCTAAAGAAGATAACTAATTTTAAACAATGTTTTAAAATCACACATATCAATTAAACTGGAATAATTAAGAACTGATCTACTTTTTAATTTAATTTGTTATAATAATGTATATATATTTATGA
>JAOTJB010000210.1:26753795-26773763 GCA_027123815.1 Erythroxylum minutifolium
TCACTTTGATGTAGAGATGAAGAGTGATGAACGAAAAGAAGAGAAGAAAAGAAAACATGTTTTATCCAAATGAAAAACAAAAATAAAGATAGTCTTACAAGAGAAGTTACAAGAGTGTGAGGTGTGTGGCATGTGGTGTGGCAAGTGACATATGTCAATTTCTTAAGGTCTCTCCTTGGTCTTTTATTTAACTAGTCAAATTGTCTCCAATTTTCAATCCAAATTTTCTCCTAATTTTTAGTGACACTTGTCATTAAATCTTAATGAGACATATTAAAATTTCTACTACCATTTGAAATTTATTTCTACCACTATTCATCAATTGTCTTGCCACTTGACATTTTTCCCAGTACAAAAAAATATCCCTAAACTTCAGAAAATTCTCAAATTTTCTCCAAAAATTCTAAGTCAATAGATATACTCTCCAAATCAATTTTTAACACATATAATTCATAATTCCAAATATAATCACATTTATAGATCAATTATACTCGAAAAATGTCAATGAATGTATGTATAATTATTTTTATGTGAAAAAATTCAATATTTAAGTGTATGTGCATATCATATAATGCATACGCAAGAAATATATTTTATACTATCTCAATAATCTCTCATAATTACTATTCTAGCCTCAACATGGGTAATGAGATGTTACATTAACAATGGTTTTATTAGACTTAAGTGAGATTAATAATGAACCTAGGTGATGTTACATTAATGGAGAAAAAGGTGTTTGAGTTATGGTTTATAAATGGAGCTAATAATATAAAAGATATAGGGTTTATTAATGATGAGCATAATGTTGAATTGCTTGGTGTGATCATGAATGAATGAGTTCTTAAAGCTTATGTGCTATGAATTAGATATGATTGATTGTCAATTGGGAATTTCTGCTATAATATTGTGACAATACCAGACCATTAGTTATTCGAGGAGTTTTATAGTTAGGATTGCATTGAAAGTGCTTGCTAATTATGTGCATATGCATAATGTTTGATGACTCAACATTTCTATTAATGCAAAATTGCACACGTTTGTATTTATAAGGTTTGCATAAAAATTCTGAAATCTGAAATTGATTGTTTTAAAATATGTCAAGTCCTAGTCATGGGTAAATAAGCATGCTCTACAGCTACTCTTGGACACATTTAAGGTGTCAACACTTCGATGTCTCCTGATTATGACACTTCGGTGTCTGACACATAAGTCTTTCCTGATATTGACATTTCAGTGTCTCCTGATAAGGGCACTTCGATATCGGGACATAAGTCTCTCCTGTTCTATGATACTGCTAGTTATCTCCTATTTTGGTCCCGTTACCCATTTTTGTAAAAAGGATTAGTAAGTTAATTTGTTTTGTACTCTGTTACATGTACAATTCGGTTATCATTAGCAATGTTTTGAAATAATTAAGTTTTGTTTTGACTTATTCAGATACGGTTTTGACACAGATAAGTTATGTTCTGATATCATGATATTCTGTTCTGATAATTGTAAGATTTGCTTTGAAGCCAATATATCCTGTTTTGGCATATTCTGTTATGAGATACTTATTGTTTGGAGTGCACTTTTATATGTGATCTGATTTGTATATGTCATTATCATATAACTGTTAGGGCCAGTTACCATTATGTATCATGTTTAGTTTTCCTCACTAAGTTATATGCTTAGCACGGTGGATTTGCCCCGTGTAGGTTCAGATAGAAGGGTATAAAGACTAGGACAAGGACAACAGTGGCCAAAGGAGATTGAGTTTTATGTTTGAAAAAAATGTATATTTAAGTTTATTTTTAAGTTGTATCTGATAATTGAAATAGTTTGAATGTGATGGAATGTTTGTAATAACTATAATACAGGATGGATTGGGTTTTAAGACATGTTTGTGATAAGTTCATTGTGTATAATGTATTTTGTTTATAATCCATCTTGTAATGCAATACAATGTATGTTTGCCCGAATTGGTTTTTAGGGAAGATTTCAAATGCTTTAGTTTGTTTGTACTGTTTTGTGTGGCTTCTATATATTCTTCCAGGGGGTATTTAGGTGTTGCATTGTTTCTCACATTTAGACATTATGGCCTAACTCTTATGCAAAACCTACATATTTTTCTCTTTTATAGCACGGAATAGGTTTTTTGCACCATACACGGTCATATACACAATCGTGTCTCTTTAGCACTGCCTCACTTGCAGATTTATAAGGTCACAAAGAGACACACAGTTGTGTCACATGACCGTGTATGTCTTCCCTCTTCACGTCCTTCTTCACACGATTTTAGATAATAACATAGTTTATCCACATGGTCATGTAAGTGAAGACACAAGCATGTGTCACCCTACAGGAGTGTGTGTGTTTACACGGTTGATATACACAGTCCTGTAAGTTAAAGACACAGGCGTATAGCACCTTATATGGTTGTGTCTCCCCCTAAAAGAGATTCATCCATCTTGTCTTCATTTATTCATCATCCCTACAAACCATAAAAGCATCTATAACCACCGAAATTCTCAAATAGGGTTGGACACTCAGCAAAGGAAATATACAAACATGCAAAGGTAACCCAACGAACATTAATTTCCCAAAAGCTTCCTATTCCTTGCTTTGCTAGCCATAATATCGGCTTAACCTTCAATTAGTCCAATGTATCTCTATATAGAGGTTGCATCAAAATTTAAGAAAACAAGTCTACAAACATATGACTTTAGTGGAAATGACCTATCCTTTCAATGATCTTTTTGGAAGCTATATGAAATTGATTACAATTTAAAGACCATGTGACTAGTGAAGACTTATGGCATGACATCTTTATGTTATTAGATAGCGAATACAACTTTGGTTCCTTTCATACACAATTCATTATATGGCTTTATATAACTATTCTATTAGTTTAAACTTTACAGCTTAATGATGCTGTTAAATTAACACTATTAGGAATAACTTTTGCTGGTTGAAAATTAAAGATCTACTTTGGATTGGTTCCTTGAGATTTAAGATTCCATAACCATTAACTTATAAGTTTAGCTTTCAGACCAAGTTTTAGTGAACCTTGAGTTGCAGAAAATATAGAAATATATACTTTCTTTTATTTAAAATTGTTATAGTAAATTTTTTTAGTCCTTCTCTCATATACATAAGCATAGTCAATTCACGTAAAATTTATTTCTTGTTTTCTTTATTACTATTGTTTGATCCAAATTTATTATTTTCCTAAGTTAATTACTATTATTAGTTATATCCGCTCCTAAAAATGCTTTTATTACTAAAAAAACTATTATAAGAGTCATATTCTTTTGACATAAAAGAATTCCACTCCTTAATAAGATTTACTTTATGACAAGTCAAGATGAAAGTTATCTTCATACAAATCATATTACTAAAAGCATTGCTAGAAAAGGAAAAAAATGTTGACCACTATGAACAAGAACGAGAAAAGATGAGCTGAATAATAAAATACTCACTATTATTTAATAATATTTTTCTTTACAAAATATTTTTTGAGAATTAAAGAATACATTAAATTTTATAAAAAATATTCAATTCTTACAATTACTCAAAGGCTTAAGAAATATTTATACCTTACAAAGAATTAAAGTAACTTCTTTGATTTTGTCCCTATTTAAGGTCATAACTGGATGCCAACAAAGGAGAATAGGGCTTCACAATAATATGCCAAGGACCTTCTTCAAGCATGTTAATGAGATCTGCCTCTTTGGAAAATCTGAATACAAAGCATTTATCTTCAGCTAATAAGTTCTTTTCTAATCCATTTTTTCTCCATTTTACAGTTGCCCTAGCATTAACTTGAGGGCATGTGTCTAGGAAGAAGCTAACTAAGGCTAAGGATCATATATTTAAACCTACCTTAAGACTATTGATAGGAGGGGCCACCATTCCATTTGTTATTGAAGCTTAAGGAAAGTGTGAGAGCTTAAAATTTTCTACATAATAGTTACTCCCTACTAGTTTGAACCATAAACTAGACCCCACATTTTCTTTGGCAGGAGCTTGAATAGGGGTTTGCATATGTAGAAGGATTCTCTGCAGATGCTATAAAAGCCTTCACAAGAAGAAAGCCCAAAGCTGTTGTTCAGAAGGGGTGGTAAAGAGAGTCAGTTACTATAAATGAAAGCGTTGGTATTAGAGAGGAGTAAACACAATCACAAAACTACCCTTAGTAGTCAGAAGAGGAACAAAGAGATCTATAATTCAAGAATGAGGCGAAGGAAGAAAGGAGCTATAACAAGAGATAACCTAAACAACTAGAAAAACAAAAAATTCAACGAATAACAAGTGTTTAGCAAAGAGGAGGGATAGTGGAAGGATAATAACTAGAGGTATACGAAGATTTAGTTAAGGTAGAAAGTATGGGCTAGAAAGAAGGAAGACTCTCTCTAGCCATTTGATTTGTAAACTTTTTAAAGAAATCATTTTTCAACATTAAATCAATATCTAGTTAGTCCACATTGCCTAGTTATGACATCATTCAGCTAAATTGATGATCTATATATTAGAAATTGCCAAAAAATTAAACCTTTACAAGATTTAGGGTGTTATCAATATCATTTTAAAAAAGTTAAAGTTTAATGTGACACCACATAAATAATGGTAGCATACCTAGACTTTTCAAGAAATGTTATGGGGGAATTCCTACCTTTTCCTGTTAAAACTCCTGGATTATGTTTTAGTTGATATTGGGTTAATTAATCCCTTTCTCTAACTCCTAGCATTGGCATTAATATGGTTTTAGTTATGCTTTTTATTATCATTACTTCTCAATAAACTCCTTGTTAGGTAATACGCTTTTAGCAGTTTAGGAACTACTCTTGTTCATCAGCTTTTGAATTTCTAATTTTAATGTTGATAACTACTCTTATTAAGTCTAGGAGTTCATTTCAAGAAAAATTATGAAGAAAATTATAATTCTTTAAGGAACATGATCTGGCCTATGCCAGTTTACTAGTTGTGCTCTAGATGATTCAATTGTAATAAGTGACGTAACCTGAGCCATAATTGTGTATGAGACTATATGTACATTAGAATAGAAATAGGAAGATCTATAGTTTAGTGACACATCAGTGCTAGAGATCATAAACTAACTTAAATTAGATAGTGAGATCCACAATTTAGTGACACAATCATATCATAGATTGTGATCATAACTTGAGAGAAAATAGTGAGGTCCTTGGTTTAGGCTATGTTTGTATCCTACACCATATCTTAATTATGTTCTAGACCATTTCTTAGGCATAGCAAAACATATTTTAGTGTGAAAACCCTAATTTTTATGAACTTTAACTAACTTCTTTGGGAAAACACTCACTAGAGACATAAGAATAATTTTCTTTGTATAAATAGGGTGTAAAGGGATATAGGTTGTGAGGTTTTAATCCAAAGTCCCTAAGAATTAAAATGAAAATGAAAGTTATACTTGATGAATTTTTACACCTACACATGAAAAATTACTTCATTTATTCTAGTAATATATATCAAAGTTGTTGATGTGTATGAAAAATTCACATTTTCTTAAGTACTTTGCTTGATTTTAATGTTAACTAACTTTGTTTTACTTTTTTAATTTTAGGTAATTATGAAAATTGACCTTGGATGATATTATTTAAGAACTGGAATTCATTTCAAGAAAAATTATGAAGAAAGTTATATTTTTTTGGGAAGCATGATTTGGCCTTCGTACATTTACTAACTTGGGCTTTAAATGAATCAACTGTAACATGTGATATAATTTAAGCCATGATTGTGTATGACATTATATGCACATCAGGGGAGAAATAGGAAGATCCATGGTTTAGTGACACACCTATGTTAGACGTTGTAATCTAATTTAAGTAAGATAGTGAGATCTATAATTTAGTGACACATTCATGTCATAGATTGGGGTCCTTGGTTTAGGCCATGGTTATGTCCTAGAACATATCTTAGTTATGTTCTAAACCATGTCTTAGGTATAGAAAGAAAATATTTTAGGGTGAAAATCCTAATTTTTATGGATTTTAAGCGAACTTAGAGGGAAAAACACACATTAAAGACATATTTTTCTCTCTAGAAGCTAAGGTTAGACTTCAGGAGGCTTCTAAAATGCTTGGTGAGTCAATTATAAGTTGTTTTTTTTCGGTTAAAGAATGAAGGTCTAAATAGGCTTATTTTAATTCTATTTGCAAGGTATAAATAGTTTCTAAATTTTAATTAAAATTAACTTGGACAGTGCATGCCAAATAGGGCTAGAGAAGTTTTTATTTTCCTCCTTTTATATTTATTTTCCTCCTTTTATATTTATTTTCCTTAATTTGTGATTTTATTTTTTGTATTTTTACATTGAAGATAATGTAAAACTCAAGTACGGGGAAATAATTAATTAGTTATTCATCCCATTTTGGATATCATTTTTTTTATAATTAGCTTAATATGAAACAATTGCATAAAAAATTCAACATTGAATGAAGATTGGCAAAGACGATAAATTATAAGTTTGTTTGATTTTTGACTTTATTAATTTATGGAAATAATTATAAACATTAATAACTAATTTATTTTAAATTTCCTTTAATAATAACAAAGATGGATACTTTATCTACATTATGATACATTTTATATAATTTAGGCATATCTTTAAGTTAGAAATGGATTCTTTCTAAGCATTTTATTATCCTACAAAATATGTGACTAAAATAAAATAAAATAAATAAATAAGTGACTATAAGTAAATTTACTCACTTACCTTTAACCTTTTTAGCAAGTTTTACCTATAATAAAACTCTCAATATCTATAAGTATACGGATTGTAAACTTATAGTATTGAAAGGTGTCGATCCTACGAGGAATATGTAAAACTAATTGAACCAAACTTTGTCTAAAGTAATAAAATATGATTTGAGTAAAATAATGACATAAAATTAAGAAAAATTAAATAAAAGAAATTAACAATAATTGTCAAATGAGCTACCAAAATCAATTAAGGATGTTCAATGATGAATGCATAAGATTTATTCGTTCATTATTTTGTTCCTCTAATGATTATTGATTCAATTATGTGTCGATCCTAGATTTTCGAGGGGCTTGATTACTATCTCTCAAAACCTAAAAAATTAACCCTAATTGAATATAAAAATTCTGGAATTGCATTCTCTCAATTCACAACTCCTTCCTAGATGTTTTCAACTAGTTTTGAAGTTATTTATTGAATAATCAAGTTCCTACAGAAGATCTCTTTTCGAATGATAGTTGATTTGTTCATTGTGTGACATATTAAATCACCAACTCTCGTTGTGCAACTTAATCAGATTGCTTTTGAATCATTCTCTCAATTTATTGCCAAAGTATATGCATGCACAATTAACACAACACTAGAAAATTTTATTGAATCAATAAAGATTAAAGTCACAAAATAACTACAAGACAAACCTTAATATGAAAATTAGAACATCATAAATGTAATAGACATTTGGAAATTCAATTTACACATCAAGTATTATGAAAATAACAAAGGATAAAGAAAGACAAACTCAATTCGGAGCTCAATCTAGAAAACAGGGAATCTGGATGTCTCTTTCAATCTTCTTTGTTTAATCTAAGTTTTCAAGATGGCGACTATGTTTTTAAGGCTTCATAAGGTTCTTAAATAGTCCCAGAGGGTCTTTGCAGTGTAACTAGGGTGGTTTTGTCCTTTAATCAATTCCAAAATATCCCTAAACCCTAAAACAGATGGGAAAAATCACACCTGGGAAGCCTTTGTCATGATCATGACATCAGAGTTACGATTGTAACTCTGTGAATTTACTATCTGTGATGATCGTGATAATGGAGTCATGACGACTCTAGGTAAATCTCTTTTATCATGACCGTGACATGAGACTCACAATCGTGACCTTGCCCATGCAACTCCATGCACATCCAAATCTATTATTCTTTACCTATCTGATTTCCAACTCTAATAAACACACCAAACACCTCAAGAAACATCTAATTAAGAATGAAAGTATCTATAAATCACATAAACACTTAGAATATAAATAAACACTCACATTAACATAATTATAAGCCTATACATGCAACAATCATCTAATAAATACCTATAAACACAATAAAACACCTATCAAAATATAGTATAAACTAAACCTATTAACATCCCTACACTTAAACTTTTGATTATCCTCAAGCAAAAACAATATATTAACTCAAAAACCTACCAAAATATAGTATAAACTAAACCTATTAACATCCCTACACTTAAACTTTTGATTATCCTCAAGCAAAAACAATATACTAACTCAACAAACTAACATAAACACATGCATTCATTCAACACGCAATAATAAGATAATGGCATATAACTTTATGGAATCAATTTAACCATAAACATCAATCACTCAAGTTATGCCAACATACTAAGCTATGCATTTCATGGTTAAGCACTGTTAATTGAATATACATATTAATCAAAACATTAACATCATATTCATTTACCTATAGTGCTTGTACACATACATTATAACTAGTAATCAATCAAAATTGTAACTATCACGAAGAATACTTTCATGAAAAGTTTTGCTATTTCCAAATATCAGTAGAATTTATTTATCAAAATGTAACTTTTAATTTTCTTTAACGTTAACCTAGTCGTTTGACGTGAAGGAAAACACCTTGTCATTAATGTCCCTCAGTTACTCAATTAGGCCACTTTTTATTAATTAGTTTGGTTGAAGTGTCATTCTAGACTTTTAACACGAAGATAAACATTTCGTCGTGAATGCCCACAGTTACTCAACTATGTGACATTCTCAATTGGTTACTAACTCTATTCATAACCTAAAAGTTGTTTCAAAAGGGCCAACAAAATATTTATTTATTTAAGACACTTTTTTTTGTCAATTTCACATAGCCTAACTCATTTCTTTTAGTCGATCATCATCATGAAAGATTACTAATGATGCTAACTCATTCAATTGACTTATACTTATAAATGTATATAACATATTTCCTATGGTGAACAAACTGATGTCATATCCTCATTAATATACATATTCAACCAAAGATACTTAAAAACATAAAATTCATAAGTCAATATGCCTTTACAAATTCAATGACTATGTTCAAAGTTAAACTACTTCCATCAAGTTATTGCCATTGATACATTCATATAATTCACACATATGTAATATATGTTCACACCATGTCCACCTAATCAAAACTAATAATCTGGTATTCAAAATTCACACTCATAACATGTCAATGCAAAATCCTCCACACATTTAGAAAACACATTATCCTCAATATGAGAAAACAAACAACATATATATAAAGCAAATACCAAAACATAATATAAAGACAAGGTAAGAGTACAAAAACAACAAAGGTGATCAAGGTGGTAATGGTGTTGGAGACCGAATGTGAACACCCTGATCAACAAAGTATCTAAAGATATTATTAAAGTCATGTCGCTATCGTCGTTGTTTTTATGCCATCTCCTTCAACAATTTGTTATTGTCAAAAACGACGTTAAGAATCGTCTCCCAACCTGCCTCTTCTTTATCCTTGATCTGTTCACTGGTTGAGCCTTCATTTTGCTACTGAGCTAGTGTAGAGCTTGAACTAACCTATCCTGTTTTGTGTTTTATATATGTTCTGGAGCTGACATCTATGATCAACTGCTAAGATCTCTAATCACCTTAAGTATTTATGATTAAAAAATTCAAGAAAAACAATTGTTAGTCCATCAATATTCACACCATAATGTACAACAAGTGTGGTGACAATATAACCCATACCCATATGGTTGCTTTTCTTTTTGAGGGTAGTAGCTATAGATTGAAAAGTGTGGCTCATTGTGTAAACTTTAACATTGTTATCCATGCACCATATAGTCAATAATTCCTTTATAGAACATTTATTACTTTCCAATTTATCAAACACAGTTTGACACAAACTTATGCAATAACAAATGTATAGGAGTAATGAAAATGTTATTATGTGCATATCTAACATTAAAATTATCTAACCCAGTTAGAAGTTTTCATTACCTTATGAACCAAAATCCATCATATTTTTCATTTATGTTCGAATGAGGAAACCCACCAATTTTGAATAAAGCATCATAATTCAAATGGTGAGGTTGGCCTCGTATATGAAACCAAAATTCAGTTATATTCTTGAATTGAAGAGTAATGTAAAATTCAAAGTTCAATTCCTTATGCATAATGTGAGCATTTTGCGTTTTGCTTTATTCTTAACCCCATTAGTAAGTGTAAATCTACAAAATAGATCAAAAACAAAAACACAACAAAATATACCAAATACTCCAAAAATGTAAATAGAGAAAATAAGTACGAAGTTATGTAAAACTACTTTTGAAAAGTAAGATATGTGTTGAAGTTGCGAAATATATGAAGAAGGGAGTGAGATCTAGATTAAAGATGCAAAACAAGTGAGAGATATCAAGAAAGTTAAGAAGGAAGGAAGATATTTTTTGAAGGGAGGCTAAGGCTTAGAGAGAGAAAGGATGTGGAAAATATGAAGATGTAAGGTTGGGGTTGAAAAAGAAGTGGTAAAATAGGGTTTGTGGTATGAAAATAATGTGTTTGCACTTGATTTGTTGCCTGTCATGATCATGACAAAAGCAGTTTACACGTCATTCATGATCATGACATGGGAATCACGATCATGGTGGCTTTTGTCACCTATGTCCTATTTCACCATTTCTTCATCATGTAACCTCCGAGTTTGCTTACCTAACATATATAACTTCAAAAACATGAATATGATCCATCCAAACCACTCCAAAATTATTGAAATTAAAACCCTAATACTAGAATTCTAAGTAATCCTAACTACTGAAATATTTGCTAAGTTATGGTCATTAGCTTGGCCATTCATCATTTGAATGTTTTCAGTTATTGAAAAAAAGAAATTACTTCCCTTTTTTATGAGATTACTCCTTCGAGATATGGTTTGCATTGATGTCCGTTCACTTTGAATATTTCTTTGCTCAAATTTTCTAATTCGAGAGCTCTATGTGCAAATAAGTGGGTTATTGTAAAAGGTTCAATCCATTTTGATTTGATCTTACTTGGAAATAACTTTAGTCTTGAATTGTATAATAAAACCTCGTCTCCTACTTTGAAGTCTTTCTTCTTAAATGAGAATCATGCCACTTCTTCACCTTTTCCTTATATAATTTTGCATTCTCCTATGCATTAAAGTTCAGTTCATCGAGTTTATTTAGTTGTAAGAGTCTTCCTTCACTTGCCTACTTCCAATCGAAGTTTAAAGTTTTTATCAAACAATATGCTCTTATGCTCAAGTTCCATGGGTAGATGACAATTTTTACCATACATAAGTTTAAATGGAGTTTTCCTGATCAGAGTTTTGAAAGCGGTTTGATAAGCCCATAAGGCATCATCCAGCTTTAGCGTCTAATCCTTCCTTGAACCTATTACCCTCTTCTCCAATATTCATTTAAGTTCATGGTTTTTGACTTCGACTTGTCCACTTATTTGTTGGTGGTACAAAGAGGCGATACGATGGTGAACTCCATATGTTTTAAGAAAAGCATCAAAAGATTTATTATAAAAATGTGCTCCTTCATCACTTATTATAGTTCTTGGTACTCCAAATCGATTGAATAATCTTTTAATGAATTTCTACATAACTTTTCCATCATTCTTTGAAGTTGCAATAACTTCAACCCATCGTGACACATAGTCGACTCCTACTAAAATGTACATGCTCCCTATAGAAGATGTGAATGGCCTCATAAATTGAAGTCCCCACATATGGATAAGGGCATCTTATCTCTTTTTTAGATGTTCCCCACTCTTTGACACCTGTTGCATTATTCCACGAACTCTTAGGCATCTTTAAATAGATGCAGCCGATAAATCCATATTCTAGTATTCAATTTGTTGTCTAGTTTATGCCATAATGCCCAACATACTTAACTTCGTGACACTGCATCAATATGTCTAATATCTCCTTTGGAAACACCTTTTTATTAGTTCATCAACACACTTTCGATATTGGATCAAGTCATCCCATAAATAACGACTACACTCAGACAAGAATCATTTTCGCAGAAGGAAGCCTACTGCTTGCAATAAAATTTACTACATCTGAGAACCATGGTGGCATAACGTTATCAAGTAACATCAGGGTTTCATCGGGGAATCTCTCATTGACATCATCACTCTAGTTAATTTCCCCTCGTTCTTATCTCATATTTCAATGTCAAATTCTTGTAATTATAGTGCCCACCAAATAAGCCTAAGTTTTGCTTCCTTTTTGGCGAAAAGATACTTACGTCCAATGTGACCTATGAAAATGATCACCTTATTTTCTAAAAGATACAACCGAAACTTTTCACATGAATACATGAACTTTTTATCCTTCTTTTGGCACAACAAGCAACCCATAGCTTGGTCACTAAGGTCTCACATGACTTTAAATGACAAGGACTAATATGTTGATGTTAAAATTGGTATTGATATTAGTGCCTCCTTTAGTCGATTAAACGCAAATAGACAATTATTATAAAAATGAAAAGGCACTTCCTTGACTAATAATTTTGTCAGAGGTCTTGCTATTTGTGAGAATTCTTTAATAAAACAGCGGTAGAATCCTAGATAACCTAGGAATTCTTGCCCACATTTGACATTGATAGGTGGTGGAAGCTTTTTTATGACATTCGTCTTTGCTCTATCCATTTCAATCCCTTGGCACAATATTTCATGATCTAACACTATGCCTCGTGCACCATGAAGTGACACTTCCCCTAGTTTAACATTAAGCATGATTCTCCACATCTTTAGAGTATTGTGTCCAAATTAGTTAGGCATTGCTCAAAAGAGTCTCTAAAGACTGAAAAATCGTCCATGAACACTTCCATAATTTCCTTAATCATATATGCAAAATAAACATCATGCAACTTTGAAATATAGCTAAAGAATTGCATAACCTAAAAGGAATTTGTATATATGCAAATGTTCCATAAAGACATATAAAGATGGTCTTTTTTTGGTCCTCTAGATAAATTAGTATCTGATTATATCCCAAGTAACCATCTAGGAAGCAGTAGAATGAGTGACCAACCACTCTTTTTATCATTTGATCTACGAATGGGGGAGGAAAGTGATCAATTTTAGTCACTTTGTTGAGTTTATGATAGTCAATGCAAACTCTCCATCCTATAACAATTCTTGTGGAAATCAAGTCTCCATTTTCACTATCCATTACGGTTACTCTGTCCTTCTTCAGTTCGCATTGTACTAGACTAACCTATTTACTACTAGATATTAGGTATATGATACTCACATCTAAAAGCTTCACCACTTCCTTCATGTGAGGGTAACCTTCGTTGAATTTCCATCATAACTTAACTTTCTTCTTCGAGGTTTATCCTATGCATAACAACATTTGGGCTTATACCTCAAATGTCGAACATTTGCCATCCTATAACCTTCATCCCCTTCTTTATAATTGCTACCACCTTACTCTTTTATCCCCCATCTAACTGATTGGAAATGATGATGGATAGAGTTTGGCCTTCAACTAGAAAGTTATATTGAAGGTGTGTGGGTAAAGGTTTAAGCTCTAGATTTGGTGGTTTCTCTGTAGAGGGTGATATGGGTGCTTTTATCCTTTCTAATATTTCTTTATGTTTCTGAACACCTAACTTTTCTATCTTAATTCCTTCATTAGACTCTGCTTTGTTCACCTTCTCAGCGTCATTGTCTGTCTCAACTTTTATAGATTTAATTTTTTTCAAAATAGCTCTCTTCTTGCTCTTGAATACATTCGTCCATAACATTAATCGTCATGCAAATGCTACTTTCTTTCTAATTTTTCAATGCTTTGTTCATGTTGTATTCCACTTGATCTTCACCAATCTGAAGTGTTAATTTACCTTCATGAACATCTATTAATGCACTCCCTGTGTTCATGAAAGGTTGTCTGAGAATTACTAGAAGTTTATATCCCCTTTAAAATTTAAAACTACAAAGTCCATAAGGATAATACACTTGTCCACGTGCATTAAGATATCTTCACCACTCTAAATGGTCTCTTAATTGATAAATCAACCAACTGAATTAAAATCAAAATTGTCTTTACCTAGCTGAGCATTTAATTTCCTAAATATTGATAAAGGCATAAGATTTATACTTGCCTTTAAGTTGCATAAGCACTTTACGAATTCGAATTCACCAACCACACAATGTATTGTGAAACTCCTTGGATCCTTCAGCTTCGAAGGCATATAACTGGTGATTATGGAACTATAGCTTCCAGTTAATGCTAACATTTAGTTCTCTTCCCAAGTCCACTTCTTTGATAATGTGTCCTTCAAGAATTTTGTGTACTTGGGCATATGTTCCAATACCTCCACGAAAGATAGATTAATTTGCAAAGTCTTTAACTTCTCTATGAAATTTGAAAATTATGCATCTAGTTTCCTCTTTTATAAACATTAAGGTTGATATAGAGGAAGGGCAACATAAGGATGGTACTCACTCATTGCTTTATCCTTCTTCTTTTCTTAGTCCTTTTCTACTGGGTGTGTTGTAGCTTGTTTCTTTGCTAGATGCTTAAGTTCCTTCGCACTTCTAAGTGTAATTGCTTTGAATTGCTCCTTTATGTTTGCTTTAATATCACTCGGGAGACTCCTCACACTTCTTGTGGACAAAACATTTGCCAGTTGGCTTATTTGAACTTCTAGGTTATAAATGGAAGAAGCGTGATTTTGAGTCATTGACATTAGGCTTCTCTTGTTAAAATCTAGGTGGACCTTGATTCCTCATTTGGATACCCGCATTGTTTGACTAAGAAAAATTTTTGGTAGTTCCTTCACGAATTACAAGTGTTAGAATAAGGATTGTTTCCTCGTCCTCGACCAAATTATGTCCCCATTTAATTGAGTTACTTCGTATCATTTTTTTGCATCAAGAAGTAATCAATAGTATCATGGTTATCCTATCCATTAATTCACTTCTATGATGAATTGCTTTAACTAGAACTAATGAAGAGACTTTCATACTAGTAAGTTTTCTGGTTAAATTATCAATCTTAGCTTACATTTATATCACCGAATCAACAACAATGACTCCATTTTGATTATAGAAGGTCATTTGTTGTCTAATTTTGTTTGACATCCAAAGAAAGCTATTGTTTGCCATCTCTTCTAGCAAATCCTCCAATCACTACATTAATGGTACTCCTTGTGGGTGGATTAACCCCATTATAGAAGGTTTGCAACAAGAAATCTCTAAGTAGGTTATGATGAGCACATCTCCTCTTTAAATCCTTGTAACATTCTCACACGTCATATAGAGACTCCCTGTTACTTTGTTGGAATTTGTAACCTTCTTTTTTAACCTGGTAGTCTTTGTCAATGGGAAGTACTTATTTAAAAATGCACTCACTGGTAGCTCCCATTTGATGATTTTTTTGAGTTTAAGGCATGATACCATGCTTTGTTATTATATCGGAAGGTATCATATATCTTTAAAAAGTTTACTAAATGTGCGTTAGGATCTTCTTTTGCTAAATTATAAAACTGCACATTCATCTGCATCATATTCAGTAATGCTGGTTTTGTTTCGAATGAGATTAGCACCAGTGGATAACTGATGCCTCTTTTTTAGCATTGAACCCTGACCTCATGAAATCTATAAAGGTTTGTTGCTAGTCTTCTTAGTTAAATTCATCTTCCATTATTGGTTTAATCTCCTCTTGATGTCTCGCTCTTCAAATTGCTTGTTATTGTCTTATGATATCAATTGTTAGAGTTTCTTTGATCTTGCTTGAACTTCGAGTAACTCTTGTGTTCATGTAGTAGCACGGACACAAGAAAGACAAAAAATTCCTTAGAATAAAGGAATTCAAATAGTCCTAAACTAATTCCCTAACAATAGTGCCAAAAACTTGTTGAGCAAGTTTTACTTATAATAAAACTCTCAATATTCGCATGTATACAGATCGTAAACTTGTAATATCAAAAGGTGTCAATCCTATGGGGAATATTTAAAACTAATTGAACTTATCTCAGTCTAAGGTAATAAAATATTATTTGAGTGAAATAATGACAAATTAAAAAATTAAATAAAAGCAATTAAATGATAATTATCAAGTTAGTTGCCAAAATTAATTAAGGATGATCAAGGATGAATGCATAGTTGATAGTGCGTGTCAAGTGCACCATAAAATAAACCTAACTCTGCACACTAAAAATTTGTTATAGCGGTGAGCAGGTATTGTATCCACTGGGAATTTACGTGTAATTTTTTAAATGAAAATAATTTAAGATAAAAATGGGAGTTTTTGGTTGAATGCTAATAAGAAAACAAATTAAAATTAAACTAAAGAAAAAAAATTGTAGAAAATAGTCAAAAGTGATGAAAATGATGAATGTGTTAGAATCTGGTTCTCGGATCAATCTCATCCTACGCACAATTAAACATATTCCATTGTTCTAATGTTTCCACACATCTCTTAGAACTATTAGTTATAGATTAACAATAAGTTCTATTAATCTCAAATTTCCCTTAGGCTTTGCTTAGTTAAAACAAGCCCTTTAATTAATCCTAACTATCCAACAACCTAGAACAAGCTCTTTAGATTCAATTGGGTAGCTACATTATGAATATGGAAAACAGACCAATCTAGGCAGTAACCACGCGAGTTAGATTTATTCAACCTTTGTTACGTTGTTCCTAATGATTTGTCATCATTAGTGGCTAGAAATGAACGTAAAATACAATGGTTATGTATTGTATTAAAGATTCTAATAATGGGTTTTCTTAAAAACAATCCAATGAACACATTCAAATCATCTTTACAATTCCCAAACCAATAGACATTGAACAATAATAACAATCCATATAGAGAGGGATTCAACATAAAATAATGAAAGATATGCTTAATCATGATCCTAGGCTTAGATTTTACCTCCGAACTAAATTGAAGAAGCTTAGCCCTCCATAGGTGTTAAAAGAGTAAGTTTTCTACCCTTCATGAAATCCTAAGATGATTCTTCTCTCATTTTTCATCAAAATGTTCTATTTATATGAAAAATTAGGATTTTAGGCATATACATAGTTTGTTACACAGCCGTGTATCAAACTGTATAAGTCGTAAAAGTGTGAACCTTATGAAGATACACAGTTAGATACATGACCATGTATCCAATCGTGTAAGTCTAAAATTGTCTTCCAAATGTTTACACAATCGCACAAGTATATACACGACCCTGTATTTTCGAGTTCTTGCTGAATTGTTTTACTGCTTGTAATTTCTTATCCAATCCTCACCCTAATCCATCTCCTTCTTATTCCATAAGGGTAATTGGGTTTGAACATCAAAATCTTGGCTCAAGGAATGTGCTTTTAACTTATTTTAACTTTTATGTTTCCAAATTGTACCTAAAATCAAATATGAACTAAAATGAGTATCATAAGCCTTTTACAACAATAATCACTAAGTGTTAAGAAGTGAATGTATAAACAATTAACACATCAATATGATTTAATCTTTCAATATTTTGTTCCTCCAATGATTATTGATTCAATTATGTGTCAAACTAATATTTTCGAAGGGTTTGATTACTCTCTTTCATGACTTAACTAATTAGCCCTAATTGAATGTGAAAATTCTATAATTGCAATCTCTCAATTCACAACTCTTTCCCTAATGTTTTCAATTAGTTCAAAAATTATGTATTGAATAATCAAGTTCTCACATAAGATCTATCTTCGAATGATAGTTGAATATTTAATCGTGTGACATATTAAATCACTAAATCTCATTGGGAAACTTAATCATATTACTTTTGACTAACTCTCTCAATCTATTGCCAAAGTACATGCATGCACAATTAGCACAACACTAGAAAACTGTATTGAATCAATAAAAATTAAAGTCACAAAATAACTGTGGAATAAACCTTAATCTGGAAATTAGAACACCACAAATGTAAGAAACATCTGGAAATTCAGTTTACACTTTAAGTATTACAAAAATAACAAAGGAAAAAGAAACAAAAGCTCTATTTGGAGTTTTATATAGAAAACTGGAAATCTGGATGTCTCTCTCGATCTTACTTGTTTGATCCACTTTTGCAAGATGGTGGCTGCAATTTTTAGGCTTCATAAGGTTCTTAAATAGTCCTAGAGGGGCTTGGGGTGTAACTAAGGTTTTCATCCTTTGATTGGTTCCAAAAATGCCCCCAAACCCTAAAACAAATGAAAAAATTCATGCCTAGGAAGCCTTTGTTATGATCATGACATTAAAGTCATGATTGTGACTCTATGAATTTGCTCTCCATGATGATTATGACAATGGAGTCACAATCGTGAATTTGGGTAATCTTTTCTATCACAACCGTGACTCCCATAACTCTATACACGTCCAAATCTCTTGTTCTTCACTTATTTGATTTCCATCACTAGCAAACATATCAAACACCTCAAGAAACATATAATTAAGAATGAAAAACAATGTTTTAAAAATTGGACCAGATATCGAACCGGTCAAAGAAAATGTTAAGGTTTAAAAATTCAACCAGTATTAAACCGCTATAAAAACCGATATATAATAAATAAGAAGTAAAAATTATAAGAATAAGTAAAAATATAGTATAAAATAAAATATCTTATTGAAATAAAGATACAATAATAATGCCTATTAATTAATAATAAATCTAATAAGTTAAACTAAGAATGAATCGAACAAAAATTTTAAATAATACCAATAATAATTATTATTATATTATTATATTATCATTTATTTAAAGCCTAATTAAAGTTGAAGTATGTTTAAAGAAAGTCAATATAAAGGACTTTAACTTTATTCTAGCTTCTTTTTCAATGTCCTTTAAATATACTTCTTTATAGTTTAAATATTATTTTAACACATTCTTAAACTATTTTAAGCAAAATTACTTATATATACTAATTAATAATTTAATTTATTAAACAAGTTCATAAAAAAAATAATTAGTTTCTAACAATAATAATTTTAAAATTTTCAATTAAAATATAAGGAGATAAATAAAGAACTTAAAATTTGACAAATATAATTTATTAGTAAGATTAAATGTATTTAGTATTTTTAAGGATAAATTAGTAGTTCATTTTTAAAAAATAATAATTTAAAATAAAATTTTTAATTAAAATATAAAGAGACAAATAAAAATATATATTTTAAAAAATATATTTTGTTAGTTAGACTATGGGAGACAGATGAAAAGAAAAAAATTTAATGAAAATTAAAAAATTTATGAGATTTACGTGTTAAAAATCTTGCCTTTCCTACAATCTGTCAAAACTCAAAGCCAAAGATTGAATGACAAAATAAACCATGGGTTGGTGTGCGTGCTTTAATTGCAGAGAGGAGGAAGAAATTTAGCTATTTATGGTGGTTCCCACATTATTAAAGATGGTGGGTCCCATATAGCACAATAAAACCGAGTTAAGATTTTCGTAACGTATCGGCCGAAAGGTACTGTACTGGTCGAAAAACAGTACAAAACTAAACTTTTTGATACCGTTAATCTGTACCAGTTGATACCAGTGATTTTTGGTGGTACTGGTACTACCAGTACCGGCCAGTATTTAGAATACTGACTAGTATTGAAAATTTCAAAAAATGGAAGGATTTTTTTGAAAAAAAAAATTACCTCCCTCCCCGTTCAGCCTACCGGCATCTGTAACTCATCTATCCGATTCTCACATTTTCTCTCTCTCTCTTTCTCCTAGCCACCATCGTCTCTCCCTTACTGCCTCATGTGTTGTTGTCGCTGACCACTACTTCGCGATCATGTCTTCCTCACGTGGCCAATACGTAAGCCAATCACACAAGCCTCCACAACTACCACTAGTTCCTGCTGTTATAAATCTAAACTTCATATCCAAAATCAAACTTTTTCTTCATAACTAACCTTGACCCAAAAGAATGAAAGCTAAGATA
>JAOTJB010000210.1:26804170-26816556 GCA_027123815.1 Erythroxylum minutifolium
TCAAATCACCCATCTAATACAACTTTAATAGGAAAAGGTAACGTGAATTACTTTGCAGAACAATGATTTTCCTCCTCAATAAGTGATAGATGCGTATTTGACTATAATTTTACCTCATATTTCATATATTTTTGCTTGATATTTGATACTTTTGTTATATATTTAGTACTTAATTTGCCCCAAGTATGTATACAGAGTATAATTGCCTTCATGAACTTAAAAGAGAAGAATTCAGATGAAAAAATAACATAAAACAAATGTTTGATGCATAGATGGGATGCAAAACTGTTCATCTGCCCGTACACATCTCAGAGGCCATGCAATTTTGCGAATTTCCAAGAACTTGGTGATGCACAGCCATGTACAAGACCATGCATCAGACAAAACCACTAGAATTTCATATAAAAGGACATGAACGGAGACTTATTGAGGGAGTAGACATTAGGTGGCAATTCCAGACATGAAGATCATTGCTAATCGGTGATTTTGGTCTAAAGAAGTGGCAAACATAAGGAATTCATCGAAGGATCCATCAAAATACAAGATCAAACCTTTACATCATAAGAGTATTCTATAGAAGACAATCAAGGAGATTTAGAATTACGAACCCATCGCTTTCAATTTGTTTTTTTTCATTGTATGTTTGATTTCATGTTTGATAATGTGTAACTAAATGTCTTGTTAGTATTTAGGTTAGATGAACCCTATATTAATATTTTGATATGATTTGATTCTCTTATTAATGCAATTAGTTTGATTGTTATATTATGATCTAATTACATGTTTATGTATGTTCTAAAGCCTCAAGAATATTAGATCATAATCTGATTTCATACATAGAGATTGAAAAATCCTAGGTTTGAATAGATTTACTATAATTGGAAGAAGTTTATTGCAACCCTAGAGATAGGATGGAATAAATCTTCCAGATTATGGTCAAACTTAATAGAGGGACTCATAAATTAGTAATGCAATCCTATAAACTTTAACCTGAGTAATTTGATTGGAAACCTTAGAATTAGTTATTAGTAGACTCAAGGTCATCTATATCAACAAAAAAATTACATAATAAAAGATCAATCTATTAAAGGTTTAGGGTGTTTCGAAACCAAGATACTAATTTTTTTAATATCGATAATTTTCTTAGTGCTTCCTTAATCCTCTGTTCAATATCATTTCCCATTTATTTTACTTGATTTAATTTTATTTTCTTTTATTAAAAATCCAAAATCAATCTGTAGGCTAGATAATAGACAAAAGGTAATTACTAGTGCTCACTATCCTCGTGTGACCAATTCATACTTGTCAGTAACAAAGTAAAGACTCGAAATCCAAGATGGATTCAAAGGCTCCTCAACTTTTAACATATGTAGCTTATATTAGTGTCACTAAGAATCAATAATGCATTTATTTTTCAGATATCGATATTCAGCATTTATTTGGAAGCAGGCTTTGAGATGGTGGAAACTAACTTGCATGGAAGAACGTTGGACAGACATTATATGTAAGGCAAGTAAAGTTTGAATCAAAATGAAAGAAGACTTGAAGCTTTTGAAAATTTTATTAAGCTAATGTTTATAATTTTATTGAACATTCTAGTAAAAATTATGTAACGTAGAAGCTTTAATTCATAATTTATGGAACTAAATAGCAGGGTAATTTGTTGCAAGAAGAGGCCACCTTCAACTAAGGGAATGAGGAATGCTTAGGTAATTTAATATCAACCAGAATCCTAACTTTGTAATATAGATCTCTATGATTTATAGAGAACTAAAAATGCTTAAGGTGTCTAAGTTTTATTAATTATCTCTTAAGGAATTCTTGGTTTCAAGTTTTCGCCCTGACTTGCAAATGGTGTTAAACACTTGGATATATTCCTTTTTATACCAATTAATTTTATTCTTTAAAAGATTTATTATTTTCCTAAACTAACTACTGTATTAGTTATTCTATTACTTAAATTCCATTTATTCTTAAACAAGGAAAAATAAAAAATACATATCTTATTCAAAAGATAATAAGGATTGTTTAATTTATCAACAATTTATTTTAGATTTAATTTTAATATATACATAATCATTTATTGAATCTATTTAAATTAATATAATGACATGATATTCAAATTCTAATTATTATCTTATAAATTAATGGTGGAATAAATTCACAACATAATGCTACAGTAGTGTGGATACTTTATTTTTTAAAGTTAAATGAATTATATTGGTAAATATATAGGCTAAAAGCCTCACAAAAGTGCTAACTTATAAGCTGGAAAGCTAACAATTGAATAAGTTGAATATTAAATAGAATTATTTAGAAATAGCTAGTAATAAAAAATTAAAGTCATAACATCCACTCCCTCCTTACATTACTACTAACTTTGGTGCTTCAATTGTTTGATATAAGAATTTCCCTAATCTAATGTATAGGTCTTTGAGTTAAGTTGTATTTATCCAATTAAATTGGTTGTAGTCCTTTCCCTCCAAATTGTGTAAATGCAATAGGTGAATGTAGTCTTTAGCACGATTGAGTCATTATCCAACCTCTTAATCCATTTGATCACCTATTTGATAATATATTCCCAGCTCCTTGCATTGTAGTGAATTTTTTCGTATATGCTATAATCTTGACTAGATGGATTATATGTAAGATCAATCAAAATATAGTTGTTGCACTATTTCAACATGAAGTTTGCATAGTACACATCACATATTTTGATAGTTTAAATCCTATGTTTAATGGTTGTGTAGGATGTGAAGGTATCAAGATTTTTGACTGAATGAGTTCATGCTAGTGGCCCCTAGGAGAATGTGGCTTGAAGAAATCTAGATAGGATATGTTAGAAAAGTTTAAGGATTTCTCTAATGTCCAGATGAGTGTATCATCCTCTGTTATGTCAAGTCTATAATTTGGTCATTTGTTTACAATTAGAGACATACCTTTATAGTTGCAAACCTAAGAATCCCCAAAGAATACCTCAGCCACTGTGGTATTCAATAGGAATCTTCCTTTTAATGGGTTTAGTTCTTCTTACTGATATAAAGGATTGATGTCACATTAATTTTCATACCATAGCCAATTCTTAAGTCCATTTCCAACTCTTTTCTTTGAACAGAGGATATATGGAGCTTCTTAATCTCAACACCACAATGAGAGGCCATCACTAGTTTTTATTTTCCTTGAATTTCGAAAAGTATCACTATGAGAAGTAATGTGAGTTCATTCATTTGATCCATATGGCTTCCTTATTAGTGCGTACTCTCCAATATTCTTTTCAATTAGCAATTACTTTTTTAGTTTGAAGAATGTTTACTTTCTTTCTTAGTGGTATAGACTTTATTCCATTTAACTTTAGCTCTATGGAACTTGTTTAGGTTTCTAGTACACATAAACTTTTTTACAATTCTCTCTATATGTTTAATGACTCCTTTCAGCAACATCAGGTGTAAAAACCAGTAAGGTTGGATATTTAATAGGACTAATTTCACCAATCCTTCCTACTAAGGAGAGAGTCTTGTTTTGCTAGGCATTTGTTCTTTTCTTGATCATTTCTATTAAGTGTTGGCATTCTACTGCCTTTGGTTTCCTTATAAAGATAGATAATCCAAAGTAAGTAAAAGGTAATTCTTACCTTTTCATTCCAAACATTAGTACTATGGAATTGACATCAGGGATCCTAGTTGAAGTTATTTTCTTTCTCTTTTCCTGAGTTGAGGTTTAGTCCTAACAATTTTTAGAAAACCTAAATTGATGATGGTTGAGAAAGAGTTAGGTTCATTACCACGTAATAGAAGCAGATCTTTTGTAAACATTAAAGAAAAAGGTTTTTGCATTTGTAATGGAAATTAAAGTTCCCCAAATTGTTGATGTGTTTCTACAGAGTTCTAAACAGAACTTCCATTGTAAGAGTGAAAATGTATGGGGATAAAAGGTATCCTTGCCTAATCCCTCTTACACCATGAAAAAGATGTGTTGGTTCTTCATTAATCAAATCACTGAAAGTGGTTATTATTATGCAAGCTTCAATCTAGGATATGAATTACTTGGGAAATCCAAATGCTTCATGAAATTGAGAATAAACTACCAGTTTAGTGTATTAAATGCTTTGTATATGTCCATTTTGAGAGAACAACTCTTGATAAATGGATTGGTGGTGCAATCCTTAAATAGTTCTTAAGATAGGAGAAGGTTATCTCCAATATCTCTTCCACTAATGAATACTCCTTGAAAAGGATTATAGAGGGATTAAGGCCTTTTTTAGCCTAGTTGTAAGAGTTATCCCAATGATTTTGTAAGTTGTGTTACAATAAGATATGGAACGATAATCTTACAAAATGTTGGGGGCTTGTTTATTAAGGATTAGGCATAGGAATGTTTTATTCAATTTTTTTAGAATTTTGCTATTCCTAAAGAATTCTTGTACATAATAGGTTACTTAATTCCTTGTGAAGTTCTAAGAATATTGGAAGAAAGCTACATTAAAGCCATCTAACCCTAATGCTTTGTCTGGTTTTAGGTTGAACAAAGCACTTTTCACTTTTATAGCTATAACTTTTACAATCAACATAGTTCTAGTAAGATAATCGACAGGAAGATTGATGAATTAATGCAATACTTCAACTATGGAGTGACATTGGCCTTTGGTACCCAGAATTCTCTTTAAATAATTACAACCCATAGATTTTAGCACATTCTGGTATTGTTGAATATTGCCTTAGTTATCTATAAGAGTATTGATTATATTGTTATTTCTGTGTACTAAAATGATGTTGAAGAAGAATCTAGTACACTTATCTCCCTCTCTTAGCCAGGAAATCCTTTCTTTTTTACTTTACATAGGAGTTATATGCCAGTAGAGCTTATGTATATTTATGCAGGGCTTGTTGTTCTAGTTATTTTATTATAATGTCTGATAGATTTTTGTAGAGATCATGCTTATAGGTTCTTAACAAAGTTTTAGTTATCTCCACTTATGCCTATATTTCTCATATTTTCTTTTTTGTCGGTATCTTTAATTCATTCTTTAAGGTCTTGAGCTTGGTCATCAGTTGAAATGCCTTGCATCTATAGACAAGAGTGTTCATGATTTCACTCAACAATTCTTAGAATCCTTCAACCTGAAACGTAAAGTTATAAAATCTAAATGGAGCTTCGATAGATTGGAGTGTATTTAGACCTTTAATTTCTATTGTAGTATGGTCTGAACATAATGGAGGACTAGATTCTGTAAATCTTAAGGGAAATTTAAGAAGCTATCTTTTGTTGATTAAGGCTCTATCAAGTTTTTTCCTTATGAAGTAAACCCATGATTACTTGTTCGTTAATGCAAAGTGAGATACAATAGAGTTCAGGTCTATTCCATTTTTTTTATAAAGGAGCTTAATTATGTTCCTAAGATTTTTTTGTTCACTGTTTAACCTTCTGTTTCATTAGAATTTAGTATGCAATTGAGGTCTCCAATAAATTGCCAAGCATTTTGAATTGTTTTTCTTACACATTTTTAGTCTTTCCATAGGGAGCTTCACATGAAACATAATTTAGAAGCATAGATGATGGAAAAATTTTTGGGGGGTTATTATGTCCCTTAATACTCTGGCACAATATAGAAATTTATTTCATTGAAGGGGTGCCCCCTCCTTTCTTCTTTCAGCTATATTTTCTTCTAGGAAAAATGTTGTTGACTTTGCTAAAAAATTGGGAGTTCTCTAAACTTGGAATTAAAGTATCTTTATTTTCAGATGTTGTATTGTTGTTCTCCTTTGGAGGGAGTTTTGAGTTTCCCTCATTTGAAGTGCAAACAGATTATGAGTTATTCTCCTTTGTAATGCTAGCGGAGTCTATTAGAGTTGAGATTTTATGAACTAATTTGCTCAATGAATCCTTACTGAATAGCTTTGTTATTGTTATATCTTTTGGATCACTTTGTTGTTCAATTTCATGCTTACAAAGTGTTTCATGACATTAAGGGGTTAATTCTGGGTTTAAGAGTGATTGTTTGATCATTCTCTAGCTCACCCTTTAGATCATTATATGTTCCTATTTTCCAACTCTTTCTAGTTGACTTCCATATCTTAGTTTGCATAGATTTATAGGGATGTGAGAGATGAACTAGATGATCCTTAAGTTTTCCTTCAGCTGTAAACCTTCTGGTAGCTATAGAGGAGGGGATTTCATCATTGTTTATCACTTAAATGCACACTCGTGCATAATTTATCGTTTTTGGGGTATTAGTTTGAGAATTAAGAGTTATAAGTCTACCAATAGCATTAGCAACAAAGCTCAATCCTTTAGTGGTATAATATTTAAGTGGTAGAATGTGAAAGCTTATCCAAAATGGAAATAAATCAATCTCTTCTCCATTAAGCTTCATTCTAGGGCTCCATTATTGAAGAAAAAGTGGCTTACCTACTATATGCCAAGGATTGTTCTAAGATTTGGTTAATATCATCAAATTTATGGAATTTGAATATCAAACAGTTGTCACCCATAAGGGGTGTTTTCTCTAATATAGGCTTTCTCCACTTGGAGTTTGCCCCATCCTAAACTTATGGAAATGATAGCCTTTTATCTAGAAAGAAGACTACAATCGCTAAAGACCAGGCTAAAGCTCAAGCTTAGGGAAGTTATAAGGGAGGTTAAATAACTCCATTCTTAGTTATTGCTTCAGGGAAATGCTTAAGATGTATTCTTTCCTGTGAGTTTCCATTTTCCATAAGTTTCTTCGAAGATTTCACAGTAAGTGACGTTAGTGTTAAGGTTGGCAGGTGTTGTGTCTAGTTTCTATTGTTTTTAATTGCCTTCATATCTTAATTTTGCTTATAAATTCTTATGAGTTGATCCAAACAATAGATAAATTGAATGAAAATGGTGTGAATATTGCATGCATGTTGAATGGATTAATTTGTGGATTTTGCATAAAAAATTAAAGTTCACGTCACTATGTATGAGGAAAAAATTAAAGACGTCACCACCTACATGGTAGTGACTAAAGAGTAACGGCCATCCATAGATGATGACTCATTAGTCACCACTAGCACTGGCTGACTATATTTGTCACCCTTGTGCATGTCACCACCTAATGCACAGTGTTGACTAAAGACATAATTGTCAGCACCGTGCATTAGGTGGTGACAATTATGTCTTTAGTCACCACTATGCATTAGGTGGTGACATGCACAAGGGTGACAAACATAGTCACCCAGTGCAAATTCTCATGCATTTCATTAATTTGTCTGTTTTATTACATGGCAACTGTAGGTTGAAGGGGAATGAAAAACTAAACCTAGATGAGGCTATAACTAGAAATGATAGGAGGGCGGTAGTGACATCTTTCATTCACTCTTTATTCTACATATCATAGACATACTCATTCGGTTGGAACAAAAAGGAGATCGAGAGAAGTGTGGAGACGAAGAAGGAGAGAGCTTCAGTTGAGAAGAAGGAAGGAAAAGAATAGCATAAAGGCGTGGGTAGCGTGGGCAGTTATTCACTTTGGGTGACCATCAATTAGAAGGAGAGGGCGAGAGTTAATGTGGAAAGCTTGAGAGTGGCAAGAGCAACTCTCACCCGCTATTGTTTGCTCTTTCTATTTAATATTTCATGTTGTTTTGCAACATTTACTTCTCTGTTATAGACTCATGCCCTATTTTGCTTAATCAACCCATACTCTGTTTACTTATATAGTTTATTTGGGTTATTTACTTGGTTTGTTTCTTTAATACTTCTTTTATACTGATCAAGATGAGATTGAATGTTTAAAGATGAACAATTTTATAATTTATGTGATGGGATGATCTCTTTTCTTGAGGATTACTGTAGCTATTTTAGTCAAATATGTGTGAATGAGGATTGTGTTATTCTCTTATTTTACTACAGTTTTTTAACTGAATGGATGTAATAGCATCATCAAACTTTGCATCATTTTGGTATTAAATGAAGGACTAAGAGGAGAAGTTTAATATGGAATGAGAAACTATAGACGCTTAGGTTAAGAATTAGAAATATATTAACTTAAGTGGTAATTAGTAGTCAGGTTACCATAATTAACTCAAGTGATAACTTTTCGAATACGAAAGTTAGATTAGTTAATTATTCGAGTTGATCTTAAGGCCAAACTTTTAATTTCAGTAAGAAAATTGTTCATTCATTTCCCCTTAATCAGGCATAAGCGATTAAATTAATGAAATTAATTCTCAAGAGTATTTCACTTCGATTTCTACTCATTCTTACTTTTGGTAGATTCAGTGTACTTTATAGTTCAATTATGAAATTTGCTTTAAAGTCTTTTACTAAACAATTCGAGATAGAGTGTTTACTATTGCATTGTTATTATTTTTAATTCAAAATTAATTTTAGTTAACCAATTTCACCTCTGTGGGAGACAACCTTAGGTAATCACTACAACTACCTCGTATACTTGTGAGTAGGATGGCCTAGCTAAATTTTAGAACTTTTTGGGTATAATAATTTTTTAGTGTCATTGCTGAGGAGGTATTTAGCATTTTGAACTTGAATTAATTTTGATTATTTTTATTTACTTAAGTGATTTTGATTGTTTGTGTTTGTTCATGTATGCATGTTTTATTATGTTAGTTTGTTAACGTCTTTTGAAATTTTCGTTATTAATTTAGTGCTTTCCGTAGTTAGCTTATGCTAGATCGGAGAACTTTAGGTAGTGAATTTCTTTGGTTTATACTAGGAAGGAGATCTTTGGATACTGAACTTGTCCCTTTTATTGATAACATATATCGAACACGAAGACCTTAAGGGGACTCTGAAGACAATCGTGAGAAACTCAAGCGTGAAGATCAAGTGAATAAGCACAAGATTGGTGAAAGGCAGTTAGTGATGAAGGAGTATGCTAGACCGGTGATTGGTATTACCACTTTGTGCATATGTTTGGGAAAGGCAGCTAGCAACTATGAATTGAAGAGCATCCATTATAACATGTTGCCATCATTCTATAGGGTTCCCAATAAAGACCCTTTAAACTTTATTCGGGAATTCTATACCACTCTCCAACCTTTCCGTTAGATGGCCTAAATGAGGATTAACTCAGGATGAGGTACTTCCCATACACATTAAAGGATCGGGCTAAGGCATGGTTGATGACCCTTCCTTCTGAGTCTTTAACCACATGGGAGGAGGTGTATAACAAATTTATGGGAAAATTCTATTCCCATCAAAAGACACCTGAGTTGTGCACCAAGATAACTACCTTCACTCAGATGGAGGGAGAGTCATTTCACAAGGTGTGTGAATGCTTTAGGCTTTTGCTGATACAATGTCCACACCATCATTTTCCACTTTATATGCTAAACCAATTCTTTTATGATAGGTTGACGCAGCAGTGCTAGTAAATGATGTACAATGCAACAGAAGGAGCTGTAGGAGAAAGGGTGGCTGAATAAATGTATAAATCTTGAAAATGTTAGGGGATAATTCTTAACAAAATAGTGTGAAGGGAAGAAGAGCTGGAGTTCATGAAGTGAGCTTGAATCAAGAATTGGCTATTCAGTTAGCTGGGTTATCGAGGCATGTAAAGATGTTAACTATGAGACTACCCTAGAAAGTTCCCAATCAAGAGGTGTGCGGTATCTATGCAACTTTTGGTCATGGAGCTAATGTTTGTTCGTATTTGATAGGAGCTTAATTGAATATGAAATTATTCCATAAAATTTAGCAATTATTGACATGAAATTGCTTAAGGTACTTAATTTGACTCATATGTGATTTTAGGTATAATTCGAAAGTAAAAAAGTTAAAGTGAGTCGAAAGCATGATATTTTGGTCATTTTTCAAAGATTAATTTTCACTTGTTTTTATGGAGCAAGAAGAAGAAAATTAAAAGAAAAAATGCAAAAAAACGTGAGCTGTATAGACTACGTATGGAAATTATCTTCAACCTGAAATTAATGTCTTACATGTATGCAAGAAATTAATTTAATTAATCTCATGGCTACCAGAGAGAATAAAGATGGACAACTAGTAAAAGAGACAAAATTAGCAAAGCAAGATGAAGAAAACGTAGCAAATGGCTAGGATATAAGGCATGGAGCAGTCTACACTAGAAGAAAACAACGCAATATAAGAAGGGAAGCAGTAGATGACCAGACGCACAGCTAGATGCAGGAGAGGAAACAAAAACAAGTATGTATTGCACGCAAATGTGCATAATCACAGATGATGTTTGTGTTTTACATAGATGTTATGCAAGGTTTTTAAAGAGTGGAACTCACAGTAACGAGGGGTTAAAAAATGGTGATGATGGACCAGATAATTAATTTGTCATATCAACAGAACATTAAGGCGAGAGAGAATAGTAGTGAGTGCAGAAAGAGGGAGGCGTTGCTAGGGGGCTTTGGTTGGGGTATTTCAATATGGATGAAGCATTTTCTTGGGTGAGACTCACGAAGGGCTAGACGTCCCAACATTGGTTCAGAGGTGACATCGATGTCGACGACCCAGGTTAAGTGTATTTCATTATTTTTTGTTGTTTCTTTCTCTCATTATGAATTGATTATGTTATCTTGTGTTGATTGAATTGGGTATTGTGAAAAGATGATTTTAATGCATTCATGGAATTGTTTATTTGCAAACCCATTGCTAGAATTTTGATATAATTCGTAATTGTTATGTTGAAATTCATATATAGCAACTAATGATTCGTAATCATTAGGAATAACATAACCTAGGTTAAATGACGCATCGTATGTGATTGTTGCCTTGATTAATCGGTTTTCCTAATTCATAATGCTACTGCCTAATAAAATGTAGAGATCATATCCTAGGTTATTCGGTGGTTAGGTTTAATTAATGATCGTATCTTGATTAAACACTACCTAAAGGAAAACTCTGGTTAATTATTAACTCATAATTAATAGTTGCTATGAGAAGTTTAAGAATAACAAATCAATGAAATATGTTTAATTAGGTGTAGATCGAGATTGAATTAAAGAATCAAGTCCCTACTGAATTCCCCACTTTTATCATTTTTCGTATGTTTTCTTTAATTTGATTTCATTAAGTTTGTATTTATTTTATTTTCTTATTTCAAAATCCAAAACCCCTTGCTAAACCTAAACACCAATTACTTTCATTTCAGAAACTTTACACACACTCTCTGTGGGATTGACCTAGACTCACCACTATTATAGTAGTAGGTCTAGTTATTTTATTTTTGACTAGTGTTACGACACGCTATTAATTTTGGTGTTGTTTCTAGGGAGTGTGGTGTTTTAGTTATTATTTGTGATTTTAATTGGTGTTTTGTATATATTTTTTGGTACTTGGTTTCTTTTTAGTTATTTCGTGATCATTTCTTTATTCTATTTCGTGTTTGAGATTTATAAAATAAAAAAATCATGGATGAAAGTAATTTTTTTCTTTAACTCTTAGTCTCAATCTTATAACCAAGGTTAGACTGATCAACCTAGCTTTGGTTATGGATGGGATAACCATCATAATTACTTCTATGATAGTTTGCAGGACACATAGCAATTCCCATATGGACTAGAAGCTTCTTGTCAAAACTCAAGTACATCATTGGAAGAATTGATGAATGTTGTGATTGCTAACAATCTTCAATTTCAACAGGGTATGTAGCAACTTTAAAGGAGTATGCAATAACTTTAACAGAATACCCAACAGTTCCAGCAACAAATGAGACATATAATGTCTAGAAACTAGAACTTGTTAAGCCAAATGGGTGAAATAGCAACGAGGATCAAATGCCTAGAATCAAAAACAGAAGAGAAGTCATATCAACCCGAGGCATACCCTATATGCGTAAGTGCAGAAATCTTACAAAGTGATGAGGATCTTGAGAATTTTGAGAGTTATATTTAAGGAATTGCTTGTGTCTAAGAAGTTGAGGAGGAGTTCGAGCCAAAAAAAAACATATCATTTAGCTCAGAGATGAATACTGAGTTCTTGATTATTTTTTAGACTAACTCTTCACCTTTACCAAATAGGCTAGAAGAATTAAATGAAGAAGAAATGGTGAAGAGTCATTCAAATTATTTCAAGAGAGTGAGGACTCAATAGAGATGACGAATCTGAATATGGGGAGGATGTTAAATGGGAATGATGATCAACTAAGACCCTATCTGGAACAAGCTCGCGTTGAAGTGGCGCTAACTATAATACATGAAGATCACAAATTTGTCACGTGAGGAAAGTATGGAGTCGAGCCAGCGTCTTTAAACTAAGGCACTTCTTGGGAGGCAACCCAAGGGTCTTTTCTTTACATTTCTACATTACTTTTTATTTACATGTGTGTTTCTATGTTAGTTTGTTTCTTGCTTGTTTTTAAGTTTTCAATAAAAATAAGAGAAAGAATAAAACAAATGAAACAAAAATTTTCTCATTTTATATTGCTTCTATGA
>JAOTJB010000210.1:26840332-26853981 GCA_027123815.1 Erythroxylum minutifolium
AAGACAAAAGGCCCCTCCTTTATGCTTGGGAAAATTTTGGAAAATCTCAATGCTTTACAATTATCTAAAAAAGTCTCAAAATTTTGCTGGAGTTGACTTTAGTTAAAAAAAAGTAATGAAACTTTTGACATTTTAAAATTGTTTCATGTAAACTAATAAAAATTAGGTAATCTGGACCTTATTTTTAGCTTCATCTTATTTTTGCTTAATATGATCCTTCCACAACCCTAATCTAGAAATATCCCACACCCAACCTACCCGACTACCAAATTTCTTCAAATACCTATTCATCACCCAAACCTAATTTTCCCCCAATTTTGACTATCTTCCCCGCCAATGATTTGATTCTTCTCAAGCCTTCTTTTTGTCATCTCCTCTCATCGTTTACTTCGCTATCGATTGTCTGTTGCTTACTAACTCTAGTTTCTTCTTCATTTGATATTAGCTTCTTTTTCTCTTATTCTACATCTCTGTTATTAACATCTCATTACTTAGATCATACTCTATTATTAAAATCTTCCGTGAGATGAAAAAATTTTGTGATTAGGGATTTCTTTCTATAGCTAATGTACATAACTTTAAGAGTAATTGACCTTTGATGGGCAAGGATATTTTAGTAATGGAGGAAGTATCTTGTGATAAGGGAAAGGAACAAAATGGTCGAAGCTCTTCAATGGCGATCAACTATTTTTTCTATGGCCCTCAAGTTGAATTTCTTTGGCCTTTTGTTTCTATGGCCCTCAAGTTTAAGAACAAATATTTTGTCTTCAGGAGATTTTGGATTTTAGTTTCTATAGCCCTCGAGTTATCAAAACATCTAATTTCTTTCCTTAGTCCTTATGTTTAATTTGTAGTATAAAACTAATATATGAAGGATACTAACCTATATGCTCTTAAATTCCTCAAAAGCACTTTCACCGTCACAACTTTGGAAAATGATCTACTTTATATCCAATTCACTAAGACATCAACATGTTTCAGTATTCTCTTAAGGTGGTAATAAATTCAACCCTTTTTACATATTGTGTATACTATGTTCTAAAGTTAATTTATAGCTCCAGAACTAAAGCTTTCAAAATAGAGAAAAAGGAAGTAAAAAATCTTGAATTAAAGAACTTTGTGAATTACTTGTAACTTCTTTATGTTAAATTTAATTAACTTCATTTTATTGTGTGCTAATACCATCTTCTTTATAAGAAATTTCTTGCTAATTCCATTATATATGGCTTTTGTTTCATTTTTTGTCAAAATCAATAAAGAATGATGATTCTAAGGCAATTCGGAGGCGACATTAAAGAAGGGCTCTATTGAAAATTTCTATTTGGGTATGCAACTGTTAAAGTAGCTGTTAAGTTACTAATTTTAGGCAACTTTATGGATGCCTACAAAAGAGGCATCTGGGGGAGTCCCTCAACTTCCCACTCTCCTTATGGTAACTTAGAGAGTTTCCTACACCACAAAAGGCTAGGGCCATTAATACAAACAGTAAGCAAAAAGATCTAGCAAATCTTGGAGCAATGTAGTAACTTCTAATACCTTAAGGGAGAAGCCTAAGCATTTCCACTCAACTATAATCTAAGGCATTATTACTTTCCCTCTGAAGATGTTGCAGTAGGGTGCAAAACATTGCAAAACCATTATGGTAGGCTACTTTCTTAATAAAAGGCCTGCATTCTTTTAGTTTCAAAATTAGGAGCATATTAAATGGAGAAATAAAAGGCTGAACAGGGTCTTGCTCACTGAAGAAGACACGTTTCTCTTCAAATTCACAGACAATGACAACCTTAACAAGGTAACGGAAGCTGGACGTTGGCACATTAGGGGACGACCAATGTTTGTCCAAAAATGGTCCCTTAGATTGGAACTAGATATATGTAGAATAGAAACTCCCATTGTTGATTAATTTCCATAATATTCCTTTAGCATACTGGACTCTAGATGGATTGAGTTTTCTTGTAAGCTATGTGGGGAAGTCAATTACTTTTGATTCAGTTACTGCCAAGCTAGAGAAAATCTACCTGTTACTGCCAAGCTAGAGAAAATCTGCTTTGTTAGAATTTATGCGGAGGTGAACCCAAAGGAGGAATTACACGAGGTACTGCATATAATGATATTGGATATGGATGGTGAATTAACCAAATATGAAATTCATATTTCTTATAACTAGAAACCACAAATAAGAAAGAAAGAATGGAAACCAACAAGGAAAAAATTTTCTTCTGGGTGCTAATTTAAACTTATGGGATTGACGAAGACTCAGCACTACCTGTTGAAGAGGAAATTTCAATAAATAAACAAATAACTATGTTGTTAGACCTATCAAAGGATGTTCATGTATCTACACAAAACTACAACTCAGTATTTGAAGGAAAGCAAAATGTAACAAAGGAGGAAGAAAGGTTAGAATTAGCTCCCAGATACAACGTAAATAAAAAGGAGATTCATAATTTTTAAGACCTAAGAAACTCAAACCTATAGAAAATTGAGCATTTATCTCCAACTGTTGTCAAGAAATTCGGAAGGAAGAGAAGAAAACCCAAAGGGTGGTTGATAGTTCCCCTTATCTAATCAATGATTTTTTTGGAATATAAAAGGGTATAAATGAAGCCCACAAAAGGTAAGTTGTCAAAGATATCATTTTGGAGAAACATCCTATATCATTGTAGAACTGCTAGCTAGAATAAAGGCTCTTAAACTACAGAACTCTATAAGATTTCTTAGAAAAAAAAGTTGGGATTTTGGCTCTAATCATGAACACCATTACAATGGTAGAATTGTCTATGCTTATTGCAGTGAGAAAGTAAAAATTGCATTTCAAAGCAGTTCAAATCCATTTTTTCATCTTAGTTGTAAACTTGAAACCATTGTTTTGATATCTCCATTATAGATGCTTCTAACTTTAAGTTTCAAAGAATTAAATTATGGGAAGATCTCTTAAGCGTTAGAAACTTATTATCAAGGCCTTTGATTATAGCAAGTGACTTTAATTGTGTTTTGCTTCCCTCAAAAGCTCAGGGTGACAGAGTAAACCTTTCCAGCTTGGGTAAGGAGTTAGATAGAGTGTTTACTAAGTTGGATGTCACTGATATGAAGTTTGTTGGAAAATTTTCACTTGGAGCAATAAGTAAATGGGTAGAGCCTTAATCAGGAAGCAACTCAACAAAATTTTAACTAATCAAAGTTGTATGAGGTTTTTCCCTAATTCTCATGTTATGGTTGGCCTCCTTTATGCTCAAATCATTCTTACCTAGAAAGCTAGGATTTTTGCCTTATGAGGAAACTCAAGGCTCCATTCAACTTTTTCAGTTTTTTTAACAAGGAGGGATTCATAGAGTAAGTATGTTTGGGATAGTTATATCACTATATTTAAATCTTATCAGTTAATGATGAAACTCCATCTTCTTAGAAAAAGATTAAATCAATTCCTTAATTCTAGAGGTCCTCCTATTGCACAAAGGCTTCTAAAGGCCAAGGAAAGTTAAGGGAAGTACAGGATGGTAGCTACCTCTCTCCCTATTATTAAGCTTTGAAAACTGAAGAGATCAGGAAACTTGAGAACCACAACAGGGCCCTTTTAGGTCATAGTTCCTTGCTTTTGCAAAAGGAAAGAACTATTTGGATAAAAGAGGGTGATTCTAATATTAAGTTATTTCATCATTATATCCTGGTAAGAAGGAATTCTAACAAGATCCATTGCTTGCTAAATAACAATGACCAATTGGTGATTAATAAACACTTAATTAAAAATATGGTGATTAATTTCTATATTTACTTGTTAGCTTCAAGCAATTTTGGTCATTTTTCTATGTAAGATCTAATAGAGTTAATTGGCCCTCCCATATTACAAGATAACTCAGAGTTGCCTTAATAGTTAGCTTCTAGCTAGGAAATCAAGGGAGTTGTGTTTTTTCTAAACCTAAAGAAAAATGCAAGCAGGTCAATGCACACTTTTTCAAAGAACCTATAATATTACTGTCAAGTTACTAGTTAAATTCATACATGAAGTCATACACTCTAGGAAGTTGCTGAGGAAGATCGATGCTACTCACATTTGCATGATTCCTAAGGTTCGTAATTCAAGCTCCATAAATGATTTCTGACTTATTTCTTATTGTAACACTGTATACAAGGTGATTGCCAAGTTGGTGGCTAATAGGACAAAGGAGCCCCTAAATAAAATGATTCATTGCTCCCAAGGAGCTTTTATTTAAGGTAGATCCATTTTAAATAATATTCTTATGGTGTAGGAGTTGATGAGGGAGTATAAATCCAAAAGATCTATTAAATGTTGTGCTATTAAAGTGATTTTTTCAAAGCATTCTACAGTATCCATTGATATTTTATTTTTAGTAATCTTGAATTGCTTGGAATCCCTATAAATTTTATTTCTTAGATTATAAAATGTCTCTCAACCCCATCTTATAGTGTGTTTATTAATGGATTCCTAACTAGACTTTTTAAAGGCTCAAATGGGATAAGGCAATGAGACCCTCTCCCTCCATACTTGTTTGCTATCTCTATATACATCTTTAATAGAATTATCAAATTAAACAGTAATTGTAATATAGATTTCTCTTTCTGTTACAAATTTAAGGAGCTCTAACTTTCTCACCTTAGCTTTGGAGATGATTTAGTGTTATTTCGTGCAGCAGATTATAAATCCGTCTCACTTTTGCATAAATCACTCGTAGAGTTTTGCAAGATCTCTGGTCTCAGTGTTAATTCTATGAAAAGTAGAATTTACTTCTCTTCTAATGTTTCTAATTCTAACAACATAAAGAAAATCTTTACGTAAATATTCAAAGCTTGCCTTTCAAGTACTAGGAGTTCCTATCTCTTTTAAGATGCTAAAGTTTCATGATTGCTTATTGTTGTTAGAGAAATTCAAGAAAAAAATTAATGCTTTGCAAAATAAAGCCCTATCTTAAGCAGGAAGGGTCCAGCTTATCATCTCTGTGCTTAATAATCTTCATAACCATTGGAGCTCTTTTTTATTCATTCCTAAGAAGATCAATAAGGAGATGAAAAAATGCATGAGGAACTTCCTTTGTTCTGGGGAAAATAAGAGGGAGGACTAGGTTTTGTCTCAATTCAATTGATTCAGAAAAAATAGTATCTAAGAGAATTTAGAGGCTTTTCAATGATAAAGAGGCACTTTAGACAAAAAGGACAAATGAATACTACTTGAAGGATTCTAGTTTCTAGCAAATAGGGGGGAAAACATGAACTATCCTGCCTTTTCATATAAATGTTGAGGTACAGACATATCATATATTCTTTTATTAAATGAAGATTGGCAATAGAGAAGATACTTGGTTCTGGTTTGATAATTCGGCTTCTCAAAGTCCACTGATCAAGAGAGAACATATGTTACTACTAACTACCAGAATGCTAATTCACACTAGATTTTCTAAAGTTATTACACAAAATGCTTGGCTAACTATGGGAATGAGAGTTAATAGAATTTTGAACTATTATCCCAACTACTTGCCTAACTCTTGTATTATGGACAAAGCCACTTAGCTTATTAGTAGGAATGGTGAGTTCTCCAACTCTTCCTACTTGACGATTATTAGACCCCAAGTTCCTTTGTTACCTGCCTAATAGTTAGAGGCAGATTGAAAACCAAGGATAGACTTAAGGGTATAAGTGATTAGATTTGTGTCTTATGTAATATGATGCCTGAAACTATAAGTTATCTTTTCTTATAATGCAACTTTATAGCTACAATATAGGTCGGGATACAACATGAGTCTGGTTTTTCCAATAGCTTATTGGGAAAGTATTCTAATGTGGACTAAAAATCAATACAAAAGAAGGAAAGATAAAAATTCTTAAGCCTTTGCTTGAACTACTCTGTTTATTCTGTATGGAATGAAAGAAACCAAAGAATCTTTAAGAATACTTTAACTAAAAAGCATTCAATCGCACATAGAACCTATTGCTGAATTAAAAAAGTACTTATTACACACCAAGCCACTGAAGATTGGAGCTATCCTCTCAAAAGATGATGGAACCTGAAGTGACCTAGTTGTCACATTTCTAGCAATTGTAAAGATGATAGGTTGCAATTTTACTTGTCTTTTATCTCATATTTGCCAATTCAGCCTTGTAAAACTACATTTTGTTGCTTTTCAAGGCTTATAAATGAATTCATTTATACTTCAAAAAAAATATGGTTGGCCTCCATTTATGACTCTTAACTCTCGAGGGATTATCTCCTTTTTTTCACTACTTGCGTACTTGAATAAAAGAAAATTCTCCTTTATTTTTTACATAAATCCTTCAATCATGGGTATAATGTATATTCAAAACATGAATCCATTTTCTTATTACCTAAATTGTATGTATAAATATATAATCGTATAGCTTTTTTATGCATATCTGGCTATGATTTGTTCTGACTCCTTTGGTTACCTAATAAATTTATTTATAAGTCTAAATTTAAAGCTAATTTTTCATTATTGATTACTCAATTTTATAGCTTCTTTTAGATTTTTTTTATATCTCTTAATTAATAGTTTTGTTATCACTATAAGCTAGTTATTCCACATGAGCTCATATTTAGCTTTTATCAATATGCCTGCAGTAATTTTCATTGATATTACTATAAGAATATTAATTATTAGATATGTTCCAATTTTTGGATTCTTCATATTTATGGTTTATTGTTCTGATTGTGACTAAACTTGCTTGAAAAAATAAATGCAAATGATATAGAAAAGTTGAAGTAGGTTAAAAACAAAGTTAAATGCGTTCATCGCAATATTAAAATTTAATTATTCTATCTGCTTTTAATGTTAATTTATAGTTGTTGTATTCACTTGTTTTCTTAATTAAAGAAATTAAAATTAAAAGCTTTACTAATAGTTTAACCAACAAGGATGAAAACCACTTACATTATTATGATTATAGTTTGGTAACACCTGTAAGGATGTTTTGGACCAAGTTCAACCTAAGAAGACAACTATATGGATGTGCTCAATTTAGGGTCAAATTTAAATATATATCTACATTTTTAAAATGGATTCTATATTGATTAATTACTAAATTTATGTTATACATGTTATTTACAGAGTAAACGAAAAATGTGATTACTTTATGTGGCATGAAGAAAAAATCATAAGAAGAAGTATAGCTGTAGTCATCAAACTTTGGGAGAACAATGACAAATTAAATATTTAATTAGGTGCCTTATTATTAAGGAGGCTACAGATTTGTAGTTGAGTCATCTTTGATGTCATTGTTGGATAGTTAGTAATTTACTTATATTCCCTTGCTGAATTATATAGAAAATATGTTTCTTGGGTGAAAAGGAATCTTAATATGTTTTTAGCCATGTTTAATGATTAACTACACTAAGAAGGAGACCTTTAGAAACTGATGCTTATTCCAAACAAGATTGTGACATTTACCTCCTTTGTAACTCTCTATATAAGGAATTGGTGAAAAACATAGAGGGGTGAGCTTTTTATACATGTCTATCTTCAGCATTCTCCTGATGATTATAATTTGAGAGCACTCTTTCTATTTCTAGTGGATAATTAGACCATTAGTTCTCTATAATCCATACTTGGACCTTGGTGCTTAGTTGAAATATATGTTGGCAATATTTCATGAGATTTAAGAGGTATAAAGTACTCTCTTTTAGCTAGTTATCATAGTATAATGAAGCTTTCATCTCATTTCCTACTTTCCATTCAATAGAGCTAGATATGGCATTTTTCATTCTTATTAGGTGTAACATAAAGTCAGAGTAGTTTGCATTGTTGCTCAGTTCCCATAAATTCCTTCCTCTTGGTATATAATTGTACATCTATTTGTCCAACAATGAGCCTCCATCATTAAGTAATCTCCACGACCTTTTGGCAATTCAAACCTGATTACTTAGCTTGATAGTTTTAATTCCTAAGCCTCATTTAACATAAGGCAAGCAACTATTTTTCCATTAGAGTTTTTTCATTGTGTTACTTTCATTTCTACCTCCCCATAAGAATTTCCTGATGCTTTTCTCAATAGGTTTGACAACACCCCTTGATACCATTATATATGTTGACTAATAGATATGAAATGAGCTAATTATTGATTTTATCAACACTAATTTGCCTTCATATAATAGATCTTTATTACACCAGTGGTTAATCCTCTTACGTATCTTCTTTGTTAAAGGAATATATTCTCTAACTCTTAGTCTCTATATGGGTCTAGACAACCTAAGATAGTTCAAAAGTTGGTTTATTACTCTGAAGCCTTAAATACTTGACAGCCAACCTGCTTCTTCCATTTCTCTTAAGGATAGTATTAGTTTTCTCTTATTATAATTCACACTCAAACCTGATAACTCCTTAAATATTCTAAGAGTGTTTCTTGTTTTATAACTAACATATTGGTTGTAGGGATAATGGTTTCGTGAGAGAATTCTACAAGATTCTCTATGGTAAATACTTGCTTAAATTTTAAAATTTTCATCTTAATTATCATCATAATTAAGAGAAACTATCTAAATACGTACTTAGATCTTTGATGAGACCTTAGCTCATTTTCTATGCCTAACAGCTTTAATGTTCTATAGTATACTAATTTCTAAACAACATAAGAAACAATACTAACTTCATTAAAGAAATTTTAGATCCAATTAATCATTTCCACTTAATGAAAAATGTATTATGGCATTATTAGAAATCAATACTACATTGTAACCTTTCCAATCTCATAATAATATTATTTGAAGTAAAATATACCTTAACTAGGATTTACATCTAAAGTTAATATCCTTATAAGTTTGAACTTAAATATCAACTTATGCATGGAATAATGGATATCTCTGACACTTCATAAGTATCAAATATCTCAAATACTAAATACCTTTATTAGATTAACTATATTCTTGGACTTAAAATAGGTAAAAACAACTTCCACGTCTATCTTTATAGATCAAATTCCCAAAATTGACTTGTTACTTATTCATATCTAGTAAAAGTTCTACTTAGATAATCATATAGTCAACAATTGAAAATAAGAATTTTGTTCTCAATTACTAGTATGTCTTTAGATACTCCCATTGGAGAAAACAACTCCTACTAACCTTCTTGTAGGCATGATAAATTCATAAACATCTATAAAATAAAATCTTTGAAACTATTTAGGATGCATGATCGTGACAAGTTGTCTTTCCAATTAGCAAGATTTTTCAACTTTTTACATTTTGTAGATAATTTCAAAACCAAATTAAATGGAAAAACCCTATAAACAACCCTAGAAGCCTCATTCACTATAAAAGAACAAGAAAAAAATGAAAAAAAAGCAACAACTATAAAATCAAAAGAAGACCAAGAGGAGACGTCAAAAGAGCTTTAAAGAATTTTTTATGTCTATATCAAGATTCCAACTAGTTTTTATTTATTTCCCTTTATTTCTTCCATTTTCTTGGATGTTTATTTAGATTACAATGATGTTTAACATGATTATGGGTTTCTAAATCTATATCATGGATTGTTCTTGATGAACTTTATTCTTATTGAATTCATTACATCTATTAATGCTTTGTGATAATTGTTATGCTTATATTTAGTAATAAATCAAGAGAGTGAATCAAGTTAAATGTTTTAAGGTGTGAAACCAGAGTTGGTAGCTTAATAGACCTACAACTATCAGATTACCAAACAATTGAATAGAGATCTTAATTATGAATTAATTGCCTTAGGATTATTTCAAATCTAATTGAATAGTTAGAAGTAGTTTTATGAATCAAGAGGTTACAACTCTATGATTATAAAATTCAATTAGGGTTACTTGACTAGATTATTGAGAGAGGGTAATCAAAACTTTAGAATATCTAGGATCAAATGTAAATTTAATCAACAAGATAAAGGGAAAACAAAATAAGGATATAATAGTTCCTAAGTCTTCAACCTTGATCAACCTTAATTTTATTAGTAACTCAATTGTTTATTGTTTACTTATTTTGCTTTATTAGTTGTTTTAATTTCAATTATTTATTTTGATTAAAATCAATCTCTAGTACCTTAGAAAATGTTCTATTCAAGTTTTTAGGTGTCTATTAGTCCTCGTGGGAATGATTCCTTTGATACTGTGAGATACAATCCATATACTTATGGTATTGAAAGTTTTGTATTATAAAACTTGTCAATAAATTTTTTTAAGGGTTGATGAACTTGAATTATTATTTTCTTTTAGAAAATTAAATGTATATGTATGGGGAAGTTGATAAGTATAGATTTGGTCATACTCTTATGCTTATATTTAATGTACTTTGCTCATTTATTTCATTATTTTATTGTTTCTAGTATTTAAGTTGTCATATTTTCTCTTTAGGGTCTAATTCACTTAATTAGGGAAAAAAGAACAAACTCAAACAAGTTTGTAGGAATTTGGAGTGATTTTGACTAAGATATGGAGTACATGAAAAGTACATGGCTATGTTTAAAGAGTTTGAAAGTGTGCTAATTGATTTATGCAAAACACACCCATATTGATGAGGAACACACCGTTGTTGAGTGATGGTAGGTTGTGTTGATAATATAAGATATTATCTATGCACGCATTACCTCTCGAAAAGCATTATGCATCTATTTAAAGCACATAGCCATCAAGAAGCCTTTGTAAATGGATGTGTATCTCCCAAAATATGAATTTCAAATTTTAAAAGACAAAATTAAATGAAAAGAGAGATAGGAGGCTCAAGAAACATAATTGGAAACCTTAGGATGGCAAAAAGTAGAAAGAACAACTAAGGAAACCCTTTTTGGAGTGGATTTTCATCAATCTAGAGTGAAGTTTTTAAATATTAAAGGCATTTCATCACGTTATCCTTAATTTTCTTTTTTTTAGTTTTGATGCTATGTTTGATATGATTAGGAACTAAATTATTTTTGTTTATTTGTATCAGATGAACCTAGAAATGGAACTTGCAGTGATTTTATTTCATTTTAACTTATTTTTTAGTTTTATTTAGGTTTAGTTATATATTCTTGAATTAATATTGTCAGTGTGTTTTATTGATTTCATGCAATTGAAATTGTGAAATTATTTTATAAATAGATCTAGCATAATTGAAAGGAGTTTTATATAAACCTAGAGTCAAGTCGACAAAAATCTTCCAAATTAGGGTTAAACTTAATAGCAAAATTCATAAATCCTTTAATACAATTCTATAGATTTTAATTGGAAAGAGATTTCAATTAATCATCCTAAGATTAGTCATTTCTTTTTAAAATTAAAAGAGTTCATTAAATTATCCCAAAAGAGGGTCAATGGAATAATTGTTTTTCTTACTACTGCTTAAATGTTTCCAAGCTATTCACATCCAATAAAAGATTACAATAAAACTTCTCATTTTGACAGAAAAAGGAATTTGTTTCTTACATGTTCCATCTAGTCTTTATTAATAAGCTAGCATCTACATAAGCTTTGTGAGTATATAGTACTTCCCTGATCCAACAAATGGATTTGTATGAAACCACCTGCTTCTCTAATGTAATTACTCTAAACAATCCACGGTTTCTTTCTCTCTAAATTAAGTAAATACAGAAATTGAAAGTTCTGAGGAAAGTGTTATCTTTTCCTATCCTCCAAGTCATACCATTAGCCCATTTTAGTATTTCACACCAATCTGATTCTCCACATTATAAATTTTGCAAGTGTTGGATGATAGATCAAAAAGTACTAAAGAATTGACATTTAAAGAAGAGGTGTGGAATAGTCTCAGACGTTGTCTCATATAATACATATACGCTATCTGTGCTTCCATAAAGCATGTCTTTGGTTATCATCATCTACTTGGCTACAATTGAGCTTATAAATGAGGCTTTAGGTATTAAGGTTTTATTTTAGACTCTATTATACCATTGCGATCTTGGAGATTAAGGCCTAAAAAGCTATAGATAAGAAGAGTTTGTAAACTTATTGGAGTTTTTAGCAAACCAAATAGCTTTGTCCTCCTTTATTATGTTTGGTTAGTAGCTAGAGAGTTAATTTTTCAATCTACTTTTCTCCTATAAAATTATAGCTCCAGTTACCTACTTGAATCACTATCTTACTCTAGAATTTGGAGGAATTCTTGATCTTAGTTGGTCCAATGCCACAGCTTCACTTAAAAGGCTTTGTCTTGACCAATTATCGTGCTAAAGTCTAGTTGAGTTCCCATTTCCTACAAGGATTTTAATGTGTAAATAAACTAGATCTTTTTTTCTTAGCATTTGTGTAAAGCTTAAAGGATGTTCTCTTTCTATCCTGAATTGCCGAAAGCAATTATCAATAAGATAAAATTCATTCACCGATTTGAACTATAAAGCCTCCTTTTCATTATGCAATCTCTACACCCTTTTGGCCACTAAAACATTCTACATCATCTATAAATTAAGACACTAGTCTAATACCTCCTTCCTTTTTAGTTAAACATAACTCATCCCATTTGATCTTGGCCCCTTTATAACAATTAGATCTGCCAGTTCATAAAAATTTCTTGATACATTTTTCTCTCTTTTTTCAACCTTCAAGGCAAGAGAAGATGTAAGCTCCAATGAGTGTGCATATTTCTCAAAATTGAGGAGATTAACTACATCTTCCAATATTAGAAATAAATATGTTCTACTAAGCATTTATCTCTCTTTTGAACATCTCTAAGAGGGAACAACAGCCATCAAACTTAGGCTTCTTTGATGTTAATAGGGACCCCTAAATATTTAAATAGTAACTGATGTGAACTTAGACCCAAGATGGAGTTTAATCTCTATAGATTCTGAACAATTTTACGTATATAGATTCTACTCTTCTATATATTGACTTTTAGCCCTAATATATTAGTAAATTCCTTCAAGACTTTCATGATAAGCCTTAAGGAGAAAGGATCAACACTATATAATATAACCTTGCTCTTCCTTTCTTCTTCTTCTGATTCTTCACTCGTTGATTCCTCCTGTAGAGGTGGCACTAAACTCAAGCTCGCTTGACCTACCTTGGTCCTCACATGTGTCTTCTTATGGATGTCCTGCGGACTTATATTTATGGAATGGATGATCTCTGCCCAAAATAAGTGATGATAGTTAAGGAAGTCAGGGAGGTGAACTGTTAATGCACTCTGTTCCACACCAAAATGTTCTACATTGGCAGACATTATGTATCTCATTCCAAGATGGTTGCTCTACTTGTGCGGAGACGTAGCAATGGCATTCAGCACATGTGTGGATATGCATACTGGAATACTATGGTCCATGCACCACAATATAAAAAGTTCCTTGGTGGAACACTTGTTAATTTTTGACTTGTCAAAAACCAGCTGGCACATAAATTTGTGCAACAACAAGTGTTCATGGGACCTGATAATGTTATTGTGTGCATTCTTAGCCTAGAATCGCTCAATTCCAGTCAGCTCATGCTAGTATTGGGAAGGACAAAAGTCATCATGTTAATCAACGATGGTGGATTCAAGGAATCCACACTTCTCGCACATAATTTCGATAGTCAGTTCATATGCTTATCCTCCCAATCTAAACCACAATTCCTTGGTATTCTTAGGGTCAAAGGTGAAGGTAGTAAAGAATTCCAATATAAGTTCCTCATAAATAGGGAATTGGAATTGTATAAACTGGCCCCGCTGGATTCTCTCGGGTAGGTTCTCTACCTACTCA
>JAOTJB010000210.1:26908717-26921409 GCA_027123815.1 Erythroxylum minutifolium
TTCTTCTTCTTCTTCTTCTTCTTCTTCTTCTTCTTCTTCTTCTTCTTCTTCTTCTTCTTCTTCTTCTTCTTCTTCTTTATTTGAACTCAAATTTCCACACTATCATTGGTTAAGCTTTATATGGGTTCTCTGGATGAATCTTCAACTAGAACTTATCAAACAACCATGCTTAACCAATTGACTGGCTGTGCACATAGCATGGTGATGCTCACCAGCTAGCTTGTACGACGACAATCCTCCACATCATCACATGTCAAGATGAGCATAACAAAGTAAAATTGAATATATAAAAGAAACTCAAATTAAACAATAACAAAGTGATAAAATTGATGAATGGTTTGAAATTTGAATCTTCGATTTAATCTCGGCCTTTGCACAATTTCATATACTTTATTTCATTATCATCTTCCCACCTCTCTTTAAACTATTGATCATGAATTAACAAGACTATTGATCGTGAATTAACAATAAACTTTGTTAATCATAGTTTTTCCTTAGGCCGTAGTTAATCAAGAAGAGCTCGTTAATTAACCCTAACTATCGAATAACCTAGAATAAGGTGTTTAAGTTTAATCAGACAGCTGCCTTATAAGTGAGAAAAATATACCAACCTAGTTCATAATCACACAAGCTTGAATTATTTAACCTAGATTAAGTTATCCCTAATGATAGAATACCATTAGTTGCCACAAACGAACCCAAACACAACTATTTCATATCATATTCAAAGTTATAAGAATGGATTCTCGTGAAAAACAATCCAGTAGAGCATCACAATCATTCTTACACAATACCAATCAATAAATACAAGATAACATAAACAATTGAAAAAGAGGGAAAGAAAATGATATGCAACGATGATATGACTACATATGCTCCTCAGTGTTGACTTCACCTTCAAACCGACATCGACAAGGTTAACCCTTCATCTTGGCCATCAATCTCTAAGAAAGAGCCATGAATCCTCTAGATATGTCAAAAACTGAAGAGAGAATGAAGAAAGTAGTGTCTGTTTTCCCAGGAATGTGTTCATAGTTATAACTTAACGCTTTTATAATAAAAAACTAGGTTATAGAAGGGACAGGTGGCAAGTTCATGGGCTTGAGTTAGTGTGTCATGCTTATGAATATGTGTCACAGGTGTGACACCTAGTATCACTTAGGTCTCACAACTATGACAAATTTTTCATAGCTATGAGAAACCTCCCATAACCATGAATTTGTATCTTTTCATTTCTTTTGGTATTTTCTTGCCTCCACTTCATTCTAACCCTTTTCTTTCTTGCTCCATGAAGCCAATTGAGTGTGAATCTTAAGAAGATGGCTTAATGAGTATGCTCTCAGCTCATTTAAGCTATTATGCTTCCAAATTGTACCTAAGATCAAATATGAACTAAGGTAAATGTCTTAAGCATTTTAAAACATTAATCACTAAGTGACAAGGATTAAATTTATAAACAATTAAGCACATATCAAGTTCCCCCATACTTAGCTTTTGACTGTCATTGGGAAAATTGTTAAAACCAAAGTCACAAACCAAAAGACTTACTCATTTTTCATATTTCCCAAGAATATATAATCATAAGAAAAGATGAATAACTTTCAAAAACCATAGCAAGAACTCAACATTCAATGCTTCTACTCATGATCAATCAACATTCATCACCTTTAGAAACTGAGCAATCTATAGGTAGATTTGGACAAAATGTGTTCAAATAAGATTTATTCATGGGTAAACTCAAATACTATTCATGATCATGACATTTCACAAATTTTCATATCATTTCATTTCTCCATCAATAAAAGTCACATGCATAATCATGAATTAGTGGACTTTTCTAAGGTTGTAATGTAGGCAAGGGTAAGGTGAGATGTATTTTGGATAATGTAGCATAAAAGCCATCAAGTTAGTAAAGAAGTTGCACTTAATGAGACATCAAGCGCATATGCTAACATTCAAAATTGGATACCATCAGCTATGATGAATGCAAGAATTATATTTCACATCTTATATTCAAGATCTCACACTATAACTCATATGAAGAATAACTACCAAAACAACATTTTCCTCATATGCAACATACTCAAATCATTCATTCAATACAAATTTAGGAGGAGAAACTAATAATTAACAAATTTTCAAAACAAATGTATTTCCTCTTTAAAAATTTCATTCAAACATTTTTTCTTTTTCTTTTACTCTCTTTTTTTCTTTTTTATTTTGAACGAAGATGTACTAACAATGTAATTCATAACATGATATTTTGACAATTATAACCAATCCACATATATGCACACCCCTATACTTAGATTTTTGTACATCCATAATCATCAACAATTAACAAATGTTCCACTAGTTTTATGGCTTGGGTAGGACATTTGGTTAAGCTTAATAGCATGTAATATGGTTAGCCTAAAAAGAAAAGGTAAATAAAGCTCAAAGGGGCTTAAGAAAGGAAAATTCATATCAAGGGGTAGGCTATTCGATTAATGTAGTTTATGAAATGAAAGAATGCCTATATCATTTTTGTATTAATGCATGTGATAAAAATATGGTCTTGAATAGAAAATCAAAGCAAAGTCAGGATGTACATATCCTGATGGTCATATATAAACAAAAGACAATAAAACTAATACAGATTTTTCAGTTTAATAAGGCTCAAAATCTCACTGGCTTGTATCTACCACTAGTCACTATCCTTCTAAAGATAATGCATATTGACCAATCACAAGAGAAAAGTACATGCTAAAGTTTCCATGGATTTTTATAATCAATTCATGCTACAATTATGACTATATAGTTTTAAAAGCAATAGAAAAAGAGAAAATATTAGTTTGATTGTTTGATTTTGAAATTCACCTAAGAAGTCACATAAGCAACCATTAAACTCAAAACCATGTATAAAAATAAGATCCCTACCCCCACACTTAAAACTTACATTGTCTCCAATGTAACATCAAATGTAAGAAATAGAATATTTAACAAAAATAGAAAATGTGAAAATGCAAATAAACAAAAATCAACTTCCCTTAGGGTGCCTCCCAAACAGGGCCTTTATTTATCGTTGTTGGCTCGACTCCATGTTGTTTAATCTTCATAAAGAGCATTTTCTAAACCTATCACTTCCACATCCTCCACTTCGAATCCTTTATAGAAGGGCTTCAGCCGATGACCATTAACCTTGAATTTCTTATTTGTCTATAAGCTTTCAATTTCAATTACACCATATAAAAAGACGTTAGTAACAAGAAAAGGTCTAATCCAATGGGAACATAATTTTCTTAATAAAAGCTTAAGTCGTGAATGGTGATAGTTATGATTTGCATGATGTTTTAGGGTTCAATTTGTTAGATATTTAGTGTTAATCTGAGTGATTAATGTGTATTCAGGTTTCAATTGTGTTAATTTATGTGTTTAATTGTCTCTATAAGTTAGTATGAGTCTTTGAGCATAAATGATATGTTTTTTGAGGTACCTTGATGGGATTGCTAGTATTTCAAGGTAAACGGCAAAGAACAGGGAAGTTTTGAAAAGTTTCAGGCCAAAAACACGACCTACGATCATAACACAACAGGCCATTATCATGACAGAAAGAGGCTAGCTGAAGGGACCCTGGCCATGATTGTGACAGAGAGCAAGCCACGATCGTGCACTTTGGGCCACAATCATGATAGAAGGTTTAGACGCTAGCCACAATTGTGGCCTATATTGGGCTGATAAAGAAACTCAAGTTTTGTGTGATTTTTTGAACCGTTTTGACCTCGAATTAAACCTAGGGCTTCCAAGATATAAAAGGAACATTACAAGACAAAAAGAGTAGCCTTAGACAGAGATTTTCACTTCAGCAAATTCAAAACCCTAGGGAGCTATTAAGTGATTGAGGAAGGAGACAAAGGAAGAGAGACACGGAGACGATGCTTGATATGAAGTACTTTCCAGAAAAGGTGGTTTCCCGCAGTCGCTACCTCCATGAGTCTGTTTTGACGGTATTTTTGATTTTTATTTCAATTTTATTGATGTATGAAATTGAGATAATTATTGATAATAGTTTTGTTGAATGTTAACTTTTGTCTAAACTCAACTTCGAGATTTTGATTCTTGAGATTTATGAAATATGATTCATTGTGTTTTAATTGAGTTATTTTGTGATTCAATATTTATTATTAATAATTAGACAATAACTTGAGAGGGTGAGCTGAGTGAATATCATCAATTTGGGTGAACGAGAGTTAGGTAAATTGATAGATAAGAATTAAATCAAAACGGTGAAATCGTGTAACGAGAGATCGAGCACAGGTTCCCAGTAAGTTAATAGACAATTTTAGAACTAATTTAGGTTTTGGGTCAATTGTGAATCGAGAGATCATAATTCCATAATTTAAATTAGGGATTATTAATTAGGGATTAAAGATTATAACTCCTTAGAAAGTAATCACCATTGGATTGTTAAGACCTAGTAACTCGATAACTGTATAATTGATTAGATTTTCAGTTATTTCGGATTAAAACCTCCTTTCTCTCAATTGGTAATTCCTAGGTTGATTTTGGATTGGCTTGTGTGAATTGCTACTTCTTGTTATTTTTGACATTTAATTCTTGTAATTGATTGGTTGATTGTTTAATTTTTTAGATTAATTGTTTATTTTAGATTGTTTCGATTCAGTTCTGTCTTAGAATTTAGAATTAAATTACACCTCCTTGTGGGACCTACACCTTAGGTATTACGCGAACGACCCGTACGCTTATGGTATTATCGAGGTTAACTATTAAAACTTTAGCATAAACCTGCAATCAAGTTTTTGATGTCGTTGCCAATGAGGCGATAATTTAGTTATATAGTTTAAGGCATTATATTAGTTTGAAATTTTGTTTCGTTTTCTTTTGGAATTTGTGCTCTTGAATGAACATGAGTCACGAGAGGTTTGAGTTGTGCAGTAGTGACTTTAGATTCAGATATCACATGATTAAAATGAACCCATAGGAAAGCTCGGTGAGAAGAAAAAGAAGATATAGGAAAATCATCAATAGCCAAGGAATTTCAATGGAATATAGATCAAGAAGCAAACTAAAGACGACAACCGAGGACCTAGATGGACTTCATGAGGCTAGGCCGCCGATTTAAGCAACCTCATTTGAGATTAAGCCAACCCTCCTCAATATGCTTTAATAGAATGTGCAATTTTATGTATTGACGAATGAGGATCCTAACATGCACATCGTGAACTTCCTTGAGATCTGTGATACTTTTCAATATCATAAAATGTTGGAAGATGTGGTTAGAATTAAGTTATTTGCCTTTACACTTAGAGATAGAGTGAAGGCTTGGTCTCATTCACTGAGCCCAGCTAACATCACGACGTGGGATTAGCTTGTGCGTACTTTCTTAGACAACTACTTCCTGTTGACAAAGACAACGAAGATTATAAAGGAAATCACCAATTTTCAATAAGGCGATGGGGAGTCAATCTATGAGCGTGGGAAAGATATAAGGATCTGTAAAGGAAGTGCGCACACCATAACCTACCTAAGGAATTCCTTTTGCAGACCTTCTATAATGCAGTGAACCCACCAATAAGAGGCACAATCAATGCAGCATTAGGAGGATCCTTGATGTGAAAAACTGTTGATGAAATGAAGGAGCTAATTAAGGAAATGAAAGAAACAATTGCTTGTGGACAAATAAGCGAGGAAGGCAACCTGCTACTTTTAGAGAGTAGAAGGGATGTTCACGTGCAGCAGGACAAATTAGTTCGGACCAAAGCACCCACACCACCATCTTCAGAGAACGACATTAGAGCTTAAGCCTTTGCCTGCACATTTTAAGTATAACTTTCTTAGTAGAGGCCAAACGCTACCAATAATAATTTCTAACCAATTGGCTGAAAAATAAGAAAGTAAGGTGGTGGAAGTTGTTAAGAAGCAGATGAAGGCCATCGGATGGTAGATTACTTGCATTCGAGGAATAATCCCGAATGCCTACTTGCACCGAATAAACTTAGAGAAAAGATGTAGAATTGTGAGGGAGCGTTAATGGAGACTAAATCCTAACATGAAGGAAGTGGTCAAGAAAGAGATCATAAAACTCTTAGATGTAAGGATAATTTATCCCATCTCGGTGAGTTAGCCCGGTACAATGCGTACCTAAAAGGGGAGGAATGACGGTGATAGAGAGTGATAATGGAGAAGTAATTTCAACAAGAATAGTCATAGGGTGGAGAGTAGGTATAGATATCACAAACTCAACTTAATGACTAAGAAAGATCACTTTCCTTTCCCATTTATAGACCTGATGATAGAAATGGCCATTGATACTGTTGCTTCTTAGATGGATACTCAGGCTATAATTAGATTTTCATCTACCCTGATGATTAGGAGGAAACCATATTCACTTGCTCCTATGGCACCTTTGCGTAGAGATGGATGCCCTTTAGACGTTGTAATGCTCTAGCCACATTTTAGAGATGTATGATGTCAATCTTTTTTCACATGATAGAAGGCATAATAGAGCTGTTCATGGATGATTTTTTAGTCTTTGGAGATTCTTTTGACATGTGTTTAACTAATTTAGATTGAGTGTTTCAAAGATCTAAAGAATCACATTTGGTGTTGAATTGGGAGAAATGTCACTTTATGGTACAAGAAAGGATAGTAGTAGGGCATAAAATCTCACTTCAAGGATTTGAAGTTGACAGAGCAAAGACAAAGGTAATAGAGAAACTTCCACCACCAAGCAATATAAAAGCTGTGCGAGGATTCTTAGGTCATGCAGGATTCTATCGTAGATTCATCAAAGATTTTTCACAAATTACAAAACCTTTGACAAACATTTTAGTCAAAGAAGTGCCCTTCGTGTTTGATGATAAGTGTATGTCTACATTCAACACCTTAAAGGAGGCATTAATATCAGTACTAATTTTATCACCACCAGACTGGACACTTATGTTCAAAGTTATGTGTGATGCAAGTGACCAGGCTATAGGTTGTGTTTTGGGCTAAAGGAAGGATAAGAAGTTGCATACGATTTCCTATGCTAGTAAGAATCTTGCAGGACCCAAGCTAAATTATATTACTATAGAAAAGGAACTACTTGCAATAGTGTACGCTTGTGATAAGTTTCGACAATATCTTTTGGGTTCAAAGGTAATTGTATTCACTGACCACGCAGCACTCAAATACCTTTTTGATAAGAAAGATGCTAAACCTAGGCTCATTCGATAGGTGTTACTTCTGTAAGATTTTAATATAGAGGTGAGGGATAAAAAAGAAGGAAAAAACATGGTCGTAGACCACTTATCCAGACTTGAGGGAAGGGAATGCAAGCCGAGCAATGACATCAATAAAAATTTTGCCAATGAAACTCTAATGATACTTGAGAGCTTGAATACACCATGGTTTGTAGATATTGCCAATTACATTGTCGGTGGTAAACTTCCATAAGATCTCTCTTACCAATAAAGGAAGAAGTTCTTACGTGATTGTAACCAATATATATGGGATGAGCCAATCCTATATAGAGCTTGTGTAGATGGGTTAATGTGACTTTGTGTTCCAGATAAGGAAATGTTTGACATCCTAAAGCAATGTCATTAAGGTCAGTATGCTAGGTAGTATGGAGCCAACAAAATTGCAGCTCAAATACTTGAGAGTGGATTTTATTGGTTATAGTTGTTTAAGGATGTGCAGACCTACGTGGCACAATGTGATCGATGCCAGAGAATAGCTAACATTTCTAAGCGTGATTAAATGCCTTCATCCAACATTCAAGAAGTAGAAGTCTTCGATATATGGGCTATCGATTTTATGGGTCCATTCCCATCTTTAAAGGGGAACATGTATATTTTAGTAGGGGTTGATTATGTTTCACGTTAGGAAGGTAGTGTAGAAATTCATTAAATGGCTATTTAACTTGTTTGGAGTGCCACGTACAATAATAAGTGATGGAGGCGCACATTTTTGCAACAGATCTTTTGATGCCCTCTTAAAAAGATATGGTGTGCACCACCAAGATACTACACCTTACCATCTACAAACTATTGGCTAAGTGGAAGTTATTAACCAGGAACTGAAACGAATTCTAGAAAAGACAGTGAACAACTCCTGAAAGGATTGGCCAGCAAAGCTAGATGATGCCTTATGGGCCTATAGGAAAACTTTTAAAACACCTATTGGAACAACTCCGTATAGGCTCATTTATGGGAAAGCATGCCATTTGCTGGTTGAATTAGAACATAGAGCATATTGGGTGATTAAAGCATTAAATTTTGATTGGAAACAAGTTGGAGAAAAGAGACTTCTACAACTAGACGAACTTGAAGAGTTTCATTTTAATGCTTACAAAAATGCCAAACTCTACAAGCAAAAGGTGAAGAAATGACACGATACTTGTCTCAAGCAAAAGGAATTCAAAGTAGGAGACACTGTTTTTCTATACAATTCAAGATTGAGGCTATTTCCAGTGAAGTTGAAATCTATATGGAGTGGACCATTTATGGTCTTTCAAGTTTTTGATCATGGAGTTCTCAAATTGGAAAATGATAGCAAAGAGACTTTTAAGTTCAATGGGCATCGGTGAAAGCGTTATTTTGGTGGTGCAATTCCCAAAGATAAGGAAGTAATTTTCTTGTCTCCAAATAATTAACGACTCTTCTTAGACGCATGGTCAAGCTAAGGACCATAAACTAGCAGATTTAGAAATTGTTTAAAAATACAGTTGTAGTTAGATTTATTTTCAACAAATTGTTAGTGACTCGTGTGAACTCTCAAGCGACACCGTCACCACCTCCATCTCCTTAGGATTTATGTCTAACATAAATTTTTTCATTCATTTATTTTTCTTTTCCAAATTAACCTTCAGTTTGAATTTTTATATTTATTTTAATTTTTTTTTCTTATCTTTTATATGTTGCATGCTCTCTTCTCACATTAAGGACAATCTACTGTTCAAATGTGGGGAGGGATTATGTGTTTTTGTTTTTGAATGTGATTTTTGTATATCATATGATAGTTACTAGGTTGCATTGTGTGAATTGTAAGAATGTGTCAATGGATGAGATGGAGTGAAATTTATTTAATTTTGAACATAGTCTATTAGGATGTAAATAATCATTAACTCGTAAAATTAGTAAATTGGGAGTCTTTGGATAAATATACAACTTAATTAGGATTTAGTGTAAATTTAGCACCTTATAGGTTGTCACGTTCATTCATAATTTGTGGTCTTTCTACTTAAGTAGCTTAACTAATATTTTTTCATGGAAATGAGTAGCTTAAACAACAAGGTAGGTAATAAAAAAATGTTTTTGTTAAATAAATCACTATTCTGTTGGCATTCAGGTTATGAATAAAGCTAGTAGTTAGTTGAAAACGTGAAATAGCTGAGTAACTGGATTGACAAGCATCACAAATGTGTGCCTTAGCGTCAAAAGGCTGTAATAATGTTTCAACCAAGTTGTTTAATAAAAACATGACTTAGTCTAGTAATCGGATCGACATTCATTATCAATGTTTACCTCCGCGTAAAAAGACTAAGTCTATGCTCAAAAATATAAAAAAGTGTTTTTGCTTAATAAAAACCTACCAAACTTGTAGTAAGCTTGATTTTTCATGAAAACATACTTAGGAATAGTTACAAAGTCTGAAGGACCAAAGAATTATTGATATGTGTGGATAGCTAGAAAGGGTAAACAAATTAACACTTAGATCTCGATTAAATTGTATATTTAATTCAAAGCCCTTAAGCATAGATTTTGCTTGATAATGATTATATATAACTTGTAGGATTGTGTTTAAGATTAATTTTATTTCATAAAGTCAAAGCCATTGCTTCATTATTGCACTGTGTGTTGTATGTTTTTTGTTTTGTTTGCTTAAGGACTAGCAAACGTTTTAGTATGGGAATGTTGATAGTTTTGATTTGCATGATGTTTTAGGGTTCAATTTGTTAGGTATTTAGTGTTAATTTGTGTGTTTAGTGTGTATTTAGGTTTCAATTGTATTAATTTATGTGTTTAATTGTTTTTATGGGTTAGTATGAGTCTTTGAGCTTAAACTTTATATTTTTTGAGGTAATTTGATGGGTTTGTTAGTGTTCCAGGATAAACAGCGAAGAACAGAGAAGTTTCGGAGAGTTTTAGGCTAAAAATAAGGCCCACGATCGTGGCACAACAACCCACGATCGTCACAGAAAGAGATCAGATGAAGGGAGCCTAGACACGATCGTGCACGGTCGTGATATAAAGGTTTAGGAAACTTAAGTTTTGCCTGATCTTTTGAACCATTTTGACCCCAGATTAAACCTAGGGCTTCCAAGATATAAAAGGAACATTACAAGACAGAAAGAGTAGCCTTGGACAGAGCTTTTCACTTCAGCAAATTGAGAACCCTAGAGAGCTATTAAGTGATTGAGGAAGGAGACAAAGGAAGAGAGACATGGGGACGATGCTTGACATGAAGTACTTTCCAGAACAGGTGGTTTCCTACATTCGTTGCCTCTACGAGTCTGTTCCAATGGTATTTTTGATATTTATTTCAATTTTATTGATGTATGAAATTGGGATAATTATTGATAATAGTGTTGTTGAATGTTAATTTTTGTCTAAACTCACCTTCGAGATTTTGATTCTTGAGATTTATGAAATTCGATTCATTGTGTTTTAATTGAGTTACTTTTGTGATTCAATATCTATTATTAATAATTCGGCAACAACCTGAGAGGGTGAGCTGAGTGAATATCATCAAACCAGTGAAATCGTGTAACGAGAGATCGAGCACATGTTCCCAATAGGTTAATAGACAATTTTAGAACTAATTTAGGTTTTGGGTCAATTGTGAATCGAGAGATCACAATTCTATAATTTAAATTAGGGATTATTAATTAGGGTTTAAAGATTATAACTCGAGAGAGAGTAATCTACCCTAGGACCATTTAGACCTGGTAACTCGATAACTGCATAATTGATTAGATTTTCAGTAAGTTCAGATTAAAACCCCTTTCTCTCAATTGGTAATTACTAGATTGATTTTGAATTGGGTTATGTGAATTGCTACATGTTATTACTTCCGACATTTAATTCTTATAATTGATTGGTTGATTGTTTAATTTTCTACATTGATTGTTTATTTTAGATTGCTTAGATTTAGTTTTACCTTAGAATTTAAAATTAGATCGCACTTCCTCATGGGATCGATATCTTAGGTACTACACGAACGACCCGTGAGCTTACGGTATTGTTAGACCCTATTTCTAGAGTCTAACTCGAGAGTCATAACACGTGTGCGTAGCACTTTGTAGGGTTCTTATAACATCCCAAACATCCATAATTGAGCACTTGATATACGACATTCCATTCTTATGTTTATATCCTCAATCGTCATCCTAAACATATCACTTATTTTATCTCTTATTTTCACATCAAACCAAGTACATTTCAAGCTCCATTTAAGCCTAAATGAATCATAGGAAAGCTTTGATAAGCCCACAACTTATAAATTTACATGATTTGGGACAAAAAGCATAATGAAATATGGATGTTGGATCAAGGTCATTTAAGCACAGTTTCGAAGATGACTTCGAGTTATACAACTTTCGTGAAGACTCAGAAGAAAGATTTTTCCATCCAGAGGATTAAAAATTTGCACATTTATATAACTGTCCTGAGAATGTCTACTTAGCGGACATATGTCCCTCTAAACGGACATGAACTGAGCTTAAATGCGAGAATTCTCGAGAAGGTCTGCCTAGTGGCATCAAGTTCGCCCAATGGACATTTACAAGTCAATTTCTAGATTTTTAACTCTGATAAGTTACCTATGACCCCTCTTATGCATATCTATCATTTCTAACTTATTTTCCTCATTGTTTTCCCTTCATTATCACTTTCGTTTCAGCTTAATATCATTGACAACCAAATCATAACTTGTCTTTGTTCATCAATCCAAAAACATAACACTCAAACTTATACACATTCATTATAAATTTCAGCACATGTTTAACTCCCTTTATCCTCTTCATTTCATCTCTAACCTATCACACTAATTCTTCCCATTTCAAGACACCATAGTACTCTATTTCAATTAGATCAAGTTAGAAATGGGCTATAAAGTGTCCAGCATGCACCCTGTACAGCATCACTAACTTGTAAAAGTCCTACCTGTCAAGTCCAATCTCCAAAAATTACACACATTATATCATTAGAAAGCTAAGAGAATAAACTAAAATATCTAAGGAAACAACTTTGTCCAAATCAGCCTAGATTAATACAAAGTTTCCCTAAAGTCAGAACACAAATTTTACGCCTAAGAATGCTTGAAAATGCAATGCGAAAACTTAGAAAGTCATGAGAAAAACATAAATATATTTCATTAACATCAAAATAAAAGAGTTTTACAAAGCTTTAATGGCATTTCAAGACCCAAAATACATCATTAGTCTCATAATCCAAAAATACAAAATACATATGAATGAGTGTTATTTGAAATGCAATTAAAGTCTTGTGCTTTCGTAAACTAACTTATACAAAAAAATACGCAGACTTGGAGTGATGCCTTATCTCTATATCATTCGATCTCTTGCTCTTCACCTAGAGATGGGGAGTGTTAAGTCAAAAAGACTTTACAATGATTAATTTTGATGACAATCAAATAATAATAATGTTAGAAACAAATGAACATTTTTGACAAGTGTGTTAAGTGTG
>JAOTJB010000210.1:26930646-26947261 GCA_027123815.1 Erythroxylum minutifolium
CTTTTATTATATAAGATATAATATGGGCCGAAACTTATTGGGCTTTCATAATCCTAATGGGTTTAGGATTATGATATACTTATTCCTAATAGGAATAAGGATTAGGGTTTTTCTATAAATAGAGAACCTATGTCTTATAAGAAGATAGACGAAAATCCTAGCCACCAGCTGTTCGTTTTCCAAGAGAAAAAGTTGTGCGGCGTTCAAAAGGTGTTTTGGAACGTGCTAGCACATATTAGCCGCTGCCCAGATCGTTCATCCTCGTGTGGATACCGGTAGAGGACGTTCACGCACTGCAGCGTCTACAAATCTAAAAAACAAATATCAATCCGCATCAAAGAGGTAAATCTATACATGTTGTGTAGTTTCAGTTATACTTTTGTTATGTAGTATGGTCCTTTTCATTGTGTATTATGAATACCCGAGCCATAGGCGATCCAACACAAATATCATACAGACTCTCATGGTCATAGCATGGCAACAATAAATAGTGGAGATTGCATTCAAGGAGAAGTGATTGAAATAGAATGGCAAAATAATTGAAATACTTGAAATTGAGTACCCTGCATTGTTAATAAAGCGAACTGTGACGTGGGTATCATCTTCTTCTATTAAGAGTGGTGAATCCTTTATTTGCTACTCAATTACCTCCGAATACATTAAGTTGTACCCAATCACTACCCTATGAGTAACTCCTAAAAGGCACCGATGAACAGAGTCAAAGCACAGGATCAGTATTCGAGATATCCTTGAGCACCTCAATTCAAAGGATACTTGTACCGTTGCTATGATGAGACTATCATTGACACTGGAATAGAATATCCATATAATTATCTCATAGTAGGTCAATCCAATGTACTTACTACCCTTAATAAGCATCCAAATGTTAACTCTAAACAACTTATGTCTACAGCTTATGAGTTCTACTACTTGATCTAATCAAGGAGTATAATATGTGCTAGTCTATCTTGATTAATGATACCTCATCTCATTAATCTTATTACTAAGGAAAGTTTAGATACTAACATAATTACACTTGATAGGAATCTCATTATCATGATCTCATAATGATTTCCTCCATGCTATGTTTTGCATCAAGGACTTCATTAAATCAATTTAAGATCAACATCAAACCCATAAACGTATGAACATCAAGATAATGAAAAATGCCTTTATTAATCATAAAATGATTTGTATAATAAATGCTAAAGGTGATTGCCTTTAGAGCACTTCTCTAATAAGATATTATAGGGAGCAAGGAACTTTTGTGAATTACAATGAGGCATAGTATGGTTAGGGAAGTAACGATCCTTGTTAGAACATGTGCACCCTGGGCTAGAAGAACCACCCGATTTCTGTTGGCCCAATAATGTAGGGATCATTTAGGACATCAAGACCTTTTAGGACTTCAACAAGATGAGTCTAGTTTATGGGATTGCAAATTAGACAAAATCATGGATAAGCTAACAGATATGGAAGAGAATCAAAAGATACTGGAAGAGCAATTTGATCAAGTAACAAAAAATCTTACCGCTTATATTTACAACTTGATGATTCAAACAAGACAACTTTCCCATGAATTTTGTAATAGAATGTGGAAGACTCTCTGAGCAATATGGAATTATACGATGAGAGCAATATGACGCTATCACACGTAAAAATGGGGAAAATAAGAAGAACCAGTGGAAAATGAGGAAAACCGCTCATCTTATCCGCTAGATCTTGGTATACCATGCTTGAACATTGAAAAATATTGGGTAGATGTCCATAAAAAGAACCTTATCCTTTGGATTAATGATGACCAAGTGACATTCAACATAAATGATGTATTAAAGAATCCGAAGGATAGTAGATCATTTATGATAATTGATGTGTTTGAATCTTCTAAATAACAAAAGGATGAAGAATATATGACAACAAACATCAAGTTTGAAGAAGCTATGGAAGTCTCTGTTTATGAAGCGGAAGAAATAGAGGAGTCGAAAGTGATTAAGAAAGAAAGAGAGCAACTCACCTTCTTACAGGACAAACTATTAGATTCAATGGAAGATTCAGGGGGTTTTGTTATTCCCTGTTTTGTTAATAGTTCACTTGAAAGAAGGATAGTATTAAGCTTAATTGGTTTTCATAATGTTATAAACATTGTCCTTCTGATTATTTTGCAATTTTTACCTTACTTACAAGCTACAAAATTGATGTTGAGCGAAAAGGATGGAAGCAAACTGCTCATAATTGATCCTGCCTGAGTTTCTAATGAAAGAAGAGCGTCGAGCTACCGACTTTAAAAGAAACATTGCATGGAGGCAACCTATGGATTGTTAACTCCTTTAATTTTTAGATAGTTTAAATTCCATAGTTTGGTTATTTAATTTCCAAATAAAATTAGGAAGGCATACAACTTTGATATAAATTTAATAATCGTCGAAGTATACAAATAGAAGTGAAAAGGCCACAAAGATTTAAGAAGTGACTAAGGAAAGTGAAGAAGAACAAAAGGAAAATAAATAAAAAATAAAAAATTGGTGGAAAATTGTAGGGTACGATCATAGCCTGCGGTAGGGTAAAGATAGGGGTATGCGAATGTCATTTCAATTTTTATCATTTTACCCTCCAATTACCTTTATATTCATTTCTAACTTCACTTTTTCTCTCACTTTCATTTTTACTTTATCTCTCTAAGCTTTGAACCTCCAAACACTCTCACTTCTCTCTACCCAAATTTCAAATTTCTAGTTTCTTCCAACTTCTACCTACTCACAAGCTAGTATGTCATGCACTAAGCAATCAGCCAAGCGGGATCAATCATTAGGATAAAACTAAGTCTCGAGACTAGGGAGAAGGAACAGAGCAGCGAACTTCAGAGCACCCTTCCCGATCTACACAGAGGAGGAAGGTATTCATTTTCAGTCCCTCAATGCTAAACAAATTGTAGTCCCTAAATATTTTGATTTTGATACACTTGATAGGATAGAACTGCTCGACAGAGTAGAAAACTTAGCAGAAAGAATTTAGTGGACAAATTTTATACACTTTCAATTTCCTGTTTACTAAGAGCTCACTCTAGAATTCTTTACTTCCCTTTCCTATGAACCTAGGAACCTTAAAAATAGTAGTTTAGATTGTGTGGATGAGCTTATGAACTAAAAATTGAAATAATGTGCGATATATGTGGGTTCTCCGAATCTTCCATTATCGATCAGCACGATCATTTTCGTGCTTCTCACTATTGGAATGAGCTCACTGGATTAAAGCAATTTGATGCCAAAAATATCCACAGCAACATCATAAGGACCCATGAGCACTTTTTATCGCACAAATTCATGTGTCAACTGATTTTTGATAAATTCGAAACCAACAAGTTTTCAACAAAGGAACTTTTCATATTGTGGTGTATGGATCACAGCATTCCAGTGTGCACCTCCACATATGTATTGAACACTATTGTTGTGACTTTGCATAAAAGGAGTAACAATTTAGGAATGGGGCACTTAGTTTCTGCCATTGCTAAGGATTATAGCGTGGACTATAGTGGTTTAACTGTCCATCTCGTGAACTTATAAATCATTATCATCTATGATGTGCTGAAATCCTTAAGTCTCATAACATGAAATTCTGGGATATCAATCAAAAGATGCATGTTAAGATCAGGGCTAGTCAGGTAAGTTCAAGTACAGCGCTGCCTCAGTAAGCAAAAGAGGGCTCGACTAGTGAAGAGTCCGAAGAGGAAGAAGAAATAGAAGAATTGAGCTAAAAGAAGTACTGGATACAATCTCCGTAAAAAATAAGGTAATTACAGATACAGTTGTCGAGAACTCCAAAAGTATGAAGGAGATGTCCCAAACTCAACAATGTCAGATCCAGGACATATGTCGTATCCATCATTATTTTGAGGCTCAGGGCATTCAATTGCCACCTCCAACACCATCCCCACCTCTATCACCATGAGGCCTTTGTCTAACCCCCTTTCTTTTTCAATTTAGTCTTCATTTTTATTTTTTGTTTTACATTAATTTCTGTTTCTTCTTTCCTTATATGTTTGTTCGTCCCCTTCTCACATTGAGGACAATGTTTTGATCAAGTATAAGGAGGGTTATGTGTTTTTCTTTGAATGTGATTTTCCATATTGTATGATAGTTATTAGGTTACATTTTGTAAATTGTGTGAATGTGTCAATGGCTCAGATGAATTGGAATTGATTTAATTTTTATACAAAGTCTATTAGGATGTGAAGAATCATTAGCTTGCAAAATTAGTAAATTGGAGTCTTTGGCTAAATATACAGCTTAAGTAGGATTTAGTGTGAGTTTTTCATCCTTTAAATTGTCACATTCATTCATAATTTGATACCTTTCGACTTAAATAAATTTTCTAGTATTTTTCATAGAAACGAGTAGCTAAAACAACAAGGTAGGTAATAATAATAATTAAAAATCTTGTTTTCTAAATAAATAACTATTCCGCTGGCCTTGGGGTTATGAATAGAGCTAGTATCCAGTTGAGAACGTGATATGGCTGAGTAACTGGATCGACAAGCATCTTGTGCGCCTTCATGTCCAAAAGCTATAATGATGTTTCAACCAAGCAATTTAATAAAAATGACTTAGTTGAAAAATCGGATCAACATTCATCACCAATGTTTTCCTTTGAGTAAAAGACTAGGGCCTTGTTTAAATAAAAAAGTGTTTTTTAATAACCTACCGAAGTTATAATAGCTTGACTTTTCATGAAAAACTACTTAGGAGTAGTTACAGAGTTTGAATGACCAAAGAATTATTAAAGTGTGTATACAATTGAAAAGGGTAAATAAATTAACACTTGGATTTGGATTAATTTGTATATTTAGTTCAAAGCCTCTAGTCACAGATTTTGCATGTTAATGACTTGATATAACTTGACTGATTGTGTTTAAAATTAAATTTATTTCATGAAGTTGAAGCCATTGTCTCATTACTGCATTATATGTTGTTTGTGTGTTATTTTGTTTGCTTGAGGACAAGCAAATGTTTAAGTGTGGGGATGTTGACAAGTGTAAATTGTATCATGGTTTAGGGCTTAGTTTGTAAGTGTTAATTGTTTAGTATATGTTTAGGTTAGAATTGTGTTAGTTTGTGTTTTTAACTGTTTTTATGGGTTATTCAAGTCTTTGAGCTTAATTATTATGTCTTTGAGGTATCTTGATGTGTTTGTTAGTGTTTTAGGGTCAACATCGAAGAATGGAGAAGTTTCAGAGACATTCATGCAGAAATAATGGCCTACGATCACGATCATGTCAGAAGCCCAGGACACAACCACGATCATGGCCTAATTGCCATGATCATGATAAAAGGCTCAGATGTGGCCCACGATCATAGCCCACATTGGGTAAATGCGCAAACAATCAGAAAAGCCAAGTTTTGAGGGAGTTTTTGGACCTTTCGAACCTTAAAAAAACTTTAGGGCTACCCAGAATACAAAATGTATATAAAAACAGCACAAAAGAGATGAAGGAGCTTTTGCATCAGCCACCATTGAGAAATCTTAGAGAGAGTTCATCAAGAGATTAAGAAAGAGAAGAAGGAAGAGAGACGTGGAGAAGAAGACGGCGCAAAGTGCTTCCTAGAAAAGGAGGTTTCCCAACGTTTCCACGTCCATCATCCATTCAGATCTTGTCTCCAATTTATTTTCAATTTTATTAATGTATAGAATTGGGATAGCCATTGATGATAGGATTGTGTGAATGTTGACGATGTATAAACTAACCTTCGTGTTGTTTTATCTTTGATTTAATGAAATTTGATTGTTTGTGTTTTTACTATATTTATTGTGATTTAATTTCTGCAATTGCATAATTCAGTGATAAATTGAGGGGGTGAATCGAGTGAAAAATAATTAAATTAGGCTAACGAGAGTTAGGTAATTTAATAGAATGAGCATTAAATTAAATTGGTAAATTGTGCGAAGAGAGATCTTACATAAGTTCCCGATAGTTTTTGGACAACTTCATATCTAATTAAGGTTTTGGATAGATTTTTAGTTGAGAGATTGCAATTTCCATAATCTGATTAGGGTTTATAAATTAAGGTTAATGATTATAACTCGAGAGAGAGTAATCAACCCTAGGACCATCTAGAACCAATAATCTAGTAAGTCATAATCGATCAGATTAGCATTAAATATAGATAAAATTCTCCTTTTCTTAATTGGTAGTTCTTTAGGTTTATTTTTTATTGGGTGTTGCAACTGCTATTTTGTTAATATTTTCGTAATTGATTCTTATAATTGAGTTGTGTGAATGAATTAAATTCTTGCCTTAGTTTTGTTACATTTGAATTACTATGAATGGTTTTGGCCTTAGATTTTAAGATTAGATTAACCCTCCTCGTGGGATTAACACCTTAGGTACTACGTGAATGACCCGTACGCTTGCGGATTATCGAGGTTAAATGTTAAAACTTACACATATTGGAAAACCACGATCAGTGACAGAAGCCCAAGACATGGCCCACGATCGTGACCTGCTTGCCATGATGGTGACAGAAGGCTCAGATGTGGCCTAAAATCATGGCATGTAGGGCAGCAATTATGGCCTGCATCGTGCAGACACTTAAAAACGTCAAATTTTGAAGGATTTTTCAAAACTTTTGGACCTCGAAAAAATCCTAAGGTTACTCAAAACACAAAAGATATTAAAAGAATAAGACAAAAAAGAGGAGAAAGCTTTTGCATTAGCCACTTTGATAGAAATCCTAGAGAGAATTATCAAGAGATAGAGAAAGAGAAGAAGGAAGAGACAAGAGGAGAAGAAGCCGACTCGACGTAGTTCCTGGATAAGGAGTTTTCCAGTGTCACTGCCTCCCATCATCCATCAATTTCATATTTCCTATTATTTTCAACTTTATTATTATATAGATTTGGAATAATAGTTGGTGATAGGATTTTTGGATGTTGATGATATTCTAAACTCACCTTTGGGGTTTTATCTTTGATTTAATGAAAATTGATTGTTTACATTTTATTGGATTTATTATAATTTAATTTCTACAATTGCATAACTCGGTGATAAACTGAGAGCGTGAATCGAGTGAAAAATAATTAAATAATTACCTAACTAATTATCTGCATTTTTATTTATAGACTTAAGAAATTTGATTTATGGAATAACCTAATTAGACTAGGAGTCGGTATAAAGGATCCATGGATAATTGCTAGTGATTTTAATTATATGCTTTATGCTAATGAAGCTGAAGGGAGTAACATCAACCAAAGGAACCATACTAGTGAGCTAAAAGATTGTTTAAATTAGATATAGGTTATCGACTTACAGATGGAAGGGCAATTATTCACTTGGAATAATAAACATCAAGGGCAATGATTTATTAGAAAGAAACTGGATAGAACTCTAGTTAATGATGCATGGCTAAAACATCTCGTAAAGCATAAAGCCTCTTTTAAGCGTAATCTTCTCTTAGATCACTGCCTAATCCTTATTCAAATCCTATTCTGCCAACAGAGAAGAAACTTTCCTTTTAGATTTAACAACTTTCTAATCGATTTAGAAGGTTTTGATGAGGATGTTGCTAAGGGGTTGAATATCTTTATTCTAGCTACCAAATTATAATTTTATATAAGGAAATCGAGTTTAATTAAAAAGGAATTAAAGCTCTTTGATGCAATTAAAAAAGTGAAGTAAAAGAAAATCAATGAAAGCAATTTAATTCAAAAAATCAAAAAATGATAAGAGTGATGCGCGTGTAAAATTTGATTCTCGGCTTACACACAATTACTCATATTTCATTATTATATCACTATTGATCATAGATTAACAACAAGTTCTGTTAATCCCAATTTTTCATTAAGTAGTATTTAATTTAAAATAAGCTCTTTAATTAAACCTAACTATCGAACAACCCAAAATAAGCTTTCTAGGTCTAATTTGGTAGCCCTATTATGGACATGGAAAACAGACCAATCTAAGCAGTAACCACACGAGTTCAGGTTATTTAACCTATGTCACATTATTCCTAATTATTCAATTTCATTAGTAGCCATATACGAACCTGAAATACAACGATTATGTATTGTATTGAAGATTCTAACAATGGTTTACATATAAACAATCTAATGAATACATTTAGATCATTATGAAACAATACCCAACTCAAAAAGCACAAAATAACATAAACAATTCTGAAAGAGAGGGATTCAACATTACACAATGAAAAGATATGCTTAACCATGATCCTATGTGTCGACTTCACCTCTAAACTGGTTAGAAAGCTTAGCCCTCTATGGTTGTCTTGAACGAGTGAGTTTTCTTCCCTTCACGAAGTCCTAAGTTGAATCCCTTTGTTTCTTCCATCAAAATGTTTTATTTATAGTAAAAATTATGTTTTTGGGCACATACATGGTTTGATAGACCAAAAAAAGTGAAACTCGTAAAGATGCACAATTGGATACATGACCGTGTATCCAAACATGTAAGTCCAAAACAATCTTCTGATCGTTTACATGGTCGTATAAGGATATACACAACCACAGTGTATCTCCCAGGTTCTACTGAATTTTTGTTCTTGTTATGAATTCTTGTCCAATACTCACCCCAATTCATCTCCTTCTTGTTCCACAAGGGTAATTGAGTTTGAACATCAAAATGTTAGCTTAAAGAAGGAGGTTTTAACCCATTTTAGTTATTGTGCTCCAAACTTGTACCGAATATTAAATATAAACTAAAGTATCTTAAGTGTTTCAGAACAATAATCACTAAATGTTATAAGCAAATGTATTAACAATTAAGCACACATCATAAAGGAAGATCTTTTCTCCCTAATCCTGTAAAAGGCCCTTGGGCCTGATGGTTTCAATGCCTTAATTTTATAAAAGACATAGGATCAGACTAAACATATGGTATGATTATTGATGCAGTGTTGGAGTTTTCTAGTAAGGGAAAGATGCTTAAAGAGCTAAATAAAACTTTTATTTGTTTGATCCCTAGGGTACCATCTCCCAATTCTATCAAGAACTACAGGTCTATTTCATGCTACAATGCCATCTATAAAGTGACAACAAAGATGATTACTAAGAGGTTGAAACTAATTATTGGATATTTAAGTAACAACTCCTAAGGTGCATTTATGAGGGGAAGATCTATTAGAGATAACATCTTGTTAGTATAAGAACTTTTCAGGGGCTACAATAGAAGGAAAATAACTAGGACTTTGCTATCAAGGTGGATTTACAAAAGCATTTAATTCCTTAGACTTGTTACTTTTCTCCATAGCAAACATGAATTCCATCTCTACCTTAATGAATTCCCTAGAGTCTTTCAAGAAAACTCTCTGGATTGGCTATGAACATGAATAAGAGACAAATTCTTATTTAATAAGATCCAAATTCTTATTTCAAGAGGGGGAGAACCTTTTGTTGAAGCAATAGCCTCATTAAATGGGTTGCAATGGTCTAAACCACCCATAACCTACCTTGGTATTCCTATAAACAAAAAAAGACCATCTTTATTAGATTTTAAACCACTTTTGTAAAGGATTCAGGGGAAGCAAGTAGGTTGGAAAAGCAAACTATTGTCTTTGGCTGACAGAATTCAAGTGGTAAAATCAGTCTTAAGCAACTTGTATGTGCATTGGACATCACATCTATAGTTTCCTAAAGAATTAATCAAAGCTATCATTATAATCTTGAATATATTCATCTGCCATGGTAAAGAAGAAAGAAAATCACCTATTAAAGCTAGATGGGAGGAAGCTTACATGACTAGGAAAAGGAGGGGGATTAGGAATCATGTCACTTAAGGTTTTTAATCAAGTTAAAATGTTGAAAAGGGGGAGATTGGTAACAAATAAAGATTCATTATGGGTAGAATGGGTGCATTCCTATTTTAGAAAGCAAGGAAATCTATAGCTATGGAAAGTTAAAATTGAGACTTCTTAAACCCTAAGGCATATATTGACACTCAAACAATTGCATAGAGTGGATTTTATTTGTAAAGTTGGAGATTGCACTACAACCTCATTTTGGCATGACAGTTGGTCCTATCTAGGATCACTATAAGAGGTCCTGCTGCTGGGATATTTGAGGAATGTAATAGATGATAAAGCCACAAGAAGAGATGTAATATTTTCTTATAAAAATAGCATCTCTATGACTGAGCAAGCTAATCAACTACTCATCGCCCTAAATCCTCAACTAGAAGACCAGATGAGATGGATTCATCATCAATTAGATAACTTCACAAGCACTTCATGCAAGAAAATATTGAGAATCAACCTACCTTATATGGAATGACACATTGTAGTTTGGTTTGAGGGCGCTTGTCCTCATGATTCAATAACAACGTGGCTCCCTATTAAAGGCAAGCTCAACACCAAGGATCATCAGTGCAAATTCCTAAATAAATCACTGAACTATGTATTTCATGATTACAAACACAAAACTATATATCACATATTCTTTGCATGTGATTATTCTAAAGAAATCTTAAAGAAGATCATACAATTAGGCACCATGCAATCGGGAAGTTATAATTGGAAGGACTTACTCGTCTAGTTTAGAAAAAATGAGAACAAAAATAAAAAAGACCCAAAACTGGTAGATCCTTAAAACAACTATGTGCAATGTTGTGCATGCATTATTTCCACAAATCAAAGAGAATTTGGCAAAAGGGGTAAAGAAGGAGGAAGTTGTAACTCTAACCATTTTTAATAAAAACAAAAGAACAACTCATGGTCTATAACCTAAATAAAATATGCTCTCTAGAGATTACTCAAAGCTAGAATTTACCCAAGTCCATCCTAACAAAGCCATTAATGTAGTTTTTTCAAAAGAACTCACTTTTTCACATTCGCAATTGTTAATAATTTGAGATGTTTGTTTTAATCAATTATAACTCTTGCCCTATTTGGGTTTTTTTTTAAGCTGGAGCAAGTTCATACTCGAAGGTCTTACTTTTGAATGTAACATTTTTCTCTTATTCATAGATTTAATTAAAATTTAAAAAAAGTATTTAAGAGCAAAAACTCTAATTTTAATAGAGCTTATATCAACTTTTGGAGAAAATTAAAATTAGCCACTCTTAAGCTTTCAAGACCTTTACAAAGTCAATTTCAAGTTATTTTTTCGTTAGAGAATTAAAATACATCCGTCGTCTGAACATATCAAAATATTGACAAAATTAGTAGTTCATATGGATTTATTTCTATTACGAGTTCTTTATTTTTGTTTTCTGATTTTGTTATTTTAAGCATACTTTGTGGTTAAGTACTTTTCTGGATTTACATAAAAATTTTAGTAGTTACTTTTATAAATTAATTTAATTTAATTTATCATATTAAAAAATTTATAAATTACCTTTAATTGATCTTAATTCTAATTTATTTATGTTGGCATCTAAAGCTGGTTTAGATTTACTTGTGAATGTTTTTTAAGAGCTTATCTTTAAGTGAACTGTGACTTAGGTAGAGAAAATTGAACATTATGCCCGAAAAAGACTTGCATGATCTTATTAATGTTAAGGTGAAACTTTTTATAGAATTTCATGAATTTTATTGCATTTTAAAAAGTGTTGACTTAGGACATATAAACCAACAGGAGCATATTTAACATTTGTAAAATATTGCCAATTGAAACCATATATCAAATTTAAGTTAATTGAATCATAATATTATATTATCATTGATTTTCTTGTTGTTATCTAGGTTCTATTTTTATTTTATATTTTCTTATTCAAAACTCAAAAAAGCATATTTTTCATAGTTGTCCCTTGATTAAATAATAATATTAAATTTTCTAATCTATATCTTTTTTTTTTAACGGAGGAACTCGCAATCGCTATCTTTTTAAATGCACACTCGATAAATCTCCAGATTGATACAATAGTCTGCAAGTCACACCAACCGAGTACTCCGCACTAAGCAAGCCCTATATGACAGACTCAATTGAGAAAGTATAAGTAAAAAGATTCAAACACAAGATCTTTTAACCTCACACTTTTCACTTTAATAACTCGATTACCTCCTAGGGGGCTTTCTAATCTATATCATTTCCTCGTAACATTTAACTTATTACCATTGTATATTTATTATTAATAATTGTACTTGTTATAGTTAACGAGTGATGTACAAAATGAAACACTTGAGCAGTAACATTCATGTAGATACACATTCAGCTCAACAGTGTTGCAAGTAAATGCCTCGTTAAAAATGGAAAAAAAGTAACTAAATTCAGTTATTTCTTACAATAAAACCTGGTGATATGCCGAATTTTCTTTTCAATGTTCAAGTTGGTTTGTTGATCTTTTCATTTTCAATGGCATGACCATGCCTAAGGTTGAATAAACCTGGAAGTCCTCGTCCTTTAGCAAGTTGCTCAATCTCTGCAATCTTTTGCTTGAGAAGCTCAATTTCTTTTCCCAAGTCTTCATCTTTTTGCTTCATTGCCTAACACAATTAACAAAGAAGAGTATAGAAATAATAAGCATGACCCTATTTTGAATGTTATTGTCAACAAGCACAAGACCCTAATTACTCGAGTGGTTGCTGCAATTACGAAAATAGAGAGGAGTTAAACATGCTATAAACGTGAGAAAAGCGTTATTTGTATCAAGCATTACGAAAATGTCAAACAAATAGCTAATAAAAAAGCAATAGTACATCTAATAGCTGTTTATGCCTATTTCCATAAAATCTAGAATTAAGGAAAGAAAATTTAACGAAAAGAATCAAAAAGTTAAAATTAGAGAAGGAGAAAAATAAAAAGGTTAAGAGGAATAAGTTTTTGAACATCAAGTAGCAATAATCAAAAATGAGAACTTGGACTAATCTTAGAATAACAAGAACATAAAAACTACAAAAGAACCAAAAACATCTTTTGCATTAGAAAAGCAATTGAAATCAAAATAAAATTAACAATTGAATAAATATATAAAATAGTGATTAGATAATACATACTAAATGAGCCTCAATAATCTTGGAACCCATTGGATTCGAAAGTCCAAATGTGTCGATATGCCCAATATATGTATATCCTTGATAGGTGCATATTTATCTTAATTGTTGTTTGATTAATAAGATTCTTAATCATCTTATTTGATTACATAAGATAATACAAAAAATGGGTCAAGGCCAAGCCATCCCCCATGGAACTTAATACGAAAAATTGAAGTTTGAAAGTTCAGATAAGACCTCATGAATATTTAGACCTAAAAGATGTAGGTTGAAATTTTAGAAACGTAAACAATTCTAACGAAATGTCTCTCTGTACATGAAGCTGAGAAAAGACCACTCCAAGAGCTAGGCCAGAAGGTAGGAAGAGGAAAGCCTTCCCTAATTCAATACATCATACCATAGGATGATGAGCATTAGATAATGATTTGGTTGAGAGGCCGAAGAGGACGAATACAAAAAATGCAACATGTATTGTAACTTGCATAGTGGGCATGGTCATGATACAAAACACAACAAAAATTTGCGGAGAGTTATCATAACCTTAGCACGCTAGGGTACACTCGATCATTTATTAAAGGAAGGTAACAGGGGAAAAATAGCAGAGGCTGAAAAGTTGTAGGGATGTCTCTCAAAGGTCGCACACAAGAGATCCATAAAATAATGCGTGACCTCCTCAATGGGTAATCCATTGATCATCGGGGGACAGTCCTGAGCAGGTATTTTCCAAAAAAAATAAAATAAAGAGTCCTTAGAAGGGGAAAAAAGGGCCCCATTTAACAAATAAATATAGCATGTTGAAGGAGATAAGAAGAAAAAAAAGAAAATAGTATCAGAAATCATCTTCGAAGAAACAAGAGCAACGCCTAATACAACTTCATGAGCATGTGATAGTATTGACACTCTCAGAGGCTAATACCATTGTTTTTAATAGATTGAAACCTTTAGGCACACTTCTGGTCAGATTTGGAGGAGATTAAATATATGTAAATGGAAAATTTTCCCTACAACTGGCACTAGGAACAAACTCGAAAACAACTTCAACGATGACAAAGTTCTATGTAGTGAAGAGATTGTAGGCTTCGAAAACAACTATAACAATGACAGTTCTATGTAGTGAACAGATTGTCAGCATACAATGTCATAATAAGAAGGCCAATATTATGTGCAATAAGAGCAATCATGTTCCCTATCACCTCATAAAATTCCCTAACGAAGTTCAAGGAGATCAATGTATGGCTAGACAATTCTATATGACATCTAAACTTATCTACTGTCTCGTCTTTTTTTCACCTGAGATTGTAGTGAGAGGGAGTCTCCCTTCTCACTAAAAGCGGCCCCCTTTCCCCTTTCTTATTTTGGTAATTTAACTATTTCGCTAACACCTTCTAAAAATCAATTACCATTTCAGGTAACAAAATTGTGCAAAGATCTCACCTGCCTAGTGCCTGTTTCCTACCTGAAAATGAGTTCCCTCAACAGCTCATCACCTCCGACCAACAATTTCTCACCACCACCTTTGACCAATCTCTCTAACTTCATTATTCCGCCAGCCTGTTCAGCCTTTTCATCATGCATCTAATCACCACCCCTAGCCCCAATGTCTCATCTTTGGAACTTGCAACTTCATCACCCAGAATCTAAATATTCCCCAACTCCAACCCCCAAGATGGAGATTTCTCCTCCACTTCTCAATTGGTTCTGGAGTACATTCTTGCTCAATACTCAACAATAGCAGGCAAGAGAAGGACTTGATCCCATGTAGTGGGGGATGCAGTCCGACGGGCAAAGCTGAAGTTCATCCTATAAGCAAAGGGAGGGCACCCAGAGGTGGTTTCACCACCTATTGAGGTTCTTCAAGCAAGTGCTTCAAGACCATCCAACATTTTGATTGGAAAATGCATTGACAAAAGGCCCTCTTATACACTAATGAAATCATGGGCAAAAGCTAGAAGAAACAAGTTAGGACTAGATAAAAAGCTCATAAATGAGGAGGATTTAATTCAGGTTCAGCAATGAAGTAATGAACCGAAAGTTCTAGAGTAGGGACCATGGCATGTCAATAAGAAGCCAATGTTGCTTCAACAAAAGAAATCGAGCAAGGTTTTGAATAAATATCACTTAGAGAGTTGTCCCTATCTGAGTACACTTTGATAATATACTGTTAAGAGTATTGATTCACCATTAGCTTAAGCTACTTAACTAGCTCCACTGGGAAGCCAATATGCAGGGATGAGAATATAAATGCATTAAGTAGGATTGGATTTGCTAGAATCTGCATTGAGGTGGAAATTAGCAAGGAATTACCAGAAACACTAAAGCTGAAAAGATTGAATGAGGAAGAGAGCTTAATGGAATACAAAATTTCAGTCACTTATCAATGGAAATCCAATAAGAACAAAGAAATGAGTATTTGGAAACCAAAAGGCAAGCATTTTACAACAGGGAATTGTGAAGGAACGATAGGTACACAAGTTAGTAAAACCAGATCAGAGGAAGAGCAAGATACTGTTAATACTTCCAATAAAAAGGAAAAGGAAACTAAGAGCTCGAAAACTCCACCTTAGGAGGAAGGAAATGAACAATGCCTAAACTTGGCAGAAATGATTCTGAATATTACATAACCAATGGAGGAAACAACAGGAAAAGGGAATAAGCAAGGGAAATCGATGGAGGAGGTTGAACTACCTATTCATGAGAAGAATTCAACACCAAATGGAAAACATCATCAAGCTATATACCCAGCTGATGGGAATCAGACCATTAACTACAAAGAGGAAGCCACACTAGGAAGCAGGAGTCATCGAAGGAAAGCTAGGGCAAGTCTCAAAGTAGCCTGAGAAAATAAACTCCTCCAGTGTCCATAATAGCATGGAATGTAAGGGGAATCAACTCCTCCAAGATACAAGAAGTGGTTTTTGACTTTTTTAACACAAGAACGCCAATGTTGGTAGGCTTACTTGAGATAAAAATAAAAGAAAGTAAATTCAAAGGGAGCCTTTGGATTTTTAGGAAATCTTGGACTACTATAACAAATCATCAGCACCATGCCAATGGAAGAATCATTGTGGCATGCAATCCATGTCTGTTAAAAGAGTTTACTAGGTATTCAACTCAATTTATTCACCTGAGAGTTAAATTGTTCCACAATATAAAAATTCTCAGGATATACATGCAGCGAACTTTTCTTTGCAAAGAAGCTTGTTATGGAATGACCTAGAGAGTATTCATACTAATATAACAACCCCTTGGTTGATAACAGGAAACTTCAATAGCACATTATACTCACATAAGGTCATAGCATTTATAGCCCTTTTTAGTTGGCGAATATCCTACAAAAGTACATTTGATCAAGTTTACTTTTTGGATCATGATTGTGAACAAAAACTGTGCAGCCAAAGAGTTTAATGGGTAAATCAGATACTATCCGAGAGGATTTCTCTTTTGAAAAAACTTGTAAAGGAGTTTTGAAATCTAAAATCTTCGAGGGCATTCGATTAATAAGATAAGTTGCTATGAGAATAGCTTCACCCCAAAGGTACTTTGGAACATTATTTGTGAAAAGTAATGCTGTTGATACTTCTAGTAGATGCTTGTTTTTTCTCTCCGCAACTCCATTTTGTTTAGGGGTATCATTGCATGAACTTTGATGAATAATTCCCTTTTCAATAAAAAAACTCCCCAAA
>JAOTJB010000210.1:26947361-26963307 GCA_027123815.1 Erythroxylum minutifolium
GGTTATTTTACTGATAGAAAGAAGATTACAAGACAATTTTGGAACATGAAGCACATTACAAAGAGTTATAAGTGGGGAAACTTTGATTGAACCAATCCCGGCTATTGCCGAAAAAGATCCATTAGCAATCTTTATTTTTTTGTTTCCTGCATGTGTATTATATGATGAGAACAGTTGGGAGCAATTTGTCATGTGATCTGTTGCTCCGGAATCTATAATCCAAGGACTGTGGGAAAGACCAAAACTGGAGAGGGCTGTGACACAAGAATTACCTTGGGCTGCAAGAGAACATGAAGGAGTAACAGAGAATTGTGGAGGTTTAAAAAATTTGTGCGATGCTCTAACTGTTCCTTTGTGAAAGGTTGCTCATCCGAGTTGATTGATTGCTCTTGAGAATCATCAGTTGTGGTTTGAAGTGCCCTGCCATTCCTTTCCTGTTTTTTCTTTAAATATGCTGGCTTCCCATGAATCTTCCAACATGTTTTTTAGTGTGCCATGGTTTTCTACAATGATCACACCATGGCCGTTTCTTCTTTTCTCTGTCTTCATCAGTCCCTCCTGAGTTCCGAGATACAAGAGCTGAGTTCTCAGTCTCGGTTGGTGATGCAGCATTGCTGAGCATGATTCTCCTTCTGTTTTCTTCTTGCCGTAACTCCGAAAAAACCTCATGAATTGAGAGAAGTGGTTTTTTGCCAAGAATTCTTCCCTTTACCTCATCTAAGCTCCTATTAACTCCTGCAAGGAACATATAGACACGATCATTCTCTTTTCTTTTCTTATACCTTGCACAATCATTTGGATTCTGATGGCCCATCAGATTCTCCCATTCATCTTCATAACAGTGATCTAGTTCCAACCAAAGAGCCACCATCTCATTGTAATACATGGTAATCTCACGATCTACTTGTTTGAATTGCCAAAGCCTTGATTTCAATTCAAAAATCTGTGAAGAATTCTCCAAGTCTGAGTACGTTTGCTGTATGGAGTCCCACACTGCTTTGGCTGTTGGTAGGAACATGTTTGGTCTTGCAATTGTTGCCTCCATCGAATTTAGAAGCCATGCTGGAATTTTTTGCCCTCTATCTTTTAAAGCTAGGCTCGTTTTCTTCTGGTTGCTTCTCTTTCCCAGGGATGTACCCGAGCTTTCCTCTACCTTCGAGTGCAAGTTTGACGGACTGAGACCACTCAAGATAGTTTCTTTCGTTCAGTTTTTGAACAGAAATTTGTAAAGAAGAACTGGTGTTTATATTATCAACACCACTATAGATCGAGCTGTCTGGGTTGGTTTCAGAGGTAACCACTGATGTGTTTTGGGTTCTGCTTGCTCCTGTCATGGTAGTCTTTGCCATTTTCCAGACTTGAACCCTATGGCTCTGATACCATGTAGGTTTTTGAGGGAGAAACTTTTCTTCCACTCTTATTTATCTATGATAGAATACATTGAACTTATAGGGTACTTCGTGCCCTAATACAAACAGAAATAATCTAAATATAGTAACTAAATATATGCTACTTTATTTCTAAGGATCCTTAACCCCTAATTTAGGGATTCGGATCCTTTATAGAAACAACTAGAAATTAGGAAATGAAATCAAACTAAATCTTTCAATTTCTAACAATGTCCCATGTTCCATCAAAACATCAAGTAGCTGATGTTCTAACGAAGGGGCTGAATAATTCAAGTTTTCATGATCTTATACAAGCTGGGAATGGAAGACATCTATTCCTCAACTTGAGGGGCATGTCGAGATACTGATCAGCTATAAATAGATTATATTGAGATATAGATAAGTTATAAATAAATTAGATAGAATAAGTTTGAAATCCCTTAAATTAAGGGATTCCATTAGATAGCTTTAGATAACCTTTCAAATTTAATTTCCTATTTTCTCTCTCGTAATGTCCTATATAATATTGTATACTTCCTATTCAATATATTAGAATATATGAAAATTCTTTCCCACAACAGCTAATATAACTAACCGTAGAAGACATAAACTTCCCCTGTAGTTTAAGAAATTATAGAAAAAAATCCCTAATCTTTAAAATTTTCTAGTTTTCAGGTTTTCATAAAAACTCATTATTTTAAACTTTGGATAAAGAATAAGGTCAAAACAAATGCAGTATAAACATCATACATGAACCAATCAAATGCTATTTATATGACGATTCAACCTCCTCTAGAAGTCAAACTCAATTAACTAAATTTGACTCAAACTAATAATTTATTATAATTATCTTAAATTATTAATTTAAATCCAATTTAATTTGTTTGGATCATATTTAAAAGTTGAGTGAGATTATCATATTAGTAACATTCAATTAGTTCACATTCGATGTTCATACTACATGTGTTTTGTCATTCTTTTTCAACCGAAGTCTGAGCAAAGGGATTTTTTTTAAAAAAACTGAAAGCTAAAAGGAGTTTTTTCAAGAATTTTGAAGATCAGAGAGTTTTTCTAAAGTTTCTCAAACTACAAGGATTATGTCTTTTACCTTATAACTAACAAAAGAGAGTTGTTATAAATATTTACACCAAGATAATAAGAATCTCCTATACTCCTCAAGATTAGGAATAGATAGTTCTCATTCCAAGCTTATAAAGAACATCTTCAAGCCTTAACCCGAGTAAACTCATAGTCAAGAGGTTTGCTTCTTGCTCATGAGTAGAATGTAGCATAAATTAATCCCTCTTTCGACAATCTTGTCTTTATAAAATTTTGATCAATTTTGACATGTTTGATGAGATCATGTTGGAATAGCTTATTTGCTATCACTGTATAATTTGGGAGAACTTATTGCGAGTTGTAGGTCTTGCATCAATCATTGTACTTCGTTTTTTCCCTCAAGATAATAAATGCGTTGAGAAACCCTTTATGATGGTCCGTACAATATTTGGGGTCCAAGTCGTGTCAAGTCAAAGTTGCAATTTCAATATTTTGTAATTTTTGTTGATGATTTCTCTTGAATAACTTGGTTATATCTAATGAAAGATCGTTCAAAGCTATTCACTATCTTCGATTCTTTTGTGCTACAATTCAAATTCAATCTAATACTCGAATCAATATTCTTTGTAGCGATAATGCTAAAGAATATTTCTCTAGTTTATTCTCCAACTATTTGACACAACAGGATATTTAGCATCAATCTTCCTGCTCACACACTCCTTAACAAAATGGGGTAGCTGAAAGAAAAATCCAATATTTTGTTGAAACAAGTCGTACTCTATTAATCCACATGAATGTACCCAAAAGTTTATAAGGAGATGTTGTACTCACAACATGTTTTCTTATCAATCGAAGTCATCTTCTGTGTTAACGATTAAAACTCCATTCTCTACGCTCTTTCCCTATCAAGATCCGTTTTCTATTAGTCCTCAACTGTTCAGTTGTGTTTGTTTTGTTCATCAGCTTCAACCTGGCATAGATAAATCAAATCCACAAGTTATAAAGTGCATTTTTCTCGAGAACTCCTGTTTGTAAAAAGGGTACAAATGTTTCAGCCCTTCATTTTATCAAACTTTTGTGCCTACTAAAGTTACACATCGTACTTCTGTAATATCTCTACTGACACTGATGAATATCTACTTATTCCGTTTGTTCCTCCCCAAACAGCTTCCAATTATGTTACTCCAACTCCTGACACTAATCCTACTCCTTTGGAATGTTTATCTCATCCTGATTTATAGGTTTGTACTCGATGCATTCATCATGAAGTACAACCAGAAGATTCACCAATGTCACCATTGCCTTATCTGTCTTCAACTCCACCATATGATGACCTTGATTGGTCAATCACCCTCCATAAAGGAAGAAAGTCTTGTACATCTCCCCATATCTCAAACCTTGCTTCTTATGACTCATCTTCATATGCTGCTGTTGTCTCCACTCTATCTTCTATACCTATACCTAAGTCTGTTCTAAAAGCTTTGGATCATCCTATATGGAGACATGCTATGAAGGAAGAGATGGTGGCTTTGTAAGCTAATAATACATGGGACTTAGTTACTCTTCCACATGGTCAAACAATAGTGGGCTATCGTTAGGTGTTCAATGTTTAGGTCAATCTTGATGGCCCGATCAATTTAAAAGCTCAATTGGTAGCTAAGGATCATACACAGGTGTATGGTATGGATTATACTGAAACTTTTTCTCTTGTACCTAGCTGACATCTATTCGTGTTTTCTTTACATTGGTAGCCACACACAATTGGCCTCTTCATCAACTCCATATAAAAAACGTTTTTCTTCATGGTGATCTTGAGGAGACTATTTTACGGAGCAACCACTAGGGTTCGTTATTCAGGAAGAGACTAATCTAGTATACTGCCTTAACAAATCTCTATATGAAACAATCATTGAGAGCTTGATTTGGGCACTTCATTACAATAGTTATGGAATTTGGCCTGCGTCAATGTGATGTGGATCACTTCGTGTTTTATCATCACTCTAAAGCTAGAAGAATTCTTTTGAACGTTATGTTCATGACATTGTTATTACTGGAGATAATAAAATAGGAATCCAGTCTTTAAAGTCATTCCTGCAGACCAAATTTCAAACAAAAGACCTTGGTTAACTAAAATATTTTCTGGATATTGAGATAGCAAGATGGAAGATGGGGATTTGTCTATCTCAAAGAAAGTACATCCCTGATCTTCTAGAGGAAACAGGTCTATTGTGAACTAAGCCAGTTAATAGTCCCATGGAGCCAAATGTTAAACTTAATGCTGATAAAGGAGAGTATTTGGAAGATCTGAGTACATATCGAAGACTTATTAAACTAAATTATTTGATTGTTACTCGTCCAAATTTCTCGTTTGCTACAAGTGTGCTAAGTCAATTTATGGAGTCTTCGTGAACTAGCCACTGAGATGCAGTAATTAGAATTTTGAGATATGTGAAAGGTTCTATAGCGCAAGGTCTTCTATACTAGAACCTAAAATGATTCTTCTCAACATCACAATGCTTATTAACTCCTAACTAATAATTAAACCAAACTCAAATTTTTGTCTAAATTTTCTTCTTGGGTAATCCAACATTAAATGAATTAAAGGTTATTTGTCTTCTATGCTTTTTTTTTATATCAACACAAATTATGTTTTATAAGATTAAAAAGACTAATCTTCTTCGCTAATCTAATGAGCTCTTAAGGAAGGTTTGTCAAGAATAAAATATATCATGAGCTTGTAAGGGTCACCTTGCTCATTAGGAGAAAGGGGGGTGGATGTAATAGCAAAGCTATAGAAACTCTTTTTCTTTCCTTACCAAAGACAAGTCAAATGCCAATGTAATATGGAAATAGTTGTTCCTTAATTCAATTCTTCTAAAATCCATGCTCGATTTTGCATGCTATGTTGTAAGTCTAATTCAAGAGGAATTTCTCAATTCTGTTTTTAGATCCTGCTATAGCTACACAAGACCTTCCTATAGGGCTATGGTCATTTTGGCCAAATCTTCCAACCTTTTCACAATTATAGTTCATTATATTCACTCCTTGTATCAAGGGCTAAGCTTGCTTACTTTTTCATCAAATGAAACTTATCAAAAAAAAAATGACCACTAGCATTCCTAAGGCATCATGTTTGTTTTTCTATGACCCTCATCCGAGAGTCATTTCAATCTCATGAAGAAACCCAAATCGAGAACAAATATATGTTAAAAAAATAGTGAATCCCTGGTTGAAAGAGAGATACGCCTAAGGTGGCGTACAAGCAAATTGTTCATGCTAAGGAAAAAGGAGATGTGTTCACAATTGCTACCAAACAACAATTGCCCTTACCTTATTAGATTCTCTAAAAGGAGCCCAATAATTATTTCATGGTTCAAGTTTATTTCTACAAAAATATACTTTTAAGAAAAATGCACCACAAATGAAAACCATGTCGAGTGTCCACTGGACGTCAAACTCCTATGAAAAAGAAAATTCCATATCCACCTCTTCGTTCCTATCTTGAAAAGCTTCAACATTTTTTATTCACATTTATACAACATGAAACAAAGATCTAATACCTTCTATGGAACTTTATAGAAAGACCATTTTTGTTTCTTTTTATGTGATCATAACCCACTACCACCCAAAATCAAGAACAAAGAAAAAAGATATAAACTAGGCATTACTCCTAATGTGCTTAAGATTGAATAAAGGATGCAATAAAAAGAATTTGAATTATACAAATGGGAAAACAAGATCTATTATGCCATGTTATTAGTTCCCTACTAGATGTTCATTTTTAATTTTCCACTATATAATTGAGGCCTTTGGCAAAATCCTTTACTAAAATTTCATATTAACTTTATTCATATACCTGTAGCTCTTGTCTTCGCAATTCCTCCTTTCTTGCCTCAGATTTAGAACTCCTTTGTACCTCAAAAACAACAGCAACTCCAGCTACCTGAGGGAGTGGGAATTAACAAGGTCATTTACATTTGTGGTCAATTAGTACTATAAGTAAAGGAGGCATATATTAAGGTTCAATTTTGCATATTAAAAAGGTCAACCAATTTACTTTCTAATCCAATGATAAGGCAAAGTGTGAAAAAAAGCACGAAAGAACAAATCCCCAAGTTAGCTCTTAAATCCTCCTTGTATCCCGACATAAATTAACAGATATTTAATACAAAACCTAAGAAGTATTACACTTGTTTCTCTACTGTGCTTAGCGATAAGTCAAATTAGATAGATTTTAACCAAAATTCGAAACAATTTCAACAAGCCTTGTTATTCAAAAAGTTAGTAAAAGGCTTTATCAAGAATAATTTACAAGTTTGATATTACAAAGTCCTATCTTAGATTATTTTCGTTCGTAGTTCGCAATTGGGTAGCCAGTTGCTAAAAGAGATGAAAATTAATGAATCTAAAGGTGGCAATAGTACGAAGTTTCTTTCTTTTCCAATCTAGTGAGATCAAATTCTAATTTTTCAAATATTAACAAATGCAGAAGAATGTAAACCGCTAACCAAAATAAGGATAAAAGCCTAAAGACTTCCTGATGCAAAATCATCGAAATCCTAGAATTAACTTTGATGTCTACAGTATGCAACAAAAGTATTACCAAAGAGGTTCAACTGCAGTATAAAGGAAAGTGATCACTTGATCATACATAAGAGTTTTAAAAGGAGGTACTACAACAACCTTTACTTAAGAAAAGATGATGGAGACATGGGATATAGATCATCATAATGGCAACAAAATGGAAGATATTCGCACAAGTCTTGCTTGAAGACATCACATTCTTATTGGCTCTGACAATAGCAAAAGGATTATGCTAAAGACTTTATAGCACAATCAAAGTATCTATTAGGATACTTCTTGTATATTTTGTTGAAAATGCAAATTAAGCAAAGGTTTAATATGTGAGAGGTCAATCAATATCACGAATTTCATGCAATAAAAATTTCTGCTTCAACATCTTTTGAACCATTAAGGTTTCTTCCACTACTTTTGGCCTATAATGAACTTAGAAACAACATCCACAATTCTGGTTTAGTTAAAAAAAAGTAAGTTTGCAAGTGCCACAGCATTGTTTACTCCTAAATTAATTAAAACAACATTTGATGTCAGTGGGGTCACAGAAATCACGGGCATCAAGAAACTTTACAAGTATACGCGATGCAAAACCATCAAAAAGGCATAAATGCAGCTTTTAGTAGTCGGAATTAGCATCAAGCTTCTATCAGTAATGTTTAGGACTAAATAGACAGGATCAAGGAGACACAAGATGATGTGCAAATATTGTAAAAGCATACTTGTATATCAACTTTCCTTTTCTTTTCCCAGACGAAGATTCCTTTTAACAATCCCTTAAAACTTGTTAGCCTCCACCATCCATACACCATAACTTACAAAGCATTTATTTGTCACTAGCAGTTAGAGATATTGAATGTTAGCATTAATAGACTTGGGAAGAAAAAGAAATTTATTAGACAAATTTCTGGCATAGTATTACTGTACCGTAAACACAAAAAGTTCTCCAAGAAGATCAGCTGCAGCTTGGACCGCTTTCTCCTGATCCAAAGGACGTATTGCAACATCGGTCGCATGTCCATATATACGTCTTTGCAAATTGGTCGTGAATCGATGATTTGCCTGTGTAAATTTTAATGACAGTAGATGATGCATTGCTCGGAACTCGAGTGTAAAAGATGTACAGAAGTGAAGCAGAAATCAAGTGAATGTGTTGATATTTCAGTAAAGTATATGTATCACTTATTTTGAATTATCCTTTGAAAAGAAGCACATGGGCAGAACAACTGGCACACTCGATACAACCCAACGAGCATAGAGGAAAAAGAAAAACATGAAATTATAAAGAAAACTCGAAGAATGAAATAGTGTGAAAGTTGAAAGAGAAAGAGAACCTGGGCAATGTTTATTATCAAGTTACGGAAGCGGGGGTGAAGCCCTGCCTCCTTCTTCAGTCGATTAGCGATGGGCTTACAGATTGTTTTGAGAGCAAGAGTTCCTAGCTTTACTACTGGTAATATCATTTGTTTTTTCTACTCTGTTCGTTATCAGAGCTTCTGACTTCCTTGAACATACACAAAAGAGAGAAAGAAAGAGAGAGATAAACAATCTAACGAACTCGGTTTTACGGCACGCAGCAATAAAGTAGACCGTGGCTTTGGTAGAGGCCACCGGAGTCGGGAAAGGCATTAAATTTGCTAGTGGACATGCGTTTAGGAGCCAGGACAGGGCAGTAGTACTAGCTAAAGGATACAAGTCTGCAACAGATTCTACACGGTCTAATAGAGGCATTGGCAAAAAGATCAAGAAATACAGCTCTACGTCTCATTTTGTTTTACAACTTATGGCCGGTTCAAGAAATGCAATAGATAGAAAATAAAATAATTATTCATAGGAATAAAAAAGATGAAGAATAGAATAGAATGGGTATTATTTTGTTTGGTTTAGGAAATAAAATAGAGGAATAATTTCTATTTCAATGTTTGGTTTGAAAATATAAACTTGGAATAAGAAAGGAATAAGTAACAAAAAGACCAAAATGTCATTATTATTATTATTATTATTATTATTATTATTTAAGTTTCTATTTATTATTATTCTTATTATTAATAATTTTATCAATTATATTTATTTTTATTTTTATTATTAAATTTTTTATTAAATTTCTTCTTCTTTATTATTATTATTATTATTATTATTATTATTATTATTATTTATGACACTTTTCCAGTTTATTAAGATGAACCTAATGCAAAAAGACGCATCATGAATTTTAACTCCATACAAATTACTTCTCAGATACATCGCAATACAGAGTCACGACGATTTTGCTTCAACCTAGACATATTTTTCCCTCTTTGATAGAGATGAACCTAAACTCCCATATGGGTTTTTCCCAAATAGCATTGGGAGATCGATAAAAGGATGAGAACTATGGATATCAGGACACTGACCAAAGACGCATACAACAAGGGCAGTGACAAAAAGGTGAAACCAGAAGACCAAAAAAAACCCAGAACTTATTCGTGGCTCCATTGGAATCATGAACTTACAGAAGAAAAAATCACGAAAATAGCCACTTATAGAAAACAAAAATCACGAACTGGAGAAGAGAATCACGAACTTGAAGAAATGGAACAACTTTTGGAGGGACGCTCGAAGAAGTTTCAGATGTCGAAGAAGGAGAAGTTTCGGGAGGGAGGCTCGAAGAAGTTTCAGACGTGAGAAGGAGAAGTTTTGGGAGGGAGGCTCGAAGAAGTTTCAGTCGTCGAAGAGGAGAAGTTTCAAGAGGCTTTGAAGGACAAATGTGTGTTGAAGAAGAATAGTAATTCGTTGAAAAAATAAAGATAGGTGGAGAGGTGTTTTATCTATTCCTCATATTTTAAGAATAGATATTCCTGATGTTTATCTATTCTGTGTTTTGTTTCTAACCAAACACAGGTTTAATAACATATTAGGAATATGTTAGGAATAGAATTGCTATTCCATTAAACCAAACATCCCCGTTAGTTTGGCCAAACTTTTCCTCGAACACTTATTAGGATACGTTCAAACCAACCGACTCCATGAAGAGAAATATTTATTCATATATAAAAACAAAATGCAAGTGTTTTCGAGTGAATGAACAGTTAATTTTTCATCAAATACCCTGCGGACGATAGAATCAAGTCATTTTTTAGATACAGATTAATACAATTCATGCATAATAAATGTTTTCCAATATATGATGTGTTTTCTAAAAGCTACCTTATAATAACTTATCTAACATTGTAGATATTATTTATAGGTAAATTTGCCTAAAAGAAAAAAAATCGTTTGGATGATAATTATTAATAACATCCCTATAAATAACAATAATCATCAACAAATAACAAATAGCGTAAGATAGAGTAATTACTTGTCCAAATGTTCTATAAAGATGGGACATTTAAATTTGGACACTATAGTAACTCTCCCTTAAGTATCGTAAATTACCACTACAACTAATTGAAGTAGCCCAACCAATACTGATGCCTTTATGAAAAAAAAAATTCAAATCAATTTTCGTTGTCCCTGTCCATCGTTGTTGCTAATTTATTGAGATAATGTGTATCCTATCAAACCTACATATTGTTCTAATAGCTTAAGTGAACGTGAGTGTCAATCCTACAAAAACTAGAATTATTAGTCTTACAAGAACTAGAAATACAAGTACAAACCATCTTTTTATTATCTAATCTAATAGAACCAATGATTTATTTTAAAGGAAAGATTAACTAAACTAAATTTATTAATATGAAATAATAAACCCAAACAATGAGCAAGAATGAAGCAATCAATAGATAAATAAGATCCAGATAAGAATTCTTTTAGAATCTTTCTATGCTTAGACTTATCTTGATTCAATGATTACCCTATTTTCTTAGATCGGTAAAAGTTCCAAAGTTACTACTATATTCTTTCTCGAGAAATACAATCCTTATCCTTAACTTCGTTGGTCAAAATCTCTTTCCAATCAAAACTCTTAAGAATACATTAACTTCTTAAGTGAATTCCCGCGATAGATTTGACTCAAACCTAGAGAATTTCTGTGTTCTTATCTTTAAGATTTCATACAACTCTTATTATTCATGCCATGATTTCTTCATACATATGATTTCTTAATCCTTATATATAAAAACCTAAATTGAATCAAAATGCTAGCATATCTCAATTTAATTACAATAAGTAATTAGGAAGAATTAGCAACAAAACCTAAGCCTATCATTAAAATCAAGAAATCAATCAAAAACAATAGTTAAAAATATATTCCATCTAGATCTATATCCTAATTTATTTTATACTAAAGTAAAGAAATCTACTAATACATAAGAAAGTAAACAAGATAAACGAAATCATAATTATAGGTTATGGAAATCTTAGTATTATTCAATTTGATCTTGATTGAACCTTAAACTTTGTCTTTAAGGTCACTCTTTTCTTGTCCCGAGATGCTTTAGTTTGTCTCATTATAACTACTATTTCTTATGTCTTCACTCTCTTTCAATTTCTTACTTTTCTCTCCCATTAATCTTAAGTAAATCCTAAAATTTTAACCAAAAAGTGTCCAAAATAGACCCATGCTGGTCTCATGTACTTCATAATGTAAAAAAAAACCTTAATATAAATTAAAATTAATGCCAACTCATGTCAACAATGTGGACTCATCTTGCACATATATTGGCTTAGTAGCTCCTTTATAATGATTCCGATGGTTCATATTGGGAATAACTGTGTAAAGGTCATGAACATTAGTTCATATTTATATTGCGTTCCTTCATGGGGCAAGTTATCAAAGAAGCCAAATGAACTATTAGCCTACATGACGATGAACACGATGCTGTGGTTAACCCATTTTCTACACACAGGTCTATGTTTAAGCTATGTTCATCCAAAATCACCCTAAAATTTCTTTAACGTTGCTCTAACTTACTTGAATTCATTCCTTATTTTAACTTGGTTTCAACTTGCCTGAATCAGGTAATGCTTTCAAAATTTCCAGTCGGAGGAAATCGAATAAAAAGCAATAGGGATCTAAATCATCATCTAGTTAATGAATATTCTCTTACAGAATGTTGGGGGGCTTAATACCCCTAATAAATAGTAATTTTTGCTTAAGTATTTCTTGATATTAAACATTTTCTTTTTGGTCTTTAGAAACTAAGCTCAAAGAGAATAATTTCAGTAAAGAATAATTTCAGTAACTTAATCTTTCTAAGAAAACAATGGCCTATTATCTTTAATAACCGATTGCATTATAATAGAACATTGGGGATTGTTTTTGACCTTACTGGGATTGAGGTTAATCATTCCATTATTGACAATTAGTTCATACACTTAGGAATATGGTTCTTGATGAAAATTATTGGTAGAGCCTTAATTAATGCATAATTCTTGATAAAAATTATTGATATAGCCTTAATTAGTTCAAAACATATCTCAAATTTTCCTAAGAATAAAGCCTATTTTAGTAACCTTCTTTTCTTTTATCACACTCCTATTATGGCTTAGAATCTTTTCACAATTTAAAAGAGAAAACATCCTTTTAGGTTTAATAACTTCTTAATTGAAGTGGCTGGTTTTGGAAAATTCAATCATCAAGGGGGTTAGCTATGAATTTTATGAATAAAAGATGTACAATTATATAAGGAAACTTCATAATGTTAAAGATAAACTAAAGACTCTCAATTTTAGGAAGTTTAATAATACATATCAGATTGTCTCTATTACTAAGGATGTAAAAAAGGTCTTAAACTAAAAAGTTCAATAATACATATCATGTTCTCACTAATAAGCATGCACTTTAGGTTAGATGGATCCGTGCACATTACCTAAAGAATGAAAATTTCTATAATACTCTTCCTAAATATAATTATTCTAATACTATCAGTTCATATTCTTAAACTAAGGGAGAAAGTCAGGTTGGATTTAAGCATAAGATACGTAATTAGGCTTTTACTTGGATTTGGCATGATAATTGGACCAATTTTTATCCTTTAAGCAATAGAACAGAACTTACTCCTCTTAAGAGAAACATCTCATTCCATGCATGAATTACAAAAGTCTGCAACAATAAATTAAATCTTGAGCAGCTAACAAAGACATCACTCATTAGCCATCTCTTTAGTTTATTCTCAGCTATAACAAAGAGGATTCTATTAAATGGAGTAAACACCCATCTAGTTTATTCTCTAATGCCTCTTACAAATAATTATTGATGGATTAAGCTCTAAGAGTAAACTAGCTTCAGATAGTTTTACTTACATAAGTAAGTCCCACAGTGTCATACATCCTTTGGCTTACTATAAAAGAGAGGTTGAGCATATCAGATAGGCTTAGAGGATTTTGGAATATACCAAATTCTTGTGCTCAATTTAATTACAAGTCTAAATCTATTGAACATCTCTTCTTTAAGTGTATATTCTCCTCTCACATTTAGGAAAGAATTTAACTTCTCTACAAGCTTATTAGGTTTAATTAATTGGTTAAGTTAAATGAATAGGATAAGTAACAAAAACCTAATATTTTATACACGTATATTGGCAGTGTGGTTTATACTTTGTGGAAAGAAAGAAATCAAAGGATTTTGTTAGTAAAAGCACTCAAAAGCATAGCTTATTGCTTAAGCTACCAAGGATCATTATGGAGCAACTAGTTACTTATCAAATCTATCACAAATGAAATGAAATTATTCTTGTCAATTGGAACTTGCTTGCAAAAGTTTAATTTTTGCAATGCCATGGAACTTTAGGAATATGAATCTAGTTCTCAGGAAAAGGTTAAGAGACTAATGCAAATTTTGATTGGCTCCCACTTTTGTTTGGATTATTTAGCTTGAATGTATAGTTGAAAGTTACAATGAGTTCTTGTAGGATAACTGAAACTCTCTTCATAATATGTTAAGACTAGGAAATTGATGGTTTTCTATCTTATAAACTCAGGACCTTCTATAATTCAAAAGCTCTTAGTTATCTCTTCTTCTTAGACTTTGACATTTTTTTGGTTAACAACTTATATAGCTTCCCTTTTTTAGGTCTTTAACTTGTCTTTCCCTCATAATTGTATTAACTAGCATGACTTTATTATGCTATATGAACTTAGATCTTTTATCCTTTGTTATATCGCCATCTTGGAGCTATTTAATATAACTCTTATTAACTTCTCAAAATGAAATACTCATTAGTTTAATATAATAATATATTAAAAAAATTATGAAATTTTTATTTATTATATAATAATACTAACAAGTTGCTAATTTCTCATTTTATTTATACTTGATATTTTTATAACTAATAAATAATTAATTGGATTGGAGTTTATTGTTTTTTAATTGAAAGCAAGAATATGTTAAAAGCCCATAAAAGAGAATCCAATGTCAAGACTTACAATAGGATGCTAATAAAAGATTGTAAAAATCCTTTTAAGTATGATCAATCTTATATAAAAAAAAGGACTATAAACATATCATTTCCTAAATCCTATTTACCACATTGTATAAAGCCTAAGGATTTGGATTTAATCTATAATAGGAAGTGCCACTCCCTAAACATAATCCTTTTTTTGAACTCCTTTGATTACTATCTACCTTAGTTTATGGATTGAGGAATATTCCATCTATTAGTCGTATTAATGCTAATGTGAATGTGTGATCCACTTAACATTATTTTTTCTTATCCAACTTAGCATGTTTTGGATCATTGTTTGGATGTTTTCTTGATTTTATGGAATGTTCTTGCATTTCTCTTTCTCTCCATATTACATATACTATGCAACTAAATGCAATCTTGAAAACTATATAATCACTATAACTCAAATGGTGTGGTTTCCTATGCAATCTATGATGTCATTCTGCTCAATTTGCTAGCAATAGAATATGATGACAAAGGTTAGCTATGAAATGTCATTTGAAAACTAGGTGAATAACAATTTAAATCTCTTATTGGAGAGCTTCTAATTGAGAATTTGGTTAGGTATATCACCTCTTTTCCACTCTATCATCTAAGTATGTTCTTAGAAGCTACCTGAAGAATAAAAGAGGCCTTTGGGATGTCATGTTCAAACCAGAAAGTCACTAAATAGTGCTTTAAAACTGGGCATAAAAAATTTAATTTTAGGGTAGCACAGTGATCCCTACGCATTAAAAAAAACTACCTGAGGACACACCTACGCTACTACTAAGTAAGGGAGATGTGTACCAATGATTGATTTCACTCGAATCAAAACCTTGATTTTCTACGGGAAAGATATTAACTAGAAACAATTCACTCTGTAGATAGAGGTTCTGAAAACCTTTTAGCATGTTTTATTTATGAACTTTTTTTATGAATGTCTCATTTCTATAATTATATCTTCTTTGTTTAAGTTAGTTTTTTTACTTGAAGTTAGTCAAAATAGTGGAGAATTTTTAAGTTTAGATGAAACTTGTTCCCTTAAATAATTTGTTTAACCTTAGCATGATGTAGGGGCTTATGTCCCTGATAGGCTAACTCAAGCACTTTTTGAAGAGGGCCTAACTCATTCTAATTATGATACCAAAACCAAGTTAAATTCCCATCCCTTATTCTACTTTTCATCATATTATTCATGTTGTCCATCATCTTTAGTTGATTCATTTTCTTAGGTGAATTTGTTTTTATTTTTATTTTTCAAAAAATTCCCTTCAATAATTATGTGCAGATCCTTTGACCTAGAGATTTAGGTTAAATTCTCCTTGCCTCTTTACCTATATAAATTCTTTAAATTCTCCTTACCACAAAAAAATTGCTCATTATTTTGATTGGGGTTACACCTAATCATCGTTCAACCTTAGGAAAGAAAAAATTGTATCATTTTACTTAACTTATAAAGTAGTAGAAGCTACACCATACTATAAGGAGTTTTTTAAAAGTTTCTCTATAACTTTGATAAGGTTCTCGAGGGTGATCAAATGTGATCTCTAAACACATGTTAATTATTATGTATATCAT
>JAOTJB010000210.1:27013231-27026090 GCA_027123815.1 Erythroxylum minutifolium
TCAACGTTTAATGAGCCCTGTATCCCCCAAGTGGATAAGGGACAGTTATTAATGAGCCCTGCATGGGACAGTTTAGGCTCTCGGTCACAACAAAATAACAAATGAAAAGTGAGTCTCATGTGCATTGCATATGCATAAGATGAATGATTAAGTGTATCGAATGTGAATAATGTGAAATGTGAAATAATGTGAGATGTGCGAATTATGTGTTATGTGACTGGGTGAGCCATCGATGATGGTCACTTATTGAGTTCGCAAAACTTACCCAAAATTTGCAATTATTTTTCAGGACTCAGAAGAATACCCCATTAGGCAGCGGGAGTATATCTATTGTATGTGAGTGAAAGAAGAGGTCGGGATCAGTTCTCGTCTGCATTGTATTTCCTTATTTTATACTGAATTGTATATTCCGCAAATTTTTGTATCATTTGTAATTGAATATTATGGTATGTAATAATTTTGGAATTGGAAATGTTTTGTATTTGTAATGGGCCCAAATTGCTATTGAAAATTTTGTTAATTGTATTGCTATGTTTGAAAAAGTTTGCGAATAGAGTGGGCTCCGATTTGGTTATCAATTTTTGCACTTTATATTGTGGTTTTAAAAAAAATTTGTACTAAAATTTGAATGATCGAGTGCTATAACATGCCACCCTCGCGGGGCACGAACTCGGATATTCCTCAGGATGTCGGGTATGTGTGTTGCGGGAGTGGTGTGTTACAATTATCCTAAATGAGTCACCCTCCTTAAGATTCTTCAATACCTTATTCATATTAAATTTCACTTATTCATCTGCAATTTGAAGGATGATGTCTTCTTTATGGACATCTACCAAGGCTTTTCCTATAGCCAAAAATGATATACCAAGAATTAACATACAAGTTTGATCCTCTTCAAAGTATACCACGACAAAATCCACAAGAATGAAAAACTTATCCATTTTTATAGGCACATCCTCCATTAAGCTGAATGATTTCTTTATCGATTAGTCTACCAAATGAACATGCGTAGATGTTGGCTTCACATCTTTTAGCCCCAGTCTCCTAAAATTTATAAAGGAATAAGGTTTATACTTGCACTAAAGTCGTGTAAACATTTTTAAATCTTTAAATTACCAACTACAATGTGTATCGTAAAGCTCTTTGGATCTGTCAACTGTGAGGGAATATGGTTTGTAACTAAGGAGCTGGAGGTTTCTGTCATGGCTATCGTTTAATTATCATCCCAAGTCCACTTGGTAGATAATATTTCTTTAAGGATAATTAAAATTTTCATTTCATTAGCTTTTACACGAAATTTGTAAATTGTACATCTAATTCTTTCTTATAAAGTCTTTGTGAGAATGGTATTTTCGACGCGTAAGGTGGACGAGGAATGTATGGAGGGTCTTCATTCTTATCTTCATCCTTTTTCTTGTTCTCTTGGTCTTCTACAAAGTGGGTCTTAGCTTGTCTTTCCAGCAGTTCTTCTAGCTCTTTACTACTCCTAAATGTGATAGCCTTACATTCCTCTTTTGGCTTGTTGCTCAGAAAGTTTTCCACACTTTTATTACAAAATTCCCTGTAAAGCTAGCTCATTTGAACCTCTAAGTTGTGAATAGAAGAGGTATGATCTTCCATTACTTGCTCAAACTTCCCTTCCAATCTCTTCTAGCCCTTTTTTATGTTCATGAGCTTTTTTAATTTAGAATCCCATGAACTGGACTTATCTTGTTGAAATCCTGACAGGCCCTGAATTCCCATTTGAGTTCCTGCAGTGATAGACCAAAAGAAATTTGGGTGATTCTGTTACCCAGATTGTAAGTGTTCCAATCATGATTATTACTTCCCTGAACAAATTGTGCCTCATTAAATTTCACAAGGGTCGTTTGCTCCCTATGATACATTTCCTCTATCTTCGTTCTTTCTATCTCTTCTTGGCACTTAACTTTTAAGATTCTTAATTGTTGCCTTATGATGTCCAAATCAATGTGTCTTCAACTTTGCACCCAAACTTCCCTTTTTTTAAAAAAAATCTCTTATGATTGGGTACCTTAACCATAAGAATTGGTGAAATTTCCTTAGAAAAAAGGAATTAGGAAAGTTCTGAACTAATTCCCCAGCAACAGTGCTAAAAACTTTTTAAGCAAGTTTTACTTCTAGTAAAACCCCAATATCCACAAATATACGGATCGTAAACTTGTAGTATCAAAGGTGTCGATCCCATAAGGAAATAGTTAGAACTAAGTGAACCTAACTTTGTCTAAGGTATTAGGATATGAATTAAATGAAAATAAAATATCAAAATTTTAAAAAAATTAAATAAAACTAAGCAAATAATTAAATAACAAATGAGCTACCATAAATATGTGAGGAAAATCAAGGATGAAGCTTAGGATTCATTTTGTCTTTATTTTGCTCCCTAACCATAATTGATTCAATTTTGTGTTGATTCTAGATCTTCTAAGGGATTGACTACTCTTTCTCAAGGCCTAATCAATTAACCCTAATTGATTAAGAAATTCCAAATTTTGTAACCTATTGATTCACAAAATCTACCTAACATTTTTAACTAGCTCTTAAGTGATTTATCGAATAATCAGGTTTTCACATAAGATCTCTCTTCGTATGATTACCAATATGATATTTAGAGACTTATTAGATCACTGACTCCCATTACCTAACCTAATTGGATTACTTTCAACTCACTCTCTTGATTTATTATCGAAGTATTAGCATACACAAACATTACAACACTAGAAAATTGAATTAAACTTAACAACAATCAAGTCACAAAAAAATAAAGAAAAACTCCAAATATAATAATTAAAGCATCCTAAACGTGAATAAAATATTCAAATCCAAGTTACACATCAAGTTCAATGAAATAGATAAAGGAAAGAATGACAGAACTTGATTTGAATTCAACCTTAAAATTTGGATTTTCTAGATTACTCTTCTTACTCCTCCTTCTTACTCTCTCACTTAGAAGATGTTGATTGCTCTTTTTGAATGTTTTATGTTCTTAAATTGTTCTTCAGACTTCTAAGGTTTACCCACTTAATTTGGTTCCAAAAATATCCTCAAAATGTTAAAATTACAAAAAGAGTCACGTATTGGAAATTTTGAAATTTGCTGGAATAGCTATCTACGCTCTCTATCATGATCGTGGCATCGTGGCCCGACAAGCCATGATCATGGCCAGCTTCCATACTTCTAATTCTTCTCTTTTCTTTAATTTCTTCTTTGTATACACTCAAACACACATTAAACACCTCTTGAAATGTAAAATTAAGGTCCAAATCGTGCTTAAAACAATACAAACACTTAAAATATAAACAAACACTAATAACATAATTCTGAGCCTATATACATGATAATTATCTAAGAAATACTCAAAGCACACTTAAACATCTATCAAAACATAGTATAATTTACACCTATCACAGAGCTCGAAGGAGAAAGGGATATATCATTTATCTAGAAGGTGAGTACTAAGTCCCTAATTGTTGTTAAGACTAACCCTTCATCTTTACCTACTAGATTGGAGAAATTAAACGAGAAGGAAAAGGGTGAAGAGATAACGGAGATTTTTTAAGAGTGCAGGAACTTAGTACTGATTAAGAGTTTAAAGATAAGGAAGACAATGAATGTGAGTAATCATCAATTTAGGCCCTATCCTGAAGAACCTCAAATGGAGAAAATGGAAGTTGTGACACGTAAAGATTATAATTTTGTCACATGATGAGAAAAACAAGGAGTCAAGCCAGTGATAATAACCAAAGGCGCTACTTATGAGGTAACCTAAGGGAAGTTTGTTTCTTTTCATTTACATTCTCACATTTATTGTTTCTATTAAATTCTCTATATCTTACATTTGATGTTACATTAGGACAATGTAAGTTTTTAAGTATAGGGGTAGGGATCTTAGTTTTTATGAATTTTTTAAAAGTTTATGTATTGCTTATCTATTTTTCTTAGGTTAAAAATCAAACAAACAAGATAACATGTTCTAAGACTATATAGTCATAATTAAATAGTGAATTGTCTAGAAAAATTCATGGCAACTTGAGCTTGTACATTTACTTTTGTGATTGGTCTATATACATTATCTTTAGAAGAGTAGTGAGTAGTAGGAGATACAAGCCATTGAGATTTTAAGCCTTTATAGATTAACACATCCATATCAGTCTAATTGTCTTTTGTTTATGTGTGACCTTCATAACATATACATCCTAACTTTGCTTTGATTTTCTCTTCAAGACCACATTTTTATCACATGCGTTAATATGGAAATGATATAATCTTTTTTTTTTGTTTCATAAGCTACATTAGCCAAATAGCTTACCTATCGATGTGATTTTTCCTTTTAGTAAGCTCGCTTGAGCTTTATTAGTCTTTTCTTTTTATGCTTACCACTTTATATGCCTTAAACCTATAGATATATTTTATTCTATACTTTTAAGATGTATGTTTTGATCATGAATGGTGTTTAAGTGTGCCTATAGATATATTTTATTCTTAAAAATATTTTTTCAAAGTCTACCCTTAGATTGTTTATATTTTGAAGGGAATGGCTATCGATTGATCATAAGTAAAATCATTTAATGTTTAGTTCTTTCTATAGTTTTGAAAGTTGTTTCTCTTTTCTTATGACTATCTATTCTTAGGAAATAAGGAAAATTTTAAAATGTTTTAGTTTATTACTTTGATTTTGTTGTTTTGCCTGATGACAGTCAAAAGCTAATTGTAGGGGAATTTGATGTGTTCTTAATTTTTTTATACATTCACTCCTTAATAATTAATGATTATTGATGTGAAATGCTTAAGATACTTATTTTAGTTTATATATTGTATTAGGTACAATTTGGAAGTTCAAGATATAAAATGAATTAAAAGCACATTCCTTGTGATGCTTATCTTGATTTCAAACTCATTTGTTTTTATGGAATAAGAAGAAAATGGATTAAGTGAAGATGGGTAAAGAAAATGCATGAAATGAACAAACCACATATGGTGGAAGATGCACGACCATCCACAATTTCAAAAGATGCATTATTTTGGTGTTTCTTTTATAAGGCGATATTTGAATGACTAAAAATGGATGAATCGTTTTTAGATAAAGAGTAGGGGCAGAGCATGCATTCTTTGGAGGCTCATGGAGGGCTAAACTTTTTCGATCCTGTACAAGGGTCAAATTTACACCGAGCATCACATTCAAACACTTCTCTATTGTGTAATGTTGAAGCATTCTCTTTTCAGTGATTGTTTATATTATCCTTTGTCTATTGATTAGGGTATTTGTATAAAGATGACCTAAATGTGTTCATTAGATTATTTTTATGAAAGCCCCTTGCTAGAATCTCAAATACAGTACATAATCTTTATGTTTTTTATTCATTTACGGCTACTAATGCTGTCAAATCATTAGGGATAATTTAACTTTGGTTAAATAACAGCTTACGTGGTTGTTGCGTTGATTAATCTATTTTCCTAACTGACAACACGTCGTAACGCTAGTCAAAATAAAATAACTAGACCTATTAATATAGTAGTGGTAAGTCAAGGTCAGTCCCACAGAGAGTGTGTGTAAAGTTTCTGAAATGAAAGTAACTGGTCTTTAGGTTTAACGGGGAGTTTTGGTTATAGAAATAAGAAAATAAAATAAAAATAACCTAATTAAAACAAATTGAAGAAAACATGCAAAAAATGATAAAAGTGGAGAATTCGGTAAGGACTTGGCTCTTTGGTTCAATCCTGGCCTACAATATAATCAAATATATTTCATTGATTTGTCATTCTCAAACCTCTCTTAACAACTATTAATCGTGGGTAATAATTATCCTGAGTTTTCCTTTAAGTTTTGTTTAATCAAGAAACGATCATTAATTAAACTTAACCACTGAATAACCTAGGATGCGATCCCTAGATTTAATTAGGAAGTAGCATTACGAATTAGGAAAATCGATTAATCAAGGCAACAACCACATATGATGGGTCATTTAACCTAAGTTATGTTATCCCTAATGATTACGAATCATTAGTCACTACACATGAATTTCAACATAAAAATTACGAATTATCTAGCAATGGGTTTACAAATAAATGATTTAAGAACATATTAAAATCACCCTTTCACAATAACTAATGGGTTTATACACAAATAATCGAACAATAACAAAAATACGATTATCCATACACAAAACTCAAATCAATTAACATAAGATAACACAATCAATTTCTAATGAGAGAAACAAACAAAAATAGTAAAAAAATTGCTTAACTAGGGTCATTTGTGTCGATGTCATCTCCGAACTGGCATCGGGATGTCTAGCCCTTTATGTGTCTCTCCTAAAAAATGGTTCAGCCCCGTTGAAATAACCCCTAGCTAAAGACCTTCCTATTGCCTCTCTACTGTGCTTTCTCTCTATTCCATGCTACCGTTACTGTTATGTAAATTAACTCCTTTATTTCTTGGCCCATCTATAATGTTTTTTCCCTCATATGCTACTGTGTGTTTTAAGCAAAAAACGCTCCCTATGTCTGCGTGAGTCCTACTTTGCTTTGCTTCATTCCTTTATCCACTTGTTGCTGTGTCGTTTTTGGTCTCTTCCGTTTGCCCATATGCTACAATATTGTTACAGCTTCCCTTGGCTTTTTGTTCTTCTTTACTTTTTCTACTATGATGCCATTAATTCACGTAAATTGCATATATTCCATGCATAGTTTTTCTACTCCTTTGCCGTGAACAACTTGGAATTATCTTGTTTGTGTTTTCTTTTTTTCTTCTTGTCTTTTAATTTTCTTCTTCTTGCTCTATAAAGACAAGTGAAAATTATTCTTTGAAAAATGACTAAAATATTGAGCTTTGACTCACTTTAACTTCTTTGCTTCTGAATTGTACCTAAAATCACATATGAGTTAAAGTGAGTATCTTAAGTAATTTCATGTCAACAATTGCTAAATGTTTTGGAATAATTTTATAATCAATTAAGCACCTATCAATTCCTCCCACACTTAGCTTTTGGCCATCCTTGGGCAAAATATTAAAATTAAGTTCAAAGACCCAAAAACGTTTGCTTAATTCCTATATGTTCCAAGAATATCTACTCATATGCAAAGATAAATGACTTTAAAAAATCATAGCAAAAAGTCAACATTTCAAGCTTTTACTCATGATCAATCAACATTCATCATCTTAAAGAACTGAGCAATCTAATGGTAGACTTGAAAAACATGTTTAACTAAAATATATCCATAGGTACACGCAACACCATTCATGATCATGTCATTCCACAACTTTGCATATCATTTCATTTGTCCACCACTAATGTTCACATGCAAAATCATGAATCAAAGGACTTTTTAGGGTTGTAATGTGGGTAAAGGTAACGTGAGATGTATTTAGGTCAAGTAGCATGAAAGTCATTAAAGCTAGTGAAACAAATGCCACACTTAATATGACATCAAGTGCACAAGTTTACAGTCATACAAAACCAGGTACCATTAGCTACGACGAGTGCAACTTTTATTTCATAACTCATTTCAGCTCTCACACATAAACCACATGAAATATATACCAATCAGAAAGAATCATTCATACAATTTATGCCAAAAATACATTGAAACCACAAGAGTGAACTTTCCAAGCCAACATCTACCTCATATTCAACATACTCAAATAACACATTCATTACAACTTTAGGAAGATGCATCAATTATTAATAACTTTGCAAACTCATATGCACTTCCTCTTTGATAAATTTATTTAAACAAAAAAATTCATTCTTTTTCTTTTTCTTTCTTTCTTTCTTTTTTTCATTTTCTTCTCTTTTCTTTTCTTTTCTTTTCTTATGCTTTTCTCTTTTCTATCTTTCTTTTCCTTTTTTAACATTAAAAGAAACTACATTAATATGGGAATTTCAATGATAATACATAACAAAACATCCCAACATTAACCAACTCACACATATGTACACCCTCACACTTACACTTTTGTATATCCACAAACTCACCAATCACAAATGCTCTACTAGCTTTGTGACTTAGGTAAGACATTTGGTTAAGTTTAAAATCATAAAATGTGGTTTATATAAAAAGAAAGGTATAAAGCTCAAAAGGGGTTAACAAGGGAAAAACCATGTCGATAGGGTAGGCTATTTGGCTAATGTAGTTCAGAAAAACAAAGAATGCCTAATAATTTTCATGTTAATGCATGTGATAAAAATATGATCTCGAATAGAAATTCAAAGCAAAACTAGGATATACATGTCATGAAAGTCACACATTATCAAAAGATAATGAGACTAAAATGAAGGTGCTAGTCTAATAAGGCTTAAAATCTCACCGACTTTGCCTACCACTAATCATTACTCTTCTAAAGATAATGCATATCGACCAATCATAAGAGTAAAAATATATACTAAAGTTGCTATGAAATTCTCTAGTCAATTCATTATCTACTCATGACTATATAATCCTAAAAGCAATAGAAAACAAGAAAATGCTTGTTTTGTTTTTTTTATTCTTTCTCTCATTTTGATTCAAAACTTAAAACAAGCAAGAAACAAACCAACAAAGAACACACATGCATATAAAAAAAAGTGAAAATGTAAAGAAAAGAAGTTTACTTCCCTTGGGTTGACTCTTAAGAAGTGCCTTGGTTTAGGGTCGCTGGCCGACTCCATACTTTCCTCATGTGACAAAATTATGTTCTTCTGGTGCTACAGTTAGTGCCACTTCCACACAGGGTTGTTCCTGGTAGGGCCTTAGTTTATCGTCATCCCCATTCAACGTCTTCCCTATCCTCAGAGTCTCAATCTCGACAAAGGTTATAGACTCCAAAAATATGTCAAACGTCTCTTTGAAGTTTTCTTCTTCATTTAATTCCTCTAACTTACTAGGTAAAGGTAAAGAGTCAGTCTCAATAATAATTATGAACTCAGTTTTTACCTCCAAGCTAAAAGATGTATCCTTTTCAGCTTCGAGCTTCTCCTCTTCTTCTTCCATATAAGCAACTCCTTAAGTATTACACTCAAGATTCTCAAGCTCTTCATCACTTTGTAAGATTTCTGCATTTACGTCCATAGGATATGCGTCAGGTTGATATGACTGCTCCTCTTCCATTTGTGATTCTAGGTGTTTGATCCTTGCTGCCATTTCACCCATTTGGCTTAACAAGTTCTAGTTTCTAGATGTTCTATGCCTCATTTCTGGCTGGAGCTATTGCAATTATTGTTATATGTTCTATTGAAATTGGAGATTGTTAGCAATCACAACATTCATCAATGCTTCCAGAGATGTACCAGAGTTATGACAAGAAGCTTCTGGTCTACACAAGAATTGTCGTGTGTCTTGCAAACTGTCATAGAAGTAATTATGATGGTTATCCCATCCATAACTAAAGTTAGGATGATCAATCCAACCATGGTTATAAGATTGAAAGTAAGAGTTAAAGAAAAAATTACTTCCATCCATGAATTTTTTTATATCTATTACAAACACGAAATAGAAAAAATGAAAGGATCATGAAATAACTAAAAAGAAACCAATTACGAACAAATATATACAAAACACCAATTAAATCATAAACAAAAACTAAAATACTGGAGTCCTTGACAATGGAGTCATAACACTAGTCAAATAAAATAACTAGACCTACTACTATAGTAGTGGTAAGTCTAAGTCGATCCCATAGAGAGTGTGTGTAAAGTTTCTGAAACAAAAATAACTAGTGTTTAGGTTTAACCAGGGTGGTTTGGTTTTAGAAATAAGAAAATAAAATAAAACTAACCTAATGAAAACAAATTAAAGAAAACATGCAAAAAATGATAAAAGTGAGGAATTCGGTAAGGACCCGGTTCTTTGGTTCAGTCTTGGCCTACATCCTAATTAAACATATTTCATTGATTTGTTTTTCTCAAACCTCTCCTAGCAACTATTAATTGTGGGTTAATAATTAACATGAAATTTCCCTTAGGTTTCATTTAATCAAGAAATAATCATTAATTAAACCTAACCACCGAATAACTTAGGATGCGATCTCTAGATTTAATTAGGCAGTAGCATTATGAATTAGGAAAATTGATTAATCAAGGCAACAACCACATTCAATGCGTCATTTAACCTAGGTTATGTTATCCCTAAAGATTACGAATCATTAGTCACTGCACAAAAATTTTAACATAATAATTACAGATTATATCAAAATTCTAGCAATGAGTTTGCAAATAAACAATTCAATGAACACATTAAAATCATCCTTTCACAAGACCCAACGGGTTCATACATAAATAAATGAACAATAACAAAAGTATGATTATCCATACACAAAACCCAAATCAATTCGCATAGGATAACACAATCAATTTCTATTGAGAGAAAGAAACAACAAAAACAGTAAAAATGCTTAACTCGAGTCATTGACGTCGATGTCACCTCAAAACTGGTGTTAGGATGTCTAGCCCTGAAAGTTATGATTTGCATTGTGTTTTAGGGTTTAATTTGTTAAGTATTTAGAGTTAATTTGAGTGTTTAGTGCATATTTAGGTTTTAATTCTGTTAGTTTATGTGTTTAAGTGTTTTTATGGGTTAGTATGAGTCTTTAAGCTTAAATGTTATATTTTTGAGGTACCTTGATGTGTTTATTAGTGTTTCAGGGTAAACGGCAAAGAACAGAGAAGTTTCGAAGAGTTTCAGGCCAAAAATACTGCCAACAATCGTGGCACAACAGGCCACGATCATGATAGAAAGAGGCCAACTGAAAGAACACAAGCCACGATCGTGACAAAGAGCTTCGTGCCAAGCCACGATCGTGTACTTTAGGCCACGATTTTGAAAGAGAGGGTCTGGTGCTAGCCACGATTGTGGCAAGCAGGGCCACGATCGTGGCTGCGTCAGAATGATACATAAACTCAAATTTTGTGAGATTTTTTAGACCGTTTCGACCCTGAATTAACCTTCGGGCTTCCAAGATATAAATAGAACATTACAAGACAAAAGAAAGAGCCTTTAGAGAGCTTTCACATTAGCCTAAATTTAAAAACCCTAGAGAGCTATTAAGTGATTTGAGGAAGAAGAGGAAGGAAGAGAGATATGGAGATGAAGCTTGACACGAAGTACTTCCCAAAATTGGTGGTTTACTACTGTTGCTGCTTCTATTGATCCGTTCCGACCATATTTCCAATTTATTTCAGTTTTATTGATGTATGAAATTGAGAAAATTGATGAGAATAGGTTATGTCGAATGTTTATTTTTGTCTAACTCACCTTTGGGATTTTGATTCTTAAGATTAATAAAGTTTGAATTATCGTGTTTTATTTGAGTTATTTATCATTCAATATCTGTTTTTAATAATTTGGCAATAAACTGAGAGGGTGAGCCGAGTGAATATCATCAAATTGGGCTACTAAGAGTTAGGTAATTTGATAGATAAGAATTAAATAAAACCGGTGAAATCATGTAACGAGAGCTCGAGCATAAGTTTTCGGTAAGTTATTAGAGCATTTTAGAACTAATTTAGGTTTTGGGTAAATTGTGAATCGAGAGATCACAATTCCATAATTTAAATTAGGGATTATTTATTAGGATTTAAAGATTATAACTCAAGAGAGAGTAATCTACCCTAGGATTGTCTAGACCCAATAATTCAGTAATTGTATAACTGATTAGATTTTCATTAATTTCATATTAAAACTTTCTCTCAATTGGTAGTTTCTAGGTTAGTTTTAGATTGGATTGTGTGATTGACTATTTTGTTTATATTTCTGAAATTTAATCCTCATAATTGATTGTTGATTGATTAAAGTTTTGTATTGATTGTTTATTTTAAAATGTTACGATTTAGTTCGACCTTAGATTTTAAGACTAGATTAACCCTCCTTGTGGTATAGATACCTAAGATACTACGAGAACAACCAATGTGCTTACGGTATTATCAGGGTTAAAATAGTAAAACTTAGCACAAGTAAACTTGTGATCAAGTTTTTGGCACTGTTATTGGGGAGGAGATATTTTAGTTCTTTAGTCTAAGGCTTTTCCACTAACTTTTATTTTTTTAATTAAAAAATTTGGGCATAAAGTAGAGACACATCAAGACATCTTAGAATGAGAATAAGACATTCGAAGAGTTAAATGCTAAGAAGAGGTAAAAAGAACGATTATGGAGGATGTATATTATAGGGAGCAAAGGAATATTACAAAATTCAGTAAGCCCCAATTTGGTTGGGGAAATCATCATCCTTATATGTACCCATACACTTCGGCGTGGCAGAACCACCCCAAATTCTATTTGTCTAACAATGTAGGGAATCCTTTAGGACATCAAGACCTAGTTGAATTTCAAGATGATGAATCTAGTTCATGGGATTCCAAGTTGGACAAAATCATGGATAAGCTCACAGATATGGAAGAAAACCAGAAGAGATTGGAAAAGAAGTTTGAACAAGTAATAGAAGATCATGCACCTTCTATTCACAATCTAGAGGTTCGAATAGGACAGCTTTCTAAGAAATTTTGTAAGCAAAGTGTGGAAAATTGTCTAGGCAGTATGAAAGTAAATGCAATAGAGGCATATCAGGCTATCACACTTAAGAATAGGATAGAGCTAGAATATCCAGTGAGAAATAAAGCTAATCTCGACCTTATAGAAGACCGAGAACTCAAGAAAAAGGATGAAGGAAAGGATGGAAACCCCTTATGATAATTGATGTTTTCGAATCTTCTAAAGAACAAGAGCACAAACAACAGACAACAACAGATATAGAGTTTGAAGAAGCGATGAAAGTCTCTATTTGTGAAGCAAAAGAAGCAGAGGAGACGAAGGTGATTAAGGAAGAAAGAGAACAACTCACCTTCTTATAGGACAAACTGTTGGATTCG
>JAOTJB010000210.1:27076348-27095853 GCA_027123815.1 Erythroxylum minutifolium
AATTTAATAATAATAGAAATTAATAAAATTAATTTTAATAAGAATAATAATAAGTAAAAATTAATAATAGCAATAATTAATGAATAATAATAATAATAATAATAAGGTTATTTTGATCTTTTTATTAGTTATTTCTTTATCATTCTAAGTTTATATTTTCAAATCAAACACTGACATATAAATTTTTTATTTATTCTATGCTTCGAATAGAATAAAATAATACTATTCTATTCTTAAAAATAACTATTCTATTCTTTATATCAAAACAGTCCATGAATGTAACGAGGGTATTTCTCGACTGCTTTTGGCGCGTACATGTACGCATTCTTTCTCCATTTTCATTAAATAAATAAACATACACAACGCGGAAACACAGGGTCGATATCTGGACCTGTACAATACTACAATATACCATCCCATCGACAAAATCCATTCAATTATCTTTTTATATAGGCAAGGCTGTATAGTTATACATAAGCACGCGTAGTTTTGTTGAGTATGTCTTTTCGTTTGTGGAAGCTAAAATAAATATTTGATTTTTGTTTTGTTACGTCCCAACTTCCATTGTGTTTGTTGGGCGCTCCCTTTCTCTTCTGGTTTGTTAGTTGCTAATGTTTGACTCCGCTTGAAGCAAAACCCACTCTTTCTTAATACACATACTCACTCATATTTTTCTTTTTCTTTTTCTTCATGGGCTCTTTTCATTCATTTTCTTCTTGTCTCCTTCATTATTGTTTTCTCAATAAACAGTTTTGATTGTACTTTTTTGAGGGGTGGACTTAGTGGTGCCTTTGATATGGTTGCTTGTGGTAATCTTGGAGCTTTGTGCTCCCACAACAGGAGAGGGAAAGAGTTGGGGTTGTTGTTCTCCACTGTTTTCTTGCTCTGGTTTGGGTCTTTGGTTCTGCCCCCAGTGGTCGGGCTTAGACCGCTTAGAGAGCGGAATCGGTCATGGGGTGATGAGGTTAGTATGAATTTTGTCGTGGATTCTGAATGAACTAAGTATTGTCACTTCGATTGTTTTTATGTAATCTGAAATTCTTTTTGGGTTTTTATCAGCGGTCTTTATACTGGTAATAGCAATTTAGACATCAGTATTGTTTCTTAACCGAAACTTTGACAGGATTAATTTTTTTTTCCTTTTTTTGGTAAGAAAAGCGAAGATTATACATACACTTGGATTCAAGTTGATCTTTGTCAATTATAGGCTTTGACTTTTGTTATTTGAGAAATTGGAAAAACGAAACAAAGCTAGACTTTTGGTAATGAGAATATAGATGACGCCATGTTAAGTAGCTGACATATCAGAGCACCATGCATTGATCATTAAAGAAGCTTCAAAGTCTAAAGTGGATAATTGAAAATTGAAAACTGAAGTTGTGTGTGAAGCTTTTATCACTCAATATCTTTGTAGTTAATACTTGCAAGTGTTGCTTATGAGCTGGACGGAACTCATTCTGAGTACTGTTAGAAAAGGTGAAAAAGAATAAGAAATATCCTTCATCTCTCTCTAATATAGTACTAGTCATTAGGAAAACAAGTTGTTCAAGAATGATATTTGTATTTGGCAATTATACTTAGTGTAATGATCAGCCGATAATTCTCTCAATCTCTTAGCTGGAGTACTTGTTATATTTTCTAATGTGATGTTTCACTATTGTAAGGATGAGGGTATATTTAACACTTGGTGCCTAAGATTCACTGGCATAATTCCAAAAGTGATGTGATTACCCCTAACTATTTTGTTACGGTGTTGCCTCTTGCAGTGGCTGTTTGTTCACAAGGAGGAAAATGATTTGGGTGCATTTTCTCCATGGAATATAACAGGAACTTACCGAGGTTTGTGACCTACGATCATGTATTAATAGTCTGCATGGCTTTTGTACAGAAGTAAATAGTTGTAACTACCATATTAATGACAGTATGGTGCTCATTTCTTGTGATTCATGTATCTTCTTTGAACTGTTGTGTCTTCCTTTGATGTAAAATATTTATCCTTATTTTAAAATATTCAATAATTTAAAAGAGTTGTGTTTTTAAATACAATTATCCAACTACATAACTTGAGAGGATATAACTGGGAGAAAAAGTATCGTTTATGAGCAGTTTTTTTCTTCAGAGTTTTAACATCTCCAAATTTCGTGTTGTGATCATCTTGCAATCCAAAGAAACCTTTTTCTTTATTTATATAATTTTAATCACAGATTGGCTTGGCCAATAACTTAGTTAATATCGTGGACATGTTATGCTTCTACTTCATCTTAGTTCCTTTCGTCCTGAAAGCTGCAGACTCCTTAAGTTGCAATTTGTTTTGTTAAAATCTATCCATACACTGGAGTGGTAGAAACGGAGTTGTGATGATCTCTTATATATTGCTTACCATGTCAAAAGTTTTGTTATCAAATATCTTCTAATTTTTTGTCAGATGATTGAAGCTATATTTTATTTCCAATCTTAATCTAGTTTGGTCCATGTCTGAGCTCTACTTGGGTTGGAAATGTATATGGTTGGATGTTTTGGCATTATGCACCCTTTCTTGTCTCTATAAGTTCAAATTAACGTTGAGATATTCAGGACATGGATCTTATAGTGAGGATGCTTAGGCAAGGATATGAAGTTTGGGGTATTGCTCCAGCTGATTGCTTGTTGTCAGTTCTTTTGTTGTTTCAACTTAATATATAATCTTATGAAGAAACTTTAAATCGTACTTGCTACATTTCAGTTGGATGCTTTATAGTTTCAGTTTTCAATTTTACCAATATGTTCAATGGTGTTTCATCTTCCATTCACATCCCTTAACACATTTTTAGACACATGATTTGCAGGAACTTGGAAATTTCTAGACTCTGCAAATAGCTCTTCCAGGTTTCCAAATTCTAGGAAGGCTAGTGGTGATTCTATTATTGAGTTAATGAGCACACCAACAAAAATAACTGGTGTGCATTATGTCCAGGTGACGTCTTTTCTTTAATCTGTATAAAGTATTTTGTTTAAAAGAATCACTTAATCAGAATTTAGTTTCATTATCATTGTATACAATTAGTGTTTGTAGCAGTCAGCTATTTGTTGAATACAACCTACCTTTTATTGAATAGTGATAGTTGCTGATAAATAAAAGAAGACAACTAATTGTGCTGGAAAATAAAAATATTTTTATTGATGATAAGAGTGCAAGAATCTTAACACAATTATAATCAATAAACTGGTCCGTATTGAGTGGACAAAACTCCCTAGTACAAATTAATTCTCAAAATCAATCACACCCATTAAAAGACCCATTACATATATTTATACCAATTATCGCCCAAATAACCAAAGCATATTATCTACAAAACACAAAGAAACTAATTGCTAACAATTAGGGAAACATGGTAAAAGTGGATATGTATTCTATTATTCGTGAGAATCCATGACTTATCCAACAGCTTCCACGTCTTCTTCAACAAATTCCATGTGGGGCTTGACTTGTTCAACCTTAACTCCATTCACTTCTCCACGTTTCTTTCTCCTAAAGTATGTCTGCAAAGGCAGGATCCTATCAAATAGCTTTCTTCTCAATCTTTCCAGTGGAGAAATGTTTCTTGCATGTGACTATCTGTATCCACTACTGGGAACTAGACTAAAATTTATCGTGTGAAACTTTATTTTACTTTGTTGGTGGATGATTTTAAAAATGTTTTAGCAGCTCAAGTGACTTCATTTCATGTTCATGCCATTGGTATTCATGGATTACTGTCACAGATGTGAACTATAGCTACTGATGGTTTCTGCTCATTTCCTATGAAAGATCAGCCATTATAAGTTAGAAAACTTTTTAAATGTACTTTATATAAACATTTTTGGACTATCAATATAATCTATTCACATTGTTGTTTGATTTTTGTTTCTGAATATTGTGTACCTATCATATGGTAGAAAACATCTTATTTTGTTAGTTATGGTGCTGACAACAGGGTATAATTATATTCAATGATGTTTTTGACAATGAACAAAATGTTGGTGGTGCCCAAATAAGGATTGAAGGTGTATACATATGGCCATTTAAACAGCTTCGGTTGGTAGCTAACAGGTAAATCTCTGACCTGCCAGTAATATTAACTGTTGATTTCAAGTTTTTAGTGCATTTTCATTCAACTGTTAAATACCGGCTTTCTGGTTCATTGTGAATCCTTTTGTTGGGTAGAGTAAGAAGCATACATCCTGAACTGCAAGTTGTATTTGCCAAAACCTGGACATAGCTTGAAAAACTTTTGCATGGAAATGATATAAGTTTTACTTCTGTTTCTTAGTTCTGGTAACACATGAATTTTCTTGTCTATCTTTACTCATTCCGAATATTTTTTATGCTGTTTTATTCAAATTATTTTGGCCAAACCTTATGTTCTCTTAATGCATTATGGCAGTGGAAAAGATGGAGAGCTGAGCCAGGATGAAGATTATATATTATCCAATCCATATCACATGGTAACCCATTCGCTTAAAATGTATTTGAAATCTATATTGATGCATACCTTATATGGTTTTAGGTTGGCATGCTAAATTTTCTGTATTTCCATAGATTTTGTGCATGGACCTTCAAAAGTTTAGTAGCCAGAGGAAACTGAAAATTATTGATTTATCGTCTCCAAGGACTCGCAGTGGTCTATGATTTTGGCTTACAGAATTTATTTGTTACTTCATTGGACAGCTTGGAGTTTTTTCATCCCAGGTGTTCCAAGATTCTCCACGAGATAAAATATGGAGGAGAAAAAGTTGTATGTTCACGTACATTCTGTTTAATTTTGAGTTCAATTAATGTATTAGTGCAGTGATGTTTACTTCATGTTGTAGCAGCACCAATTCATGAGATGGAAAAGAATTGTAATATCGAAATTGGGGCACAAATTACACGCATCTTGTCCCCCCAGAATGGTACCTGAATTCTCTCAGATTTGTGTTTATATGAAACCATTAGCTCTCATTGTATTTTGTATGTTTTATTGTTATGTGTGTTACTGACCTGTCCAGCCAAATTCTTTAATTATTGATGAGTTCATTTGATTTGTATGTTTTGTTATGTGTGTTACTGACCTGTCCACCCTAATTCTTGAATTATTGATGAGTTCATTGGATAATTGAATTACCATAATCCTGATGAATAGCAATGAGGATTACTTTAGTAATTAGTTAATATTATATATGTTAACAGTCTTTTTTTTTTCTAAGTTACATATGTTAACAGTTTTGATAAGGATTTTAAATTCTTATGTGTTTTCTGTTGGACAAAATGATGCTTCAAAGGCAAAATCTTAGTTTCCTTGAAGTAATTCTAATTTTCTTTGATATTATGCCTCGTATATGTCAATGTTTCACCATTTCCAGAGCAATAGGTGTTGTGTGTCTGGGTATGTGTTTTCTTTAAAATGCCTTTTGTGATTATTTCATGATAGATGTGAGCATGGACCTTTAATTCATTTCATCATTTTATTTAAACTGGGAAGAAATCAGCAGATAACCAAACAAATGGTCCACTTTCCATATAGAGCAGGATAATAGCCTCGAAAACATTTGAAAACTGATTTGTCTACTTTCAACCCATATCTATTTCACTACAATCATCCTCTAATTTGATCTCTAACATGACTCTGATGGTTTAATGTCAATTTTTCATTAATCTTCATAATAGTGAAAATGTGTGGAGAATGATTTACCAAGTTATATATGTTTTCCTAGATCATGGTCATGATCGTTATCACCTAGAAGGGTTAATGGAAAGTGCTTCTGTGGATGATGATGGGGATTGCTTCTTACCTTTACTACTGAATGCTACCTCTGTAAACATTGAGGTCTACTATAATAAAGCTGTAAACTATACATTGATGGTCACTTTTGTATCCTTTACATATTGTAATCTATATTTCATTTCATGGTAAAAGATTCTATTTTCTGTTATCCAGTCGATTCCTTAATATCTGACATTAGGTCTCCTTCCTCCAAGTACTTCTATTGATTCGACAAATGGAACATAGCAACACTCAATCAGTAAGAGTTTTACTTATCATCAGTTGCAAGCAACTAGTTTGAGACAGATTTTTTCATTTGACTGTTGAACTCTCTGGTACTTGTGAATAAATAAATGGTCGTGTGTTCTGGATATTGTACCATTCCAATAAATTGACTGCTGATTTGCGTGTGTCAGGGAGCTGCTAAAGTTTCAATTGTGATGATTGGTCAGCAAGCTATCATGGATGCTTATCTTTGCCTTTTACATTTGACTGCTGGAATACTAGTAGGTAAATTTTGACTGCTGGAATGTAAATTTTAAAACACAAAGCAAACAAAAAAAGCTTTGTAACCATAGAGGAAAATGGTGTGTTTAACCTAAGAATAATTAAAAATCTCTATTTCATCAACTGTTCTAATGTAAGACACCTACATTACATAGCTATAGTCTGTTTGCTTTGTGAACTTTCTGTGCTTTTTCTGTATATTATCAAGGAACTTATGAAGTGATAAACACTGACAAATTCTTTTCCTCTCCTTATGCACATGAAATTTACGTGCTATAATACAGTCATTTGTTTGCCAGTTGTACAAATAGAAGTAAAGCTTTCTTTTGATGAATACTTAGGGTATTAAATAATCAAGGATTGCTTATTTATGAACTACAATGTGCGAACATTTATCCTGATATGTGTATAGTTCACTGTGAAAATATTTACTTCTTTTCTTCTGTTTGTCAGGAAATTTTTATACTTTTATACAGTTCTGATAAGTTGTTTCTATCCTCAAAAAGTTAATATGCTTAACTCATTCTGGACAGAATCCTTGTTCAATGCTTTTGCCACTGCCGCATTTTTCAAGTTTGTTGTCTTCTCAATTTTTGAAATGAGATTTCTTCTTGCCATATGGAAGGCAAGCAGGCCTATGAATAACAGTGAAGGTTGGGAGACAATGAGACGTGAACTCTCAGTTTTATACAGTCGTTTCTGTAAGTTCAATTTTTGTACTATTTACAGTTTGGCTACAGGTTTTGTTGAAGTAATGAAAAGATGTTGGTGAACTCATGTGATGATGTATTATTGTGTGAACAACTACTAAAATCTATGAATTATCAAGTCTGTCATGGTGCTCTTTGATTTTTTCATGATCGCAATGTACATGTTTGTGCTCATGAATTGATTTCCTACCCAGCCTGATACCAGCTAGAAGAGTTAAATTAATATGGTTAATTTTATACTCTTAAAGTAATTTGATTAACGTGTAAAACTTTTGTCAGATGGGATTCTTCTGGGAGGCATTTTGCTCATGTACGAGTTGCATAAATTTCTTCGACCTATTCTGCTCCTAATGTACTCCTTTTGGATACCACAAATAGTTAACAATATCGTTCGTGACTCAAGAAAATCTTTGCATCCTCATTACATAGTAGGCGTGACTATTACTCGGCTAGCAATCCCATTGTATATTTTTGGATGCCCTAACAACTTCATGCGCATTGAGCCTGAGAAGAGCTGGTGTACATGTTTGATTGTATTCATTGGACTGCAAGCATCAATCCTTCTTCTTCAACACTATCTGGGGTCTCGGTGGTTCATACCTCGCCAGGTTTGATTTTATATTTGTCCATTTTCTTTTTGCTAAACCTTTCTATCTTCTGTCATTGGTCTTTTAGTAGTGACACACATAGCAGCATATATATTCTTTTGTTTCTTAGCCAATGAGAAATATTTTCTAGACCTGTTGCATAAAGTTATCAATTTGCCTATACATAGATTATGCTTTATCACATTGATATAGTGCCCTTTTCTCTGTGTCTCATGTATATGACTTTATAACAGCTCTTAGCACTCTCCTTTAAGTTGGAGAAATATATCAAACATGCTAGCTTGGCACAAATGCCATTTACCTAGCACCCAGGTAAAATTTTGGTTGATCCCTTGCCCAGACATATTTAGTAGAAATCAACTCTTGCTGGAACGCCTCGAGGACGAGGTGGCGGTCTACCTTGTATTCTTTGTTCGCATATAAAGTACTAGTTTACTGGCAATAAGAATAGTTGCTTGATTATTACGCTAGAAACTCATAAGTTGGGACTTATTCATTCCAATCTCTCCAAGGAAATGATGTAGCCACATAAGTTCGTAAGTTACTTATGTCATTGCATGACATTTAGATTCTACACTTGGTTAAGATACAACACTTTTTTTCTTACTTTTACAAGTGTTAAGATTATCTCCAACAAGTCACAACATGCTATAGTCCACTGCCTATTTACGTTAGAACTTGCCTAATCAACATCCGAAAACCATCAATTCCACAATGATTATGATCTCAAGATTCCACATGTTAGAGCTGCTTTGAAGAGTTTTGAATGAATTGCGACGTGAAATCTTGTGAGATGACACAAATTGATTAAATCATTTAAAATATTGGGAAATGACACAAATTGAATGAAGCACTTACTAGCAAGGTGATATGTGGACGAGTTATCTTTTATAGTTCAATTATTCAACTACGTTTTTCTAATCTTTCTTAATCAATAAAGATATCCCATTCAACTCCTAACTTCACATTTGACATTATAGGGCATCGTATGGTTTTGCTTCAGCTAAACTTGTTTCATATAGCATGTTTAGAATGTAAACTATCTAGGATACAAAGATACCTATTTACTACTTCGAGAGATCTCAATCCCTATTGTTAGTGAATATATAAAACCAATTAAGTTGACCTCACATAATAGCTTTAAGTTGTTGTGGTGAAATGCTCACTTAATATGGTATCAGAGCCAGTACTCGGACCGGTATGTCAACGAGGACACTGAGCCCTAAAGCGGGGTGGATTGTGAGATTCCTATATCGGTTGGAGAGAGAAACGAAGTACGCCTTATAAGGGTATGGATATCTCTTTCTCACAGACATGTTTTCTCAGGAGTGGGAAGAACAAAACCGTGAGGGCTTGGCTGGGCCAAGGCCCAAAGCGGACAATACCACTAGATTGTGGCCTGGGTTTGCCCACGTCGTGAGTTCAAGTTCTACCACTCACCTATTATTTAGCACAACGTAGAATGAGCCTGTGCAAGTTTCAAGCCCAAAGGGCTTTCACTTGAGGGGGTGTGTTAGTGAATGTATAAAAACCAATTAAGTTGGCCCCACACAACATCTTAAGCTTTTGTGGTGAAGTAGTTGCTTAACATGGTATCAGAGCCTTTGTGACCAAATGGTCGTGAGTTCAAATCCTACCACCCATCTATTATTCAGCACAAGATAGAGTGAGCCTATGCAAGTTTCAAACCCAAAGGGCTTTCACTTGAAGGGGTGTATTAGTGAATATATAAAACCAATTAAATTGGCCTCACATAATAGCTTAAGCTTGTGTGGTGAAATGATCACTTTAACACCTATAAAATATTTCAAGGGACATCTCCTTTGTTTGAAACCTCATGCCGAGAAAAGTTTTTGACATACCGATGCCAATATTATAAGAACTAGTAATTGCTATATCATCATTATATACAACTAAGCAAATATATCCATAGATACTTTAGAGAATATTGAGTGATCGTATGCACTTCTTTGCAAGACAAAATTCAATCACATCACTAAATCTCCCAAACTAGGCATGGGTCAATTGTTTTTGACTATATCTCATAAGGAAGAAAATAGATTTATGGATGGAATTAAATATGCAGTATTTATAGACAAAAGTATTTAGCTATTGGGGAAAAATCAATATATTTTTAATGTCGAATCAGGATCAACTAGGCCGGAAATAAAGCATTGGGTCGAACTCTTCTTTGGTGTCAAGGTAATAGCTATGAATAGCCATCGACTCCTGGGAAAGGGTGGAAGAATGAGACCTATTATGGGACATACAATGCATTACAAACGTATGATCATTACGCTTTAACCGGGTTCAAACTAGGCATGGATCAATTGTAATTTTGTAGTTTTTATGCTTTCCTTAACTCTCCTTGATCAATAAGTGTTGGGTCAATTGTAATTTTGTAGTTTTTATGCTTTCCTTAACTCTCCTTGATCAATAAGTGTTGATGGTTGCTCCATCTAAACTTCCTTTTAATAAGTCACTGTATGAAGGAATGCATCATCAACATTAAGTTGATGAAGGGGCTAATGGTATGTGGCTACTGGACAAATGAATAATCTATTAGAATTTAGAAACCATTGAGAAATTCTTAGAAAACTATACACATGAAAGAAAGCGAGAGAAGAGAGGAGCAGAACTTGAGGTGGCAGAATCAGCTCACTGGTTGACTACTTGACTTAAAGAATCAATCTGGCCTTTAATTGAGCAATAGATCCATCAGGATTCATCTTGACTGTAAGGACCCATTTACATATAATTACCTTTTTATTTGAATTTAGAGAGACCAAATCTCATGTATAATTTTGCTCGATTGACATCATCTCCTCAAATGCTTGTTTTAGCTTTGTATAATATTGAAACAAAGTTTTCCCTCTCTACTTATCACAACAAGTTTCCAAAATCAACTTATGATCATGATATACATCTTGTTCACTGGCTTATAGGCTTTTAGATATTCATCCAGTTCTTTCACACTATCACAATGATAATAAACATCATCTACCGCTGGGTCCAAGGTATTCTGGATTTGATTAAAGAGTTAATCATCCTCAATGAACCGTTTTTTTTTTTAATCTCTGCAGTAGCCTCAAATTTTGGAGGTGGATCATAAGTTAAATGATCTCCCAAATCTAGACTTGACACGTCTGTGGGAAATTCTTTCCCATTGAGCATAATACCAACTGCCTGCTAAATTTCTATTTGTGATTTTGGAAGATGAACCCACTGTGATTTTGGCCCCAATTTATTCATCACCTTCAGCCATCTATGTAATTAGACAAACTCTCTAAGGGACCCACATCAATTAAAACAATCCCCAAAGTGAAGAAAAAGGAAGCTATCAGGACCTGCACCAGCTTCATTGAATTTATGTCCCCCGGAATGGAAAGCCAACATAGGAAATGAGTAGTACTACTTTTTTTTTTTGGTTAAATAAATGAAATTTATTAGAGAAATCCAATGAAGTATAACAATGTTTCGAAATAAACTAACTAAAACAGCCGGGAATTAAGAATTAATGAATGCTAAATTGTTGGTCGCATAATCACCTTTAATATTCAGAGAACCTAAGCTGCAAGTGATAGTTTCTGTAGTTTTCCAATTGCCTAATGGTTAGTGCTATGCATGTAGCATATATCTGCATGTGGGATGGCAAATCGCTGTCTCAGTTGTACTTAGAGTTAATGGATGAGATGCTTTTAACTTGATTGGTAGTGGTGAATTGTTTGACTATGCTTCTTCCAGAATGAGATTATGCGGTGTGATTTACCAATCCTCATGTGTACATCAATAAAACACGCAAAGGAGTAAGGCTAACAGTTTAGCGCTATGCACGATCTGTAGAGGAGAGCTCTTGTATCATTACAGAATGGGTCACATTCATCATTTTTTTGAGCCACTAGGAATAGCCAAATCAAATCCTCCATCTATACTTCATCAAAGGACTAGTGGAAGAATCATTTTTTTGTAAATGAAGTAGGCACTACTTTGAACTCCCACAGAAACCCAAATCCAGCAATCGAAACAACCATGGTTTTGTTCTCACTGAAGTTACTGTGCCCAAGTATTGAACAATTCCAGCTGGTCTGAACACCACCATCCAACCACCAACAGTCTATTTTCACCATCAAAATATGAAGGAATCTGTTGTAGAGATACCTAGATGTATTATATTTCTTTATATTGTCATATTTAGGCAATGTTTGATTGGACATAAAGTTTTTGATGGAATAGAATAAAATGGATTGTAATGGAATAATTTATAATGGAATGGAACATAAATGGATGTAATATTAGAAAGTTATTGTTTGGGAGGGATGGAAGGGTTCATAATGTAATATAGTGAAATGTTGTTTGGATGAAAGTTTTATAATATAACATAGTGTAAAGTTGATTGTCATTTTACATTCCATCCTAAACTCTCCAAATCGGAGGTTTTTCATTTTTACTATTTAGGATGGAATGAGATGCAATATGAAACCCTCCTCTTCCATCCCATTTCATTATAAAACCTCCTCCCAAATGATGGAATAATATTTCATTTCATTCCATTCTATTCCATTATAAAACTTCCAACCAAACATAGCCTTAGTTTCAGCTGCCCTTTAATGTTACAGCTTTAAAAAGTCAAATATCTATGAAAAATCTAATCTACTGCCCAAAACTATGTAGATAGGTTACTTCTCATATCAAAACATATGTATAATGAGGCAACCTAAAGAAGTTTCACAGAGTTATCAGTAGAAAATGTTTAATTGCAAAAATATGGTTTCCTTGACAGCATCGATTTTAAGGTCTTCTTGCAACCGGCAGACTTAAGGATTTTGACTTGGTATGGGCTCCTTAAAATTCATTGACAGCCATAATGTACAATTGTAAGAATTGCTTTAAAGTCCATTTAGTTCGTAGATTCCTAGTAGAATACAGGTTAGACTCAGTTAAAGGACATAACATCCTTTTATCTCTAGGCTACTTAGAAACTCCATCGGTTTGTTTAAACGAAGTATATGAACTCATATATTTGATTATTTAAACTAATTGGATGGCTTTGTTGATGGTATTTAACATCTTAGTACTAAGCATATTACAAAATTAAATTGCAATGAATTCATATGTTTACTATGTTCTTAACTATGCTTCTATTATCTTCTGGTTAAAATATAAAGTTCATATTAATAGGTTAAATGTAGCTCATAGCACTAATTTTAGTGATGTTTGCAAATGAGTTCTGGACTAGAATCTGAGTTTATGGTGTTTGTTCTCTTTAAATGTGGAATTACTTTGTATATGAATATACATGACTACATTTTTGGTTGCACGTGCTTTATTAGTTGCTACTGCAGAGCCTTGCCTTTAGGAGGCATTGTCAAGGCAAGGGTTTCTTGATAAAATTTTGATTGCTTGTCACGATGGAGGGATCACTGTTTCCCGGTTGTCTGCAGATCCTACCGGAGAAATACAGCTATTATAGAAGGTTTGAGCAGGATATGAATCATGGAATGGATTGCGTCATCTGCATGACAGCGATTGATCTTACACAGCACCCTAACGATTGCATGGTAATTTGTTTTTGTTACTCTGCATTTAGTTACAAAATAAATTAGACCTTTAACTGAATTTATATGCAGGTAACACCATGCGATCATTTCTTTCATCCTGGTTGCTTACAAAGGTGGATGGATATCAAGATGGAATGTCCAACTTGCCGGCGTCCACTACCACCAGCCTAAGGAAATTAATCACATCTGTTGATTACACTTGATTGATTGACTTTGTCCCAGATTGATAATAATGGTAAGAAACCTGAACTTGGTTAATTTAGATTTTCAGTTTTTTGGATTCTTCCTCCCAAAATTGACTGACTAAAAAGTTATAGTTCCATATAGAAGAAAAAAGTAGAACTTTTTGTTTGTCATTGCATTAATCTGTGGGGTCTAGTGTTATCGAATGCTTGCGCGGGATAAGCACTCCTTTTTCATCATGTGCTTTGCACAACGATTTTAGATTCCTTCACGCATAGTATTATCTAATTTCAGGTGGGCGATACCCATATTTTGGTTGGGTATATATTGAGAAAAGAAAAGAGGTAGAGGCTTAAGCACCTTGGAGCGCTCAGTAGTTTGTATTGGAAATATCATTAATCACCAGCGTCGTGTACCCTTTGCAATACCGTAGAAATTTCAGCAATGCAATTAATTTGATTTCACTGTTTTCACACTGTACTGTAAGTTCTAATTGTCTTTACGAATTCGTTAAGCTAACCTTTATGGATATTCACCATAGAAGTATTGCGGAGTCCCATTTGAAGCTACATGTTAATTTTACAATCTTTGGATTATTGTCTGTAAGATTCACCCATTTGATTAATGAAGCATGTTCTTTCTAGAGAATATTACTCATGATGAATTTTAGATCCTATGTATTGAAAATGGATTGATGTCCGAACTTCCGGCTATTTTAGTATATGAATTTCGGTGGATGCAGGTGATGATAATGTTTGCTCTTATCGTATAAATTTTAAATTATGTAATATGATTAATACATGAACACATGAAAATATAAACATAAATTACATCTTATTGTGTATTTTGACCATTTTTCTTAAAGTTTCCTACGATATATTTTTGTAATTAGTTTACGTATCGAAATCTATTGTTAAGACAAACAAGTTGATAAAACTCTATAAATGGTGTAGAAAGAAATAAGCATGAAGTGAGAGTTCTTATTTATTCATAATAAGATTTTAGAAGTTTTTGTAATTCAATTAAATATAAATTTAATTTAATTAAATATTAATTGAATTTAAATAAGAACTAATATTTTAATATTTAATATTAAAGTTTTTCAAATTTTAAATCAAGCATAATATTAGTTTTTCACCATTGATAATTAATATATTAATCACTCAATTATTTACATATAGTTTATATTATATTTTACAACTACTTACTGAGAATGTAATAGTATCAAAATATAATAATTCTTATATGACATACTTTTGTAGATCAAGTTAAAAAAATCACTTGTACTACAACTACTTACTAAGATTATAGTAGTATCAAAATATAACAATTCTTATATGAAATACTTTTGTAGATTAAGTTAAAAAAATCATTTGCACAATCATCACAATGAAAATTTTCACAGACATATAATTATTTGTTCCAAATAAAATTCTTATATCGGGTCAGTTCAAAAGACATGTTTTCTAACAAGCACTTAATGACTAGGAACAATTTAAGAATAGTATATAAATTCAATATAAATTTTGTGATTGTGAACTCATTATAATTTTATTTGTAATGTATATTTATATCATGCATTTTGTCTTATACATAAGCTAATTAAATAAATATTTATAAGATAAAGAATGTTTTTAAATTATTATGTCATAAAATTACAATTATGAGGCATAAATCAACAATCTCCTACTTTTACTAAGCAAATCATTACAAATCTTATACCATATCCTATATGAAAACCATACTACTGTTAGGACTTTGGTTTTGTGAAAGAATTCTATAAGATTCTTTATAATAAGCACCTATTTAAATTTTACAACTTTTGTTTCAATTATTATAATTAAGAGAAATTGCCTGAATATATATTGATCTTTGATAAGACTTTACTTCCTCTCATATGCCTAATAGATATATTCTTTTATAGTACATTACTATTTTAACAACCATACTAAATTCATTAAAGAATTTCTTGATCCAAATAATCATTTTCACTAAATGAAATTTGTATTATAGCATTATTGACAATTAATACTATATTAGAACATTTCCAACTCAAAATAATATTATTTTACATAAAATATACTGCAATCTCAGAGCCAGCTAACGATGATTCTAACTAACGTTTGGAAAACTTGGGTACTTAAGCTGGAGGGCACCATATGAGTTTAGTGTCCTAATAGGCGGCACCTTAAACATTTGGATTTCTAAAACGTGCATTTATGAACAAGTTATAGATCTCATTGGTCAAGACTTTTCAACACTCATAACATATCAAAACTAATTGGATAACTTAGGAATTCAAAGGCATTCATTTGAATTCTTTCACATTTCAGTTGAATCTAAATCAATCCTAGTCTTGAAGTTTTTAATTTCAATTCTTAAATAATGATCAATGACAATATAATAACTTTAATCAAGTTATATAATGAAAAGATAACTCTAATGCCATTATTAAGAAATCAAGTGGGATCTGACCGTATATTGAGCAAATTTTATAATATGATTGATACATGAAAAGAATAAAGCCTGAAGGTAAATTGTACTTTATTGTGTAGCTTAATTATTTTTCTTTAAGATTTTCTCAAATAGTATATAAAAATGTTCATCGTAACCATTATAGTCACACATGTGATTGACCTATAGCAATATCCATACAAACAATTTGAAAAAACCCTACAATTGTGTAGATAAGAGTAAGCAAGAAGTGTTAACTCCTTTAAAGACTATACGTATTTATAATAAGTGATAGTTGTCATTTGTACTGTGTTTTATTAATTTGTTATGTATTTAGTATGAATTTGAGTGTTGAGTGTGTATTTATGGTTTGAATGCGTTAGTTTATGTGTTTAAGCATTTTTATAGGTTAGTATGAGTCTTTGAGCTTAATTATTATATTTTTGAGGTACTTTGATGTGTTTGTAAGTGTTTCAGGGTAAACGGCGAAGAATGGAGAAGTTGCGAAGAGTTTTGGGCTAAAAACATAGGCCACAATCATGACACAATAGGCCACTATCGTTACAGAGAGGGATGAGGTAGGGCAGCCAGACTACAATTGTGCACTGTGGGCACGATTGTGACAGAGAGCTTAGATCTAGGTCAAGATCATGCACTTTGAGCCATAATTGTGATACAAAGGTTTAGGCGTTGGCCACGATTGTGACCGCGTCGGGCTGAAGCTAAAACTCGAATTTCACAAGATTTTTCAGACCGTTTCGACCTTGACTTTAACCTAGAGCATCCAAAGTATAAATACATCATTATGAGACAGATGCAAGAGAGTTGGAGAGTCTGAAAAAGAGAGCCTTCATGTCAGCCAATTTTGGAAAACTTAGAGAGAAATTGAGAGATTGAGAAAGGAGACAAAGGAAGAAAAATACGGAGAAGAAGCTTGACGTGACATACTTCCCGAAACAGGTGGTGTCCCGCTATCGTTGCCTCCGCAATTCCATTCCCGACATATTTTTCGATTATTTCAATTTTATTCATGTATAGAATTGAAATAGATGTTGAGTTTTTACTTATACTTACCTTTGAGATTTTGATTTTTGAGATTAATAAAGTTTGATTGATTGTATTTTTTATTGATTTAATTGTGATTTAATTATGCTCTTAATAACTTGACAATAGACTGAAAGGTGAGCCGAATGAAAATAAGCAAACTGGGGCTAACGAGAGTTGGGTGATTTAATAGGTAAAGAATTGAATCAAACCGGTAGAATCGTGTAACGAGAGATTAAACATAAATTCCCAGTAGGTTATTAGACAATTTAGAACCAATTTAGGTTTTGGGTCAACTGTGAATCGAGAGATCACAATTTCATAATTTAAATTATGAATTATCAATTAGGGTTAAGAATTATAACTCCAGAGAGAGTAATTCACCCTAGGACCATTTAGACCCATTAATTCGATAATTGCAAAATTGATTAAGTTTTCTTTAATTTCAGATTAAAACCCCCTTTCTCTCACTTGACGGTTTCGAAGATATTTATGAGATTGGTTTGTGTGACTTGTTATCTTGTTTAGATTTCTGCAATTCAATTCTTGAAATTAATTATTTGATTAGTTTATTTTCAGCATTAGTTATTTATTTTGAATTATTATAGTTTAGTACGATATTAGATTTTAGGACTAGCTTAGCCCTCTTCATGGGTTCGATACCTTAGGTACTACACGAACGACCTGTGCGCTTGCAGAATTTACCAAAGTTAATAAATTTTAAAACTTAGCGTGTATAACCTTGTGAACAATAAGGTTTTTAATTCTTTTAATAATTCAATTCAAATATAATTCCAATTTTATATAAATATATATAATTTTAATTAATTAACAATGGAACCAAAATTCCAAAATTTTATATTTAATCATAAAAATTCTCAAACTTTACAAACACGTCCATCATGATTTATTTAACTTCTTCTCATCATCCATTCATTGTGTGTGATCTAATAGGCTCCTAAATGCTTTGGCAAAGATTATAAATTATAACCTTACATTTTATTTAAGATTGGATAAATTAATTTCTTTAATTTGTATTTAATTCTCTAATTAAATAATTTATGATTATAGATTAATGTTGACATTTAGCAATGCTTCATGATCAATTAAAAATTAGGAATATTAAGGTAGTTTTGATTAAAATTTTTTTGTATGATTTTTTTCATATAATTCATTCATTTCATCACATAATGTTTCAGTTAGTTAGAGTATGAAATTAATGTCTATTATATTTGAGTCCAACAATATTAGTCCTCCAACATTAGTAATTGATTTTATTAATGACATTTGAAAATTGTTTTCAATTTTTCATTATACCTTAGCCAAATATTTCGCAAATTAATATTAATTAGGAAAAATATATTATTTTCACTAATTACTTTCAGTTGATAAATCCTATATTGATCACTCAACTATCTCCATGTAGTCTATACTATATCCAATGACCTACCAATTGAGTTATCTTTCATAAGGATAGACCATAAGTAGTATAAAAAAATAGCAATCTCTATGTAAGATATTTTGGATATCTTAAGTTAAAGAGTCACTTATAAAATTATCATAATAAAAATTTTCATAAACATACAAGTATGTTGCAAATGGTATCCTCATATTGAGTTAGTAAAACTCTCTAACAAATCTTAGTTTAGTGAACTTGTTCTTTAATAATCACCACATGTTTATTTAAATATCTCCATACTTCAGTGTATTATATCAATTACTTCCTTTCTAAGGAATAAACATAACATGATGCTAGACCTTTTATATTCTATTAATATCCAATTTCAATATAGCAATTTTGAAGAATAATTTAGAAATAATGTATAAATATAATATGAGTTTCATAATTATGATCTTATCATAATTTCATTTGCAATATAAATTTATTCCACAAACTTTATCTGATACGTTAGGTAATTAAATAAATATGCATAAAATAAAAAATATCTTTAACTAGTTATGTCATAAAATTATAACTAACTAATTGATTGTGGGATATACACTAAAAACTTAAAGTCAATACTTTTAGCTATGATCCGCTTTTAGGAATATATGATTGAAATTACATTTATTACTCCTAACACTTAGTTTTAAATATTAATTAAGGTGAAGTTGGGCCAGACCCTGAGGAGTAAGGGCAAAAAGGACACTTATTTAAGACCCACTCTTAACTAGCCCTTATTTTGTTTCATTTTATTCTTTATAAGGACTTAACTCTTGATAATTATAAAGAGAAAATGTACACAAAATATGATTCTTTTTTTTCTTCTTCGGGGCTTGTAAAACATTAGTAACATGCTGGGTGAGGTGTTAGTTATTGTAAAGCTTTCACAATTGGAGTTACTAGGGATGTCAATGGGAAAATTTGCCTCGGGCCATTTCGGCCCAAGCCCCAGGTGGGCCGCAGAGGGCCGACCCGTGGCTCGGCCCATGCCGAAAGGTGGCCCGCGGAGAGACCCATGGCTCGGGTAGCCCGCGGGCCGTTTTTGCTCGAAATTTTAAAATAAAAATGTTTAAAAATAAATTTAAAAAATTGTTGTTTTATTTTTTAAAATTAATAAATTTTTTATTTTTTATTTTATTTTTCATATTTACAACATACGTATATTATGCATATATGTATTTATGCTTTTTAAAACTTTTTATTTTATTTTTCATATTTACATAATATATACATTA
>JAOTJB010000210.1:27163648-27185339 GCA_027123815.1 Erythroxylum minutifolium
AAAAAATCCAGATAAAGGATAATATTTCTCTTCCGTTTTCTTAGTTCTGTTGTATCTTCTTGAAATGTTAGGAATATGGACAAATGATACATACAAAGTTACACAACCAAATATCATAGTTTGCATACCAGAAGAAGAGCCTTCCTCGAAAACTAGTTGTATACCATCACCACTACTGTAATCCTCCGGCAAGTTGTTAAGGTCTAATGGGTTACTCTCAGGTCTCCTGGACAACAAACAAATAGAAGAAAGAATGGTTAGAAAAAGAGTCGAAAAGGTTAGGTGAGAACACCGATAGACTAATGAGAAGATAATAAGCAAAAAAGTAAAGGAAGGGAGAGTTTTGTGGGGGGAGACCTACATGGTACTGACAGAGAAAAACAAAAAAGAGAAAAATATGCAGTAAATGATCTTTCAGATTGTAAGTAATGCAAATTGCAAAAGCTTTAAAAAATTATAAGACTTCAGTTTGAGACTGCAACACGGAGGCTACTGAGTAAAGGTGGAGGAAAAGTGTCGAGTTGGAGCTAGAGAAAGGGTCACCCTCACAGAGTACTGACATCGATCTACCCACCAAAAAATCCAAGCAAAAGCAAACAAAACACATTTATACACAGCTGATAGTGAAAGAGTGAGAGCAAAGAACACAACCCCAGAATCGAAATCGTGGCAGATGCGAACAATCTCGTTCCTAACAGAATCAGTTTAATGCTTAAAAATGGCTGTGAGGCTACTATCACCACGCTGTTCTCTTTCACACCCCAAGTCAATCTTCTTCTTCACGCCCAACCCAAAAAGGCCAAAATCAGTTCATCTCTTCCAATGGAGATCTAAAGACTTGATCTTTATGTCGTGCTTCCTCGTATGTTTGTGTGTGAGAGAAGAGCTTAATTTCTTCTTCCATGGAGGCGGTTAGAGATGGGGAAGACGAGATGAGAAGACGGTGAAGAGAAGACAGTGGAGAGGAGGAGAAGTAGAAGATTCGAAGAGATGAACAAGAAAATAGCTTTGTTACGTTTATCTGTAGTTTTGACAGGACCGGTTCAACCAGTTCGACAAAAACTGGCCGGTTAGACAAAAACCGGCCGGTTCGCTGATAAACTGGCCGGTTTTTACTAAAAGAGGTTATTAGGTGAAACCGAACCGGACCACTGGTCGGTTCAAACTTTTTCTGGTCGGACCGGTCGGTCTGGTCCGATTTTTAAAACATTGATTATGATTGATCTCTTATTATGCAATTGTTTTATTGATTTATTGGACCGCGAGGATTCCTATCCTATTATAATAGTTGACCTTGAGTCTACTAAGAACTAATCTTAAGGTTTTTAATCGAATTACTCAGTTTAAAGTTTATAGGATTACTTTATAGACTTTTAAATCCCTCTATTAAGTCCTAATTCGGAAGATTTATGTCAATCTATCTATAGAGTTGCAATCAACTCCTTCTAATTATAGTAGATCTATTCATTAATAGGATTTCTCAATCTCTATGTATGAAATCAAATTATGATATAATATTCCTTGGCCTATTAGAACATATATTAAACAAGTAATCGAATTGCAATATATCAATCAACTCAATTGCATTAATGAAAGAATCAAAACATGTTAAAGTATAAACATAAGGTTTATCTAAACTAAATACTAACAAGACATGTAGTTGCACATCAAACACAAAATCAAATATACACTAAAAGAAAAAACGAATTGAAAACAATGGGTTCATAATTCTAAACCTCTTTGATTGTCTTTTATCGAATATTCTTGCAATGTAGAGGATTGAACTTGTATTCCAATGGATCTCTCAATGAATTCTTCATATTTTCCGCTTCAATGGACCAAAATCGCTCCTTGAAAATCATCTCTATGTTTGGAATCGCCTCCCAAAGTTTGCATCAGACGTGCATAACCAAAATGCCCAAAGATTGTGATTTTACACCGCCTAAAAGAAGTGCACAGCCTGTTGCATGACCTTGCATCTCTTTTATGCTTCAAATCTTTGTTTTATGCTATGTTTTGGCCCAAATTATTCTCCTTCAAGACTGTAAAGGTAATTTTAACCTATAAACATACTTAGAGCAAATTGAGTACCAAATATTTTTAAGTATAAAATATCAAACAAAATACATCAAATATGTGTGTAAAAATTATAGTCAAATATCCATTTATCAATAGCTTAATGTATGATGTTCAAAAGAACTATGTATTAGATATTTCATACAAAAACATGGATTAGTGTGCTTATGAAAAATCTGGAATTTTTCTTTTAATTGTTCATTAGTTTATAGAAAGGTTGTTTTATTATTTGAATTATGTAAAGATATGTGTCTTGATTGAACTAGATGTGTATTTCCAATTAAAGATTACTTTAAAAGTATTACAAGATGAAATAAGGTTGTCCAACTAAATTTTGTGAAGAATTGTTCAGATTTTATCCTAGAAAAAAAGTGTTATGTGTATTTCCAATTAAAGATTACTTTAAAAGTATTACAAGATGAAATAACGTTGTCCAACTAAATTTTGTGAAGAATTGTTCAGATTTTATCCTAGAAAAAAAGTGTTATATGCTTTACTCTTAGCTGTGAAACCTTAGTCAAGTTGGTTTGGGTTCAGGAAGCAAATTAGATGTCGAAATATCTACTTAAATTGAATTTATAGCTGTCGTAAATTCAGTTTGAACATGAAAATTTGTTGAGCTTATATATGCCTATTTTAGAGTGAGTTTTGATTGCTCCATATGTATCAATTGACCAAATGATAATTCCAAATGTTATACCAATTTGATTATTATTTAATGTTTACATGAATGATAGAAATAGTTAGTGAGAAAATTGAGATAAAATGTCCATACTTTGTCATTAGCTCTGTGACTCTTTGACTTTTCATCTGCTTCAAGTCAAATCTATTTTAACTTTTTATGTACTTTAATCTATGTTTGAGTGACCATTTAGCTCTTAGTTTGATAACAAATAAAATCTAGAAAAGAACTTTAAAGTTTGATTGAAAATAATTGAAAATTGTTTTATTTTAAAATTTTCATATTTGTGAAAGTAATGTATTTTGTTTTTTTTGGATAGTTTAGAGTTGTAAAACCACTTCAAACATGCTTGCATCAAAGATAGGTGATATTAGAAAGAAATAGAGTCATAAATGAAATACGAGTATAAGTTTTATAAGCTAAACATTTCATATTTTTATAATTTGGTTTCACCATTAAAAATTCCAACATTATATATTTAGGATGATTATGACTTATTGACAAAGAAAATAATTTTCCAGCTCTTGAGTATTGATTTTGCAGTTCTAAAAAAGTATTGTAAGTTTATTTTCTTAAGTTTTGATGTTGTAGCTTACTTATGTGGTTTAAACGGGATATTATAAGTTAATGCATTGATCATGTTTCTACTTTAGGATATAATTTCTTCCATATAAGCAAAATTTTTAGGATATTTTCATTTTAAGTTCAATTTTCTAATTTATAAATTTGAATTTGAACATTTAGAAGTGTCTCTATCATTTAAAATGATTTTTACTTAATCAAAAATGGATATTGATTTATTGGAATCTTTTGGGAATATTATAATGAACTTACAGACAAATAAACTAATTTAGTAAATCAAAATTTTCTCGTGAGTCAATTTTTATTTGTTCTGTAATAATTTCATTAATAAATTCAAAGTTACTAATTTGATTAATAAATTTAAAGTTAAAATAAGGATTTAATTTGTATACGTTGAACGACTTATCAATATTATTTTCAAGGTGGATATGGTCTTAGATCAAGGTTCATTTTCCATATCCTACTTTAAATTTTAATTCTCATTGACTTTTACTTATATATTTATAATTTTTTCATTATAATCAACACTCTCCCTTTATTTATTCTTGTTTACACTCTCCCCTTTTAGGTTAGATATTATTTTACATATTAACCCTTATTTTTGCTACTATATATAATTTAAAGGGAGAATTTTATTATACTGTATTGAGGTTGTGAATAGATTGATCTAGTATTTGATTTGATGCATTTTGGAACAAAATTGTAAAGGACTAATAAACTATCAAGAAAGTAATAAATCAACTAGATTTGTATGCCTTCTTTAGATTATTTCATTCACCAAAACAACTAAGAGGTTGAATTACTTTGAACCCGATTGTTTGACAATATAATAAGCTAGTTTCTTATATAAGAAATAACCTAGTAGGCTATTAAATCATTTCATAGGGCTGATAATAAACTCAAGCCTAGTCAGCCTGACTCAATTTCGATGGACTTAGCTTAAGTTGATCGGACCTTAGACTGAATTTATACTTTTTTAAAAAAATATTCAAACTTTGACCCAAGCTTGAGCTTTAGCTCTTTGATCTATTCCAATGTATTAAAAGAACCCTATGTTTAATTCTTCTATTCTCTCTAATCTCTTCTTTGTTGGCTGTGCCCTTGTCCTCTCCTCTTGTCCTTTATTGTATTGCATGGTCTTTCACTTCACAAGTCTTTCTATTGGTGAGAAAAGTTGAGTTGATAATCAATATATTATTTTTTTATTATTTAAGTGAAAATGGTATTGCAAACCATTGACCTTGTTAAAAACAAGTTTCCTTTGGATCAGGAAATTATGGTTTGGCCAAAAGTTAGCATATCTAGTCATGTTTTTGCGGACTTTGTTAATGGATTTTTCATTGTTGGGACTGAAAATTTGCTCTTTATTTTTTTTTCAATCTTTAGCTCGAGTTAGTGTTTGTAACTTCATCATTGTCTCTATTTCTTTTAGCTTAACTCATCGGGTTGCAAGAGATCATGATAGGGGAGGCGACCTTTTTCATGTCCCTTTGACGGGTTTGATTTCAATTTGTGCAGGTTGACCACAATGAAAAGTTGGATTTCTTTGTAGATTGATGAATATGACAAATAATTGGGTAGATTGGATTGAAAGTTTTGATAGGTTGGGTCAAATCTGAGTTAGGAATTAGATGTATTGACTTGGAATAGAGTTGTATGACCCCGTGCCAACATTACTAAGCCTACTATTTCATAATACAAATTTTTGTAATAGAAGGGGAGGGAGACACAAAATTGACATTCCTTTTATCATCCCGTGAGGAATAGATCTCAATGAACATAATTTAGCAGGGATGGACAAATGTCACTATAGCATTCCACGACCATCTCACCTAAGAATCATGATAAATTACTTAATTAACCAATAGGAATGTAACAAGGACTAGAATAGTCATAGTACTAGAGTCACCACGCTTAGCTAATAATGTAGAATGATTAATGCCTATGACACTTTGCTCGTGACCCACTAAATACCATTATGCCTCAATATTATTACTTGTTTTGAAAAAGAGTCTAAACCCTTCAAAACCATAAGAGCCAAAGATGTTCATATTATTATCATCACTACAAAGTGTAAGGCAAACTTGAAATTTCATTAGGGTCGATCTTGTTTAAGACTCTATCCATCTCATCAAATTAGATACCAAACTCCATAATTAGTGAACTAACTTGCATAAATTAACTAGCCAACCACATGAGCTTAAACATAGATTCGTGTAATAAAGACTTCTTTGATTTAAGTAAGTAGGTCATTAGGAAAGAGAAGGTTTGCTAATACATAGCAAGAGGGAAGTATTGTAAGCCCAACGACAACAAACATAAATAACTTAGAGAATCATTTAATTTCACTTATATTTTTAATTTTATTTTCATTTCTAATTTTAATGAATAAGTATGGTTGGTTGAGATTTTGTTTGTAGTTTTTTTTCCTGATTTCTTCATGACGGCATACTTTATTAAAACTATAAAGAATAGTTTTAATTTTCTATTACTATTTTTATTACAACTTATTTCAATATTAATTAAAGAAATTAACCCAATTGTTTGATATTAACTATTAATTATATTTTAAGATTTGAATAATAAATATTTTCAAAAATGATTTTAAATTTTAAATTACTTTTAAAAATAAATTATTGCTAGAAAGAAAAAATATTTTCAAAGTCAATCACTAATTTTGAAAATTAAATCAAAATATTTTCTAAAATGATTTTTAAAATATAAAATAATAGTAAAATTTTTATTTGCAATTATACATCATGAAAAAAAGAAAAATTTTAATTTAAATATTTATAAGAAATAAAATTTAGCAAAACCAATTATTGATGAAAGTAAATATTGCGTGATATATAAAAACGAGAGTCAATATTAGATTTTCAATATTTCAATATCTATTTAGTTAATTTAATTACTAAAATAGTGATCAATTTTACTTATTTTAAACTATTATTTAGTGTATTTATCATTATTGACAATGAAAATATAATTTAAAAATCAATAAAAACTTAAAATCTAAATATAAATTAAAAATAATAAAAGTTAAATCACACATCCCCTCAATTTGTATTTAGAAAATTTTGGTAGAAAAGGAATTGAAAATAGGGCTCTTACTAATTTGGCTTAATCAATAGTGGCTTGTGGTTTCTGATCTTTGGAGAGTGACCTCTGCTATGTCAACGACGACAAGAAATGACAAAGATGGTGACTGTGTGGAAAAGGAAGAGCAGCAATGAGGTTCTGATGGTTTTTTAATTTACGGGCTGGAATAGAGTTATTGGAAGAAAGGATTTAATTTCAGATTGACTTACCACAACTTTTATAAAAAGTTAAATTGGTTGTTCGATTGGTATACACACACTATAATATTGACTAGTGATCTAATATTTTGCATTAGTGAAAACTTTGATAAGCAAAAACTAGTGCCAAATATGATACTGAAAGTTTGTTTATGGGGCGATCATGGGCCTCATCCTTTGGTGATTGCTATTTATATGGCTAAGGGCAATCAGAAGACTTGGGCTTCAAAATCACCCAGCCCGTGAACCCAATGTGGCATATTTTGTCCCCAGTGAACTAGGGTTTAAGGGAGTATTTGAAAGCGAAGCGAAGAAGTGATCGGATTCGGGAGAGCGAATCGGAATGAGGTGGCTAGGCGGCGGCAATCTTGGGTTAATACATGTAAAAAGTACAGTACTAAGGTACTTCTCCAGAAAACGAGCAGAGAATTTGAGGAAGATAAATCCTAGGGTTCCTTTTCCCGATGCTGCTTCCATTGCTCAATCTCTTTACCAGATCGTTAAGGATCATGGTCCTCTAACTGTTTCCAATGCCTGGAACCATGCTAAGGTCATATATCTCTCTCTCAATTTTGGGTGTGTCTATTTTGGTGGGATCATAGTGATTTACTTTCAATTATATGTTTATAACTGGATGTGGACGATTATCATCCGTAAGATTATGGATTTCTCTTGAAATACCTTCTCAAGTTTGATACTTTGACTCAAGGTTTTGGAAATCTCTGATAATCCTTTGCTACTTGTCTCGCAATTTTTTTAATTTATAAGATGCACAAGTATGATGATATGAAAATTAAAATTGAGTATGCTTCACATTTACTTCATCTAAAATATGTATTAGTTCTTATGTTTTGTGATATTTCATAACAGGAAGCTAACATTAGTGGGTTAAACAGCAAATCTCACATGAAGATAATGCTTAAATGGATGAGGGGAAGGAAGGCGCTTAAGCTATTGTGCAACCATATTGGCTCAAACAAGAAGTTTCTCTACTGTGCTTTGATTGATGAACGCCGGACCGATCAGAGGAAAACTCCGCCAGAGCTGAATCTTCAGACAGAGAAACCTTCAATGAAGGAAAAAAATTCAACACAAGTAAAAACATATTAGGACTGTGACTGTCTAGCCATTGTGCAAGACTTTTCTGTGATTTGGTGCAACATTTGGTTGGATGGACCCATCACGCTTCACTGTTACCGTAGGATTTTGATAAATGCACGAATTTTGTTTGGCCTTGTACTGGCCTCGGGAGAGTACGTTAGTAGATTTTGGAACGACCTGGGGGTTTAATTGCTGAAGAATACGTCAATAACACAAAGTTGTTGAAGAAACTCTTTGAAACTGTGTTTATTGTAATCTACCTCACAACTATTTTTTTAATTTATATTTAATATATTTAACTTTATCAAAATCATTATTATCGTTGTCCTCATTATCACCCAATCTGAAATTCTACAATAAAGTAGGGCCTGGGGAGGTCTGATAGAATGCAGCCTTATCTTTACATAATAGAAAGATTGTTTCTAGTAGATTTACATGCAGATATGACAATAAAAGAATGATGCAAGTTAAAGAGTAAATAAGTAAAATTGACATGCTAAAAGACTATAAATAAAATTGAAATAAATACATAAATAAGAAATAAAATTAGAAAGTTATTTTATAAAATTAAATAAGTAAATAAATAAATAAAATAAAATATACCCAAAGAAACTATCTAATGTAATTCCCACACGACGCAATTAAAAGTATAACAAAATGTTATTACCACACAATATAAACAGAGATGGCACCATACAACCATTTGCAACAGCTGAACAAACAACCTGGGAAGAAACAATAACAGAAATAGGCTTGATCTCATAACAGAGAAATGAGAAGCAGGCTTACCTATTGCATCCACTTGAGAAGCGGCTTACCTGTTGCAACCATTTAAGAAGCTTTTCTATACTACCCAAGGCACCATTTGCAGAAGCTTTCCCATGAGTAAGATTTTGAACATCACAAGTAAACAACAACTAGACTACTATATTATTGTCATTAACTAATATGATACGATAATGAAGGCCTTAATTCTACCCAAGATGAAATCCACAAACAAGCAACTAGGAAACCTTCTGATTAACACTAGCATTATGAAAAAGTTTGAAGATTAAAGAGCCAAAGAAGTTATAGTAGGAAATCAGGTAACTATACGACTCAACTGTCTCCCAATTGGACCCAATTTTTCACAACCTTGAATGAGCTATAATAAAAAAAATGCACAAAACATGAAAGTTGAAGCTTATCTTCTTCAAGAGAAATGGGTTTTAGCTTCGAAGCAGGTAAGAACACATTAAAGGTTCCAAGTTAAAAGACCACATTTTAAAAACTGATTAGAGAAAAACCAGAGCCTAGGGAAAACAAGAAACAACAAACAAGAGAGACGAAAGAAAAAAAAAAGTTTCAAGGGCACCTAAAAAAAGTTTCAAGGGCACCTATAACTTAGAGCAAGAAAGGAACGATCTCGGACACAGAGATCGACTAAAAAGCAAAGCATATCGAGAAATACTAAATTAGCCCTAGAACAAAGCACTTAAAACCACAACTTAATAAGACGAAAACCCAGTCAAAAGAATGCATCAATAAATACCAAAAAAAAGAAACAATTTTAAAAAAGCCTCACCGATCAAATAAGGAATGCGGTGCAGTGAAGGGAAAGGGGTGGCATATTCATGACCCTGTCCAAGTTTGGATCTTTGAATTGAAACAAGTTCTCAAAAAGAGCAACAACATCTAATGCGAAATTTTCTAACACCGAAATCAATAGCAACCGAATAGTGGACGACTATGAATCTATTTGCAAACTTCACACAATGATCTACCAGCCAAACATAGGTAACAATGAAAAATCCAAATCTAGTGCCAAATTCATAGATATAACTCGAAGAAACACTAGATCTAGAGAGTCTCATGGTAATTTATCAAAAAGAAAACAAAAATGACTCATCAAAGACCACAGATCTGGAAGGAGTTGATTATCAAAGACCATAGATCTGGAAGCATCATTAAAAGAAATAGAATATGGTAATAATAATTACACAAGTGGAATAGGAACTCTATAAACAAATAACAAGAACTAACAAGTCCAAATTTGGAGGGAAATAGATCATACTTAATTGTGACGAAGATTTTTTACTATAAGCATGAAAAATTCATTATCTTACTGATGGCTAGTGAACGTCTAGGCATCCCAACCTTGAAGAAAAATACCACCCCACAGCTGTGAGTTAGCAATGATCATAGTGGAGTAAAGCTCCCTAAGCTCTTCCAAGATAGGCATTACCATTCTCATTAATTGTGCGAGATTTGAACATAAATCCATTAGTTTTAGCTTTTGATTGCTTCCTTTGTGCTGTCATGTAGCCAGCAATTCCTGGTGTATACTTTCCACTATTGATAGTAATTGTACAGCTATGTCGTATCCAAACCACAAATAAAGGTCATATAGGTATTGTTCAGTTTGTTCTGATATAAGAATTCATGTAATGATAATAAATCACCTTATGGATTGATTGTCTATAACCACAAAATATTTAACTTTATCAAAATATTTTTATAAATTTATTAACTATTTTTAAGTATAAGGGTTAGTAATAACATTAAAATAATATAATTTATGTCACATCAACAATGATATAGCATCACATTAACAAAGCTATGTTCTTGTCACTTTTTTTGTTATTGCAAAATTTAATTTAAATATTTCTTAAATAATAGGATTTAATTTGAACATTTTGAAATGTAAAGGTTTAATTTATCATCAGAAGCCAACTTTACGGTCAAGTTTACCCTTTTAGCCTTTTTTTGTTAATCATTAGTTATTTCGCTAACAAGTATTATACAAGTAGGCAGGACTAGTAGTCACATTTAAAGCTTTTAAGGAGCAACTTTTCTTGTTCACGTTCGTATTTGTGGGGAGTGTGATCAATGCTTCCCCTTCATTTTTCAATTTAATTAGTTAAGTTGATTTGAAATAAGGCTTTATGACTGTTGCCATGAAATGAAGGTCAAATTATTTGGATTGATTCAAAATGAGAGTTTATGATCATTTATATTTGACCAAGACCATTAATGCAATGGTAGTACTTTTGGTTAATTTCATCAAATAACCATTAATTTTAGGGACTTTAGTGTTAATCAACCAATAAAACACCCAAAGTGAAGTCAATTTGATTTGTGAACTAAGTTTGATTTACAAATGACATTTTAAAATATTATCATTAAACACTTTTAGTTGGTCATGGTGATGTGAATGCAAAAAACATGTGGATTGAGTTCCATGACTAATATCAAGTAGGTACAAAAGCTAAAGTTAGTTATAAGGTCGATACTAGGTTGAATAAGCACTTTGAAAACTTTGAAACATTAATCCTCCTTATTCATGTGAACTTCCATGACACTATTTAGGGTTATATGAAGCATTATAACCTTTTAGAATGACTTTTCATAAGATAGTGTGAAGTATTATAACCTTTCATAATGACAATTTGAACCATGCGAGGATTTATAACTCTTCGAATTGTGATTTTTAATTAAATTAGTCTTATGGCTTTCACATGTGATGTGGTTGTTAAACTTACTTTTTGATGTTATGTGATTATTGAGCTTATGTTTGGTTTTTTATCTTTTGAACTTATTTTTTGATGTGCTATGACCACTGGCCTAATGATTGTTATTTTAGGTTAGAGATGCTTTGGTTATATGTTATAGGCTTTGAATGAGAATGGTGGTTTTTAAGCTCGTTGCTTTTAAATATGTGCTTATATAATCTTTATATGTAGTTTATTATGAAGTTAATTTTGGCATTGAAATTTAGAAGCATAATTTGTGTATAAGAAATAAGGGATTTAAAAAAAGACTCTTGAAACCTAAGTGTAAGAGTGGGTATTATTTTTTATTTATCTAATTTTTATTAAATTTATTTTATTATTATTTAGAGCCGTTAAATTAATTTCCTGAGACTTCAATTGCAACCTGTAGGGAAGGTACATTCTTGCATTCAACTATGTGAAGAGGTTAATTCATCAATGATTTAGTTAAGAATTACATTAGCAACTGTCAAATGTATTGAAAATCATTTTTGTAAATGAGAATTTTTTGGGAAAAGGGATATGTATAGTATTTTTTTAATTTTAAAAAATTTCATTGACTACAGTAAATTATATACAACTTCAAAAGAAGGATTCCCAGCTAGAATCCATAGTTACACACTACAATGGCTACAATTAAACCCAGTTAAGTTATATAAATAAGGAGATAATTAAAGCCTCCATTGTGAATGCATATGAGGAGAAAGTTTTGGTGCTACTTCTTTGGCGATAACTAGAGATCTAATCTTATTGACTGCTAGCCACTAACGGTTATAAGCAAGAGTGCTCCCGTCTATATATCCATCTATTCCTTTCCATCCATATGTTATATATTGAATAAGTAAAAAAACTGTTGAAGATGATTCCATAGTCCTTCCAGATAGTGGAAACTTGAGTTACCCATGCAAGTGTATCATCCTAAATATACAGACAGTGATAAGCCTTGATCATATGAAACAATTGAATCTAGATAGTTTTGGAAAACGAGCAAGTAAAAAATAATGTTTCCTATTTTCAGTTACCATTTGACATAACACACAGATATGGTCAAGGCTCCCATGCCAATGGTCTTTGGTGCTTAAGCGATTTTTGATAGCTAACCATGCAAACATTGAAATTTTAGGGCTGATACTCCTCTTCCATAGTATTTTATACCAAGAGATAAGAGGAGCTACCACTTGGAGGTTGGAGTAGCACGATTTATTTATAAAATTGCCACTGGAGTGGGGCTGTTAGATAATTGAGTCTAGAGCACTATTGAGAGGAAGTCTTGGCAAATATTGAGAGATGGTATTAAAGTGTCTGAAATTACCTGACCATTGTCCATTGGAAATAAGGGAAGAGACCTTGGCGTTTAATAGGAGTCGAAGCCATAAGTGTGCAAGCTTAGTTCATCGTATTATAGGGATAAATGTTGTCCAATTATTATATCAGACCTAAATATTGTTACCATTTCCTAGTCGATAGAAAATGTAGGGGTAAATAATGTCATAGATTTTCAACATATGTGAAAAAACCGATGAGCAGCTTTTATTAATGGTGAGTTGTCAAAAATTTTGAGTCAAGAGGTAAGCTTTGTGGATCCATTGAATCCACAAGGTAGTTTTATCCATAAGTAGCTGCTAAACTTTCTGACATAGGAACACATTTTGCAATAACGTAGTTAACATTATGCCTAAGCCTCTATTCTTCTTTGGCATGGTTACGTCATCCCATTTCACTTTTGCTTTCTTGGCATTGTCTAGAGATCTTGACCATAGGAAGGCTTTGATAGTCCGATTCAGCTCCCTGATTACCTTTTGTGGGAGGATCAAATGATTAATCCAATGGATTTACAAATTACTAAATATAGATATAATAAGAGTGACTCGTGGAACCATGGAGAGGAATTTATTCTACCAAGAAAGTATTTTCACTTTGTCACGTTCTAAGAGGGGAATGCCATCAAAATATGTGAGTTTGGCATGAGAAATAGGGACTCCCAAATAAGTGAAAGGTGGAGCATGGAGCTCCATGCCAAGGTTTTTACCAGCTCCAAAGGATTACTAACATCTGAGGAGTAATATATATAACTTTTGTAAAGATTGACATTCAAACTTGACTACCTGGAGAAGTGAGACAATATGTTTGGAAAGATAGTGACAGAGGACAGATCAGCCCCAGAGAGCAGCAATAAGTCATCTGCAAACAACAGGTGTGTGAGTTTAAGTGAACTGTACTGATGATGGTACCTAAATCTGCCACTATACTGCAGTGACTTCTTAATCATTTTAGACAGGCCTTCCATAACTAGTACAAAGAGGTAAAGGGATAGTGGATCCCCTTGCCTAACCCCTTGCACACATTTCATAGGTTTCGTAAGACTACCATTGATAAGGACACTCACAGAGGAGGAATAGAGACACATCATGATCTAGTTTTAATATTGTAAAGGGAATTTTAAGGAATCTAAGCAAACTTTAATAAACTCCTAGTTGACCGCATCATAGGCCTTATAGAAGTCAATTTTCCATATGCAACTTTTAAGATTTTTCCTTGATTGGTAATCCTTAAGTAGTTCTTGGATAAGCAAGATATTGTCTCCAATGGATCTTCCTTCGATGAAAGCGTTTTGGTTATGTACAGTATTTTGATATAATAAAAGTGATATAATTAGTAGCAGAGGATGAATCCTTAATAACTAATTCTTTCCTTGTAATTATTTGATAAGGATTACTACATATTTCTAATCTTATATAGTTTTATCATAATATAAACATGTTTGTGGTCTTAAAAGTGAAAATATATAGTTTTAGGTTACAAGCTTTTAACTTTTTGCAACCTTTAATGCAATATATGGTATAAAAAGGGGAAGACCTTTAGACATGAATATAACCGACCTCTAGAAGTGACGATAGCCTTTCAATTTAATTTATTTTTATTTAATTAGTCCAAATTGATGGATAGTTATGTATGATTTTACATATGAAGAACTTGTAGACATGTTTTGACAATTTAACTTATGAATTTGATTTCAACTTAATACAATTTATGATATAAGTTGTTATATATTGTTAAATAGCAAACAGAGTGACTATCCTAGTGACCGAAGTTGATTAGAAATGCTTTGGTTTCTCAGTTAGAGTGTTTGTAGCCACTACATTTTGTCAAGACTTGCCTACTTCCTTTGAAGCTATTGTTGACAATTTACTATTAATTCTCTGGTTGTTTGCCTCCATGAATTCCAGAAGAATTAGAAATGGGTTATTCAATTTCACAGGTATTCTCCCAATGAGTCCCTCATAAGGTGAAGAAGACTTTGAGCTACCTCAACTGAAGGCTTCTATGTAACCTGGCCAGAATAGAAGCTAAATGGTAGCAGCACCAGTTGCTTGCCAAAAATATTAAGAAAACTAGAGATGAATCACCTAGAGAGAGAAAAATTCTTAGATCCCAATTTCTTAAACTCCAATTCTTCAATTTTGATAGAAAATTACCTCCAAAGCCTTTAATACAGTAGTTCTTTAACAATTCCTATGTAGGCAATACATTGTCTCCAATGCTTTTACCTTGCATAAAAGCAGTTTGAGATTGGATACTGAATAAAGGAAGCACATATTTGATCCTATTAGCCAATAAATTGGTGATGATTTTATAAAATGTATTCTAATAAAAAAATCATTCTCAAATCCCTTAAAAAGTTTAGATTATGAGTTTTAGGAACTAGAAATAAATGAGTGAAATTCCGTACCTTCAGCATCTTGGGTTATTAAAGAACTCATGAATAGATTTTTATATATGGATTTCAATGGAGGTCTAAGTTTTTTGATAAAAAAGCCATTAAACCTATTAGGTCACAGGGATATATTGGGACTCAAAGAGAATACCACTATCTTTATATCATCATCAGCAAAACTCCCAATAAGAAATTATGATTGCTCAGGGGAGATTACCTTAGGAATGGATAGTTTATAAAGTAGGTAAGAAGGATTCTTAATCCCTAGGGTTTCTAATACTTTAGCATAGTAATCTGTGGCATGAGATTTGAGATCATTCTAGTTAGTGATAATTCTACCCTCATCATTGAGTAAATTGGATATTCTGTTACAATTCCTCCTAGAAAATAGTGATTTATGAAAGAAATTGGAAGTGGAGTCTCCATCCTTCAACCATAACACCCTTGATTTTTCATAAGAATGGAGGAATTGCTTCTAAAGCACTTTATAAGGCTTTCTTTTCCTTAATCTTGTGAACTTTTGATCATGAACAAGATTTCCAGGGGTTCCTTTTTACCCATAAAAAAGAAGATGCTTATGGAGGGTTCCCTTTCACCCATTAAGGGAAGAAGAAAGTGAATCCTTAAGTGGAGGTTGGGGAGTAGATGTAGGCCAATGGTTATTTTATCAAACCAATACAAACCAAATTTGTCTCTCTTTCTTTACTCTTAGTTATTATTCTTATATTTTTTTTCAATTGTTCTATATGAATTTGCTATAATTATCATTAAGTAATCAATTTTTTAGTTAATTTCAAAATAGGGAACAAAGTGAAAAATATAATTCACCCCCTCTTGTATGCCATTTAAGAACTAATAATTAATATTAGAGCTATTTCCTTCATTATATATGATTTTAGAGAAACTTGAATAAAGATCATTATGGCATAATTTGATTCATATTTTATCCAATATCGTCAATATATTGGTAGAACCTCTTTATTTGAAGTTGACAGTTACATTTATTGGAAAAGTAAGATAAACACTTTCTATTAGCAATATGGGTTAATCTTTAGGAATGGTAGAGAATGGTCCGTACATCCCAATGAGAATTATAATTGTAGATAAAATGGAGAGTAATGTACCAAAGGATAGAAGTGATAATGATAAAAGACTCATTTGTTAAATAAGTAGTGCATGTTTCGCTTATTTTCTTAGTAGAGATGAATTCAATAGGGCTTTTATGTACAAAACTAACTACCCATAAGATATGGCATACATTTGGAAACATATGTGAGGGCACTACTTAAGTAAAAAAGAGCTAAGTCAGCTTATTAGTGTATCAATATGAGCTATTTCATATGGAGAAAAATAAGTCAATCTATATTATATATATATATATATACTTCCTTTATTTATATCATTAATTATCTTAAAGGTATAGGTAAGACATTACACTAATATTGACTTGGTGATCAAATTGCTTAAGTATTTACCAAAGATTTAGGAGGTAAAGATTAATACCATAAAATAAACTAAATATTTGAGCACCTTATCATTGAAGAAGCTAATTGGATCAATCCTCACCTATGATACGTCTACAAATGAATTGCATGAAAAGAAAGTGGCTCCAATGCAAAGAAGTGTAGTGTTTAAAGTATCCAAGGATGACAAAGTTAATGATGAGGAGACCTCCGTAAGTGAGAGTTAGGAGGATGATATAAGATGATCATAAATAAATTCAAAAAGTTTTTTAGAAAATAAATAATTTTATTAACAAAAGCCAATCTTTTATAACATTATAAAGAGTGTATAATGCTACAATGATTCCTTCATTTTCATTTACATATAAAATAAATATAACATCACATAATTTTCTAATTAATCCTTATACTCATGCTTGCTTCCTTATATGCTTTGTGGGCTATCAGAATTTCTCTAATCAAACTTATAGTTTTATCTACTATAACATAATATACTGTAGAAGTTTCTTTATATTATCTTGTATTTCTTTCTCTCTACGTAATATAAATACAGTAAGTAGTTATTAAAGATTAAAATGGATTAACATTTGAAGAAAGGACACATGTGATGACATGACATTACTAATTTAAGGAGTGGGATATATGAAAATATAGTGACAAGTATGTGATTTAAGACCAATAATGATGATGAACCCTATGTGATTTAAGACCAATAATGATGAGGTACCCTTTTCCTCAAATTCTTATGATGTTACTAATTTTGTGATGATGGTTCTTTTAACCGAAATTTTATTTACTAAAGATAAGCTTGTACAAAATTAGAATCGCTTAATCATTACATCATCTACTTTAATTGAATGTTTAGAGGTGATGAGTGTAAGATATATCTATACTTAAATAAGTATTTTTTGTTTTTATATAACTTACCATGATTTAATTGATCTATGCTATATTTTAGGTAATTGTTAAAGATATTGGCTTGTGTTGAGATATAATTATTAGAAAAAATGGAGATCAATTTTTACTTGAACAAAATTTGACTTATGTTTATATTCCAGCCCATATCAATCATAGATCAATTACAACAAAAGATATAATCCAGAGCTTGAGTTAAAGAGAGACTATAGGTCCTTACACGAGATCTCTCTTTGTATAATTACAAATTTGATATTTGGGAGAATTATTAGGTCACTAACTCTTGTTACCTAGCCTAATTGGATAACTTTAAACTCACTCTCTCAATTTACTATTGAAGTATTAGCATACCTAAACATCACAACACCAAAAAATTGAATTGAAATCAACAACAATCAAGTCACAAAACAACTCAAGAACAAATCCAAATATGATAATTAGAACATCCTAAACGTGAATAACATATTCAAATTCAAGTTACACAACAAGTTTAATGAAATAAGCAAATGAAAGAAAGAAAGAATTTGATTTGAATTCAAACTTGAAATCTGGAATTTCTAGATTATTCTTCTTGATCCTCCTTTTTGCTCTCTCACTTTTAAAGATGGTGGCTACTCTTTCTGAGTGTTTTATGTTTTGAAATAGTTTTTGAGGCTTTTAGGGTTCTTTCTAGGGTTTACTCACTTAATTTGGTTCTAAAAATAACCCCAAAAAGTTAAAATTACAAAAAGAGTTGCGTGTTGGAAAAGTTGAAATTCACTAGAATTACTATTTGTGCTATTTGTTACGATTGTGATAAGACAAGTCACAATCATGACCTACTTCCATACTTCCAAATCTTCTCTTTTCTTCAATTTCCTTTTTTCCATATGGTCAAAAACACATCACACACCTCTTGAAACATAAAATTAAGGTCCAAATTATGCTAAAAACTACACAAACATTTAGAATATAAACAAACACTAATAATAACATAATTCTAAGCCTATATACATGATAATCATCTAAGAAATACTCAAAATCACACTTAAACATCTATCAAAACATAGTATAATTTACACTTATCAACATCCCCACACTTAAAATTTTGCTTGTCCTCAAGCCAAAAAAAACATAAAATCAAACAAACCAAACAATAACATATACATTGATGCAAAATGCATTAATGATACAATGATATCTAACGTGAAGAAACCAATTTAACCTCAAACAATAATCATGCAAGTTTTTCTAATTTATTAACTTATGCAATTTATGGCCAAGCACTTTGGATTGAATATACATACTAATTAAGACATTAACATCATATTCATTCACCTAAAGCACTTATATACATACATTGATAATTAGTAATCAACCAAAATTGCAAATATCACTAAGTATCTCTTCATGAAAATTTTTGCTATTTTCAAAGATTAGTAGGATTTGTTTATCAAAACACTACTTTTTAAAAAAATTTCTTTAACGTTAACCTAATCTTTTAACGCAAAGGCAAACACCTTGTTACGAATGTCCCCCGGTTACTCAACGAGGCCATGTTTTATTAATTAGCTTGGTTGGAATTTCATTCTAGCCTTTTGATATGAAGACAAACATTTTATCATGAATTCCCTCAGTTATTTAGCTATATCATATTCTTAACTGATTACTAGCTCTATTCATAACCTAATATCTATTTCAAAAAGTCCACCGGAATAGTTATTCATTTAATAGACATACATAATTTCTTTTATTTCACATAGCCTACCTTATTTCTTTTAGTCATTCTAATGAAAGACTACTAATGATACTAACATATTCAATTGACTTATAATTATAAATGTATGTAACAAATTTCCTAAAATGAACAAACTGAAGTCATATCCTAATTAACATGCATATTTAACAAAAGACACTTAAAACATAAAATGCACATGTCAATATGCCTTTACAAATTCAATGACTATGGTCAAAGCTAAAATACTTCCATGAAGTTATTACCATTGACACATTCACATAATTCACACATATATACCACATGTTTACACCATGTTAACCTAATAAAAAACTAACAATATGGTATGCAAAATTCACAATTATGACATGCCAAAGCGAAAATCATTCCCACACTTAGACAATACACAGTCCTCAATGTAAGAAAAGCAAAACAACAAATAAAAATAAAAATGATAAGAAAAAACAAAAGGAAAGGTTAATAGCGCAAAACTAGGAGATTGAGGTGGTGACAGTGTTGGTGAAAGAATTTGGATATACTTTCGGCTATGAAATTCTAGCAATTCTTGCCCTACAAAACAAAAATAAAAACAATAAAATACCAATAAAATAAAATAAAATAAATAAAACTTATCCTAATTCTTAGGTTGCCTCCTAAGTAGCACTTAGTTAATGTCATTAGCTTGAAGTGCTCTTCCCCCCACTCTCAACTCGAGTCAATTATGAGTGGCTTTCTTCCACTCGTGTCACTCAGTTTCAGTTTAGTAACCTGTAAATAAGCTAAATATTACAAGATAATCGAAAGGATAAAATTAATCAAATTAAGAAAAGTAAGTAAATAGGCTATATATTGTAAGATAATCAAAAGGACAAATTTAATCAAATTAAGAAAACTAAGTAAGTTCAATAGTGCCTTTTTAGATAACAAACTGTCAATAAAATAAGGAATAATAAAACTCCCTAAATCATTTATCAAATTTAACAGCTTGAATTCTAAAAAGGTTAATTGTTCTCTTTCTTCCTTAATAACCTTTGTTTCCTCTTCTTCTTCTAGTTCGTGAATACAGATGTCTGTATCTACTTCAACCTTTATCTCCACTGTCATTTGTTCGTCATTCTCTTCTTTATCAGCTTCTTGAATAGAGTCTTCCTCATATTCTTCAAACCCAATCTTCACTGTCATATGTTCTTATTTCTCTCACGCCTTTAAAGATTCAACTTCATCAATTCTCATAAATGAGCTACCCTCCTTCAGATTCTTTAATACCTTATTCGTTCTAAATTTTACTTGTTCATATCCAATTCGAAGGATGAGGTTATCTTTATGGGCATCTACCAAAGCTTCTCTGGTGGTCAAAAATGGTAAATCAATGATCTTTCAATTATGAGGGCATGTGGTTGGTAATTAAGGAGTTGCAAGTCTCCGTCATGGCTACCGTCTGGTTATCTTTCCAAGTCCATTTTGTTGATAATTTGTCTTAAAGAAATTCTGTGTACTTAGGCCTATGTTTTAACACTTCCACAAAAGACAAGTGAATTTGTAATTTCTTCAAATTTTCTATGAACTTTGCAAATTATATATCCAATTCGTTCCTCTGAAGTCTTTGTGGGAATGGTTTTGGTGGGTAAGACAGAGGAGGAATGTAGGGAGGGTACTCATTCTTATCTTTATCCTTTTTCTTCTTCTCTTAGTCTTCTATAAAAATGGGTCTCAAATTGTCTTACTGCTAGTTCTTCTAGCTATTTCCCACTCCTAAGTGTGATAAGCTTAAATTACTCTTTTTGATATACTTCAATATTGCTCAGAAAGTTTTCTTAACATTTTCAAAAATTTTGGAACCTCACGATTTAAAAGTCTACTTAACATTTTAAACTAGTTCTTAAGTGATCTATCGAATAATTGAGTTCTTACATGAGATCTCTTTTCGTATAATTATCAATTTGATATTTGGAAGACTTATTAAGTCACTAAATCTCATTACCCAACCTAATCAAATTACTTTCAACTCGCTCTCTTGGCTTATTATCGAAGTATTAGCATACCCAAACATCACAATACCAAAACATTGAATTCAGATCGACAACAATCAAGTCACAAAACAACTCAAGAACAAATCCAAATCTTATAATTAGAGCATCCTAAACGTGAATAAAATATTCAAGTTCAAGTTACACATCAAGTTTAATGAAATAAACAAAGGAAATAATGAAAGAAATTGATTTGAAACTCAAATTTGAAATCTGGAATTTCTGGGTTTCTCTTCTTGCTCTCTCACTTTGGATGATGGTGGCTGCTCTTTTTGAGTGTTTTATGTTCTTAAATAGTTCCTGAGGCTTCTAAGGTTCTTCTTTCTAGGCTTTACCCACTTAATTTGGCTTCAAAAATAGCCCTAAAACGTTAAAATTACAAAAGAGTAGTGTCTTGGAAAAGTTAAAATTCTCTGGAATTACTATTTGTGCTTTTTGTCACAATCGTGGCCTATTTCTATAGTTCCAATTCTTCTCTTTTCTTCAATTTCCTGTTTCTATACAGTCAAACACACATCTCACACCTCTTGAAACATAAAATTAAGATTCAAATCTTGCTCAAATCCACACAACACTTAGAATATAAACAA
>JAOTJB010000210.1:27220110-27234709 GCA_027123815.1 Erythroxylum minutifolium
GCTTTCCTTGTAACTAGCAATAAAAGTAGGAACAGATGAATAATTACCAAAGATATAGTCTTCAAGATGAGTATTCTAAAACAATGATCATAAGATTCAAGATGCAAGAAACTAAGACAAAAATTCACTAGTAAAAGAATAGCAATGAAAATTCTACTCTAGTTAAGTGACATATAGAGGTGGATTGACAAAAACGTGGAAAAGATTTACTTGCAACTGAGGGCAGGAATTCCTTAAACAATAATTGGTGGAGGCAAGTGGTTTTCAAAAGAAGTTTACCTTAGCTAGGGGTAATTCATATGTGATCGACGCTCCGTTCTTAGTAATAAATTTCATTTCCTTAAACTCTCCTCTTCTTTATTGAGCAACTCCATAAGTGGACCAATATAATCTTTTGGTGGCAGCATTTCGATCTGTATAAACAAGTCAGTGTAAAATTGCAGGATAGGTTACAATTCATTAAATAACTTTGTGTGATATAGCTCATAGAACCTTCTACTATATTACTCAAGTCCTTTTGCAAACAGAAAGACCTTTACGAATGGCTTCTCAATTGATTACGTAGTTTAAGGTCTCAAACACTTAAACCATAGTAAGAATCCGCTGGAAACATGATTTGTACATTATGAGTATAGAAAGAACTATGACATAACCAGAAATGTTTTAAGTGACACATAAAGATAAATAGCTATAATCTAGGCAAACTTGACTGCAGTAGTTATTAGGCTCATATTGTATTCCATCTCAAGCCTTTCCTGTTACCCAACTCAGACCCAATCCTGAACTGCCATAAATCACGAACATAGCTGACAACATTAAGAGAAAGTAGACCTGGACTATTTCCATATGGAGAAGGCCTAAGAACACACCCCTTAAGCCAAATCCCATCACACTTTAAGAGTTAATTCAAGTGCTTAAAATAATCAGAAACTTAAGAGTCACATGTATAAAAAATCTGATGAAAAATAAAGTGCGTATGATTGTTTTAAGAAGGTCACGATCGTCACTTAAGGCACGACATATGTACATAAGTGAGTTCTTCACTTATGTACTTAAAAGAGGTCTAACATGTTCTAACACACTCAAGTGAGGGAATAAGGGGTCTAGAAGAGTTCTAGAAAGAGAGAGAAGTTGTCTTGAGTCTTCTTTATGTAATTTATGCAATTGTTGCATAAATCTAATTGCATACGAGATATTCTTAATCTATCTCTCCATTTGAATATCTACTTGAACTCATCAAGTTTGGTGTTCTAACCACCTTTACACATTGCTTCTTCTTCTTCCTATTTGTGTGTTCTTGGATGATCAAGAAAGGGTTTAGTGTTTGCTACAACCTAATTAGGGAGGAGAATCAAGAAAGGAGGGGAACAAAAGGTACAAGTGTTTAAATTTCATGTTCTTATTATTTGTCTATGCATGCATGTGTGTTTCTGGAATTTCAGAATTGTCATGTAGTCGGAATTTAGATTCTGACATTTCCGATGCATTGTCATGCATGTGATGTATGAATTCATGGCAACCCAACAGTGGTATCATAGCAAGTTTATGCATGTATTAGATGATGTATTGAACATGAGCAAAGTGTTTGCTGAGATGTGACTGACATGCATGTTGATTTGGATTAATTATTATAAATTGTAGAAATTTTATTTTTCCAATTTTCTTTTACAGAAATGTTTATAAGGTGTTATATCATGTTTTTGTCAAACGAAATTTCAATTGAATGTCATTTGATATTTTATTTCTAATTAATATCCAGTCTATTCAATGTTGATTTTTGGGAATTTCTAAAAAACTAAATGCATATGTTGATTTTGAAAATTTTGTAATAATTCTAGAAAAATTATTTTCATGATTTTCTTCCACAAAAATGTTTATAAGGTATTATGTTATGTTTCTACTAAAGGAAGATGCAATTTAATGTCATTTGCTACTTTATTACAAATCTAGTTTCAGCCTAATACATGTATAAAGTTCTGAGAAAGTTTCGAAATCTGATGAACATGCATGCTTATAAATTTCCTATTAATTTTTATAAATTTTTAATGAATTTTATACATTAACATGCAAGATAAGATGTTTCTACATGTATGAGAAGCATGACACTTGTTAAAATGATTATCTTGTGCATGCGTGATGTAGAGTATAACTAGTGTTAGAAGTAATATGATAAATGTTATAGACATGTGATGTGCTGGATAATTCCACTTAGTTAATAAATAATTCCTACGAATTAGTTTCTGGAATTTTTTATTATTAGGAATTATTTATTAGGCACATTTAGAATATGTTTAAGACTCTGAATTTTTTCCATAATTAATTGAATTTGATTCGATTAATAAATCAAGTAAAATTCAACATTGGTCAGCTTTTTGAAAGCTGATGGAGTTGATTTAATTAATGACTTATGGTGTATGTGTTTTGGTTATAAGACCTTAATAAAGTTTTTATGAGATAATAAATGTATTATTTTGATGATAGTAGTATGCTTAGTGCATATGCTTGAAATTAGGGTTCTGAAAATTTTTCGAACATCAAATCAGTCCTTTTAGTGTCTAATAGGTTAACTTATTTATCTTGATGATTTTAGTCGTCAAGATTTTTTGGCTTGTGCTGAAATTGTTTATATAAATTTGAGATGACCTAGGGATATTATAGATGACTAATTGATGTACGAGAATTATAGAAACCATAGGGATTAATTTAGAATTCCAAGTAGAGCATAGTATTTCTAGTGTGACTAGAAAAGGGCATATAATTGTGCTATCCTTCTGAAGCAAGGACTGATTGAGCCCATAAAGTTCGACTAGGCTTGCCAGGCCTTTTATGTCAACAAATGAGCAAAAGTGCAGTAAAAAGAGACTAGTCATTGACTATAAGCCTCTAAATGCATTCCTACAAGATGATAAGTTTCCTTTAGAGTGTTTTAATAAAAGAGAATCTTTATGGCCTACAACCACTATTCAAGATTCCTTTTTATCATGTTACTATTTACTTTTAGAAAAGTAGATTCCTTTTTAAAGTAGCTTTGATAAAGTGTACTAGAATTAAAGTTTTTAATTTGGACATCAAAATAAATGAATTTTAGGGTTCCTAATCGAATCACATTCATAATTTGAATTAGCCGACACTAACTCTAGTACCTGATTCGGTTCAAGAGTTGAATCGAATCACAAATTTTTGGCACATAGTCAAGTCACAACCTTAATTAAACCTCCTTTGTGTGATGCATGCATTAGATGCATTTTAAGGGTAGTTATAGACATAGACTGAATTTAATTAAGTTGTCCATAATCTGAATATATATATGTGATATATATACAATATCATCCAATTATTGATGAGACTAAAGAACAAATTCCTTAACTGAAATATTAGGACTTACACCTTCTATTGATATGGCAAGAATCAGAATTCTTTTAGAGTTGAGTTATTGGGCAAACCCAAGCCCACTCTACACCAATATGTTCAAACTATGAAAATTAGATTTTCAGATTAATAGATTGGCCCTAACTGGAAGCGTTAATTTGTTGGGAAAACTCAATGTCAACATGGATAGAGGCGAAGTTAGGTTATATGCATGGGATGTATACAAATCAAGAGTTAATAACCCAATGAATGTGCTAAATCAATAGTTGATAGCACAAGTCGATAGTTGCATAACTAAATGCCATTGGTATGAATAATACCTACTGATTGACCTAAGGTAGTTTGTTAGGCAAACCCAAAGTCATTTTTGGTGATATTACATATCGACCCATTAAGAAAACTATAAGTTTTCTCAAATTCGTAATGAGTGCTATGAATTTGAATAAGAATAGTGGGACCTATAATGCTTGTGATTAACGTCCTTATTGATATGCACTAGTGTGCATTCTAAAACTTTCTCTCGTTCTTCTAGGTTTGTTGAATCTCCACGATGTCTTCATCCAATGTGAACCTATGCTCTCTATTAGACTCTAACAAATTGACGGGAGCTAACTTCTTAGATTAACTACGAAATTTGAGAATTGTTCTCAAATCTGAGAAACTAAGATATATCTTAGATGAACCACTTCCCAATCCCCCTCCAGCTGATGCATCTGATGAGGATCAGAAAGCTTACAAGAAGCTACTGGATGATAGTGAGCTAACTAGCTGTATAATATTGGCCTCTATGTCACCAAAATTGCAAAAGCAGTATGAGGCTATAAATGCTCATTCCATGGTTTATCATATAAAGGAACTGTTTGATGAACAAGCTCAGAAAGGTGCGAGACCTTATACCATCTAAAGGAACTGTTTGATGAACAAGCTCAGTCTGAAAGGTTCAAGACCTTAAGGTTGCTTTTCCACTCTAAGATGGTTGAGGGATTAACTTTAGTGCAGTATGCTTTGAAGATGTATAGATACATTGAGAGGTTAGTCAGTTTAATTCAATATAGATTTAATTCTGACTAGTTTGATCAATAGTTATTTACAGTTTGTGCTTAATTATTTGATGAACCAAATATGCACATCAATACCTGAACTGATTAATCTGCTCAAAACAGCAGAGCAAATTGTCAAGAAAGATAGTAAGGCTATGATGCTGGTGGACTCTCCTTCTAGTTCTCAAAAGAAGAACCAAAAGAAGAAGAAGAAGTCCGAGAAGCCAGTGGGAGGTGTAAGGTGTAGCCAAAAAGAAGGCAAAGGAGACAACGTCAAAGGGGATATACTTCCATTGCAACAAGGAAGGATATTGGAAAAGGAACTGTAAAGCTTATCTGGAGTCGCTGAAGTAGAAGAAGACATTAGATGCCCCACCGTCTACTTCAAGTATGTTATTTGTCATTGAGGTTAATCTTAGAACATATGTTTTATATTTTCTAGTAGGCTAGAGCAAATTTTGGATAATTGCTATTATGTACTCGTTGTGACAAAGAATATTGTATCTGTTTCATGTCTTAACAAAGCCAGATTTCATTTAACTTTTTCAAGCAATAGTTTTTCAATTAAGTTGAATGAAATGTTGTATGGTATTATTACATTGTGCAATGGTATTTACATATTAGATATATGTAATACAATTTTATATATCAATGACAATAAAAGAAAAAAACGAGATAACTTAAAATCATCTTACTTTTGGCATTGTCAACTTGGCTATATAAGTGAGATACGCATGACTAAACTACACAGGAGTGGTAGCTTAGGGTCATTTGATTATGAATCATATAACACATGTGAATTTTGCTTGTTAGGCAAGATAACTAAATCACCTTTTAAAGGAAAGGGTCAATAAAAGAATGAGTTATCAGACCTAATATATTCTGACATATGTAGTCCAATGTCTATTTATGCCAAAGGTGAATTCATGTACTTCATTACCTTTATTGATGATTATTCACAATATGGGTATGTGTATCTAATGAGATACAAGTATGAAGCATTTGAAATATTCAAATAGTTTAGACATGAAGTAGAGAAACAACTCAGTAAAAGTATCAAGACACTTCGATCAGATTAAGGTGGTGAATACTTGAATGAGGAGTTTCTAACTTATCTCAGGGATAACGGGATTGTATCCTAAGGAACTCCACCTTACATACCGTAACATAATTGTGTGGCTGAAAAGAGAAACTGAACCTTGTTGGACATGATAAGGTTAATGATGGATTTAACAAATCTACCAAAATCCTTTTAGGTTCATGCACTCAAGACTATTGTTTATGTGATAAACAGAGTCCCTTCAAAAGTAATTGATCTTACTCCATATAAGATATGGACTAATAAAAAACACTATCTTTCTCATATGAAAGTCTAAGGTTGTCCAGCTTATGTAAAGCAGATTCAATAAGACAAGTTTGAAGCAAAATCTAATAAATGTCTGTTTATAGGATATCCTAAAGAAACAATTGGATACCAACTCTATAATGCTTTAGAGCACAAGTTTTTTGTCTTAAAGCATGTTGTCTTTTTAAAAAAAAGCATTTCTTCTAAGAGAAGACAGTAGGAGTAAATATGGACTTAATGAAGTTCATGATGCTCAAATAGACATAGATCAACTGCTTGAACCCGAAATTGTTGTTTACAGAGATGAGACAACAGTTGAACCTTCTGACACACAAAATATTTGTAGGCCAAGTAGGATACGCAACGTTCCAGAGAGATATAGATTTCTCGTAAGTGAACAAAATGATGTATTGCTCATAGAGGATGACGAGCCTACAACCTATGAAGAGGCTTTGAAGAGTTTAGAATCTAAAAAATGGATTCAAGCTATGGAGTCTGAAATGAACTCCATGTTTGAAAACTAAGTATGGATTTTAGTTGGCCCACCCAAAAGGTTAAAGCCAATAGGGTGCAAGTGGATTTTCAAGAAGAAAATCGACATGGATGGTAATGTGATTACCTATAGAGCAAGGCTAGTCGCTAAAAGATATCGTCAAAGACAAGGAGTTGACTATGACGAGACATTTAGCCCAGTAGTCATGCTTAAATCCATTAGAATTCTCCTAGCTAGTGTTGCTCATTATGATTATGAAATATGACAAATGGATGTGAAGACGACTTTCCTGAATGGAAACTTAGTTGAGGATATGTCTATGATAAAACCTGAGGGCTTCATATCCAAAGATGGCAAAAAGGTATGCAAGCTTTAAAAATCTATTTATGGATTGAATCAAGCATTTACGAGTTGGAACATCCGATTTGATGAGACAATCAAAGAGTTTGGTTTCTCACAAAATATTGATGAACCTTGTGTATACAAAAAGGTTAGTGGGAGTACTATCATATTCCTTGTGTTATATATGAATGATATATTACTCATAGGAAATGATATCTCAAGTTTGCAATTAATCAAAAATTTGGTTGTCCCAGAATTGTTCCATGAAAGACCTTAAAGAAGCAACTTATATATTAGGAATAAAGATCTAAAGAGATAAATCAACGAAGTTGTTAGGTCTTTCACAATCGACATACATAGATAAAGTACTAAAGAAGTTTAGCATAAAGCAGTCTAAGAGAGGGTTTCTTCCTATGACTCATGGGATAAAACTCTCAAAATCTATTTGTCCTAAAATGCAAGATGAGAGGACTCGCATAAGAATGATCTCGTATGCTTCGGCAATAAGATCAATCAAGTATGCTAAGTTATGTACAAGACCTGATATATCGTATACTCTACGTGTTACGAGCAGATATCAATTAGATCCTGGAGAATGTCACTGGGTGGCTATCAAGAATACCCTAAAGTACTTGAGAAGGATTAAAGATGTATTCTTGATATATGAAAATGGAGATCTCGTAGTAAGTGGACATATGGATGCCATTTTTCAATTTGACCAAGATGACTCCAAATCCCAGTCAGGTTATGTTTTCACACTAAATGGTAGAGTAGTCAGTTGGAAGAGTTCTAAATAAGAGATGATGTAGATTCAACGACCGAGTCAGAGTACATTGCAATTGTGGAAGTGACAAAAGAAGTTGCTTGGATCAAGAAGTTCGTTATGGAACTTGGAATAGTTCTGAGCATTGTAAACATGATATTGTTGTACTGTGACAACAATGGGGCTATTGCTCAAGCCAAGGAACCAAAGTTTAGAGGTTCAAGCACGTACTCAGGAGATATTACCTGATCTGGGAGATAATTGAAAGAGGTGATGTGAAGATAGAGAGAGTGCCCACATATTAGAACATTGATGATCCTTTGACTAAGCCACTTTCTCAAATGAAATTTGATTCTAATGTACTCCCCTATTGTATTAGATACAAAGACGATTGGCTTTAGTACAAGTGGGAGATTGTTAGAGTAATGCTCTAAGGGTAATCACCTTTAGCATTTTTGTATAAACTTTATTTTGATTAATAAAGAGAAAGACATTTTTCATTAATTATTCTTTTATATCTGAATTAATGTTGATCTTAAATCGAATTAAAGTCTATGATACAAAATATAACATGAGGGAAATCATGATAATGAGATTCCTATCACGTGAAATTATGCTACTATCTAAATAATCCCTAGTCATAGGATTAATAAGACAAGACATTATTAATCCAGATAGACTATTACATGTTATACTCTTTGATTTGATCAAGCAATGGATCTCACAAACTATAAGCATGAGTTGTTTAGAGTTAACATATGGATGCTTACTAAGAGTAGTAAGTACATCGGATGACTCATATGAGACTATCATATGGATGATCTATCAAATGTCAATGATTAATCTCATTATAGTAATAGTAAAAATATCTGTAGACTTAAGGTACTCAACGATATCTTGGATACTAATCCTATGCTTTGACATCATTCCTAGTTACCTCAACACGAGGTCGCTCTTACGGTATTGACTGGGTACAGCTATTGGTATTCGAAAGTAATTAGGTAGCCAATAAAGGATTCACCACTCCTGATAGAGGGAGATGATACCCACGGCCTCTTATCGGGGTCATTACTCAGGAGTCTTTGGCCAGAGCAGTTATGTTTCATAAAGAGAGTCTTCAATGACACATGGACTAATGAGATCTCAAGATAAAAATTAACATCACTTAGGCTAAATGTGACGTAGTCAGTCTAGTGGGAGTTGACATATAGCCCATACTCCAAATCAAGTAGGGTATAGAATGGTGAAGTGATGAATTGTACAATAATTGTTTATGAAAATGTTTGTAAGTCAGATAATGAGTTAATCCACTTAAATTACGATAACTTAACATCACCAAACCCTTCATGATTTGCTTGAATTAAGAACATTCCAGCTTATGTGAAGTTTTTCAAGGAACTAACCACCAAAAAGTGAAATCTTAAGTCAAACGAGGAGGTGATAGTTTCAGAAGTAGCAAGTGCAATTCTTCAGTAGCAGTTAAATTGAAAGATCCAGGGAGTTTTATTGTGAAAGTATCAATGGGTAATGGTGATTAGGTTAAAGGTATGATTGACCTTGAAGTAAGTATAAACCTTATGCCTGACTCTATTTATGCAAAATCAGATCTAGGACAGTTAAAACCTACAAAAATGTTTTTATAATTAATTGATAGGTCAATCCATTATCCAAAAGGAATAATGGAAGATGTATTAGTGAAGGTTGGGAGATTGATTGTCCCTGTAGACTTTGTTGTCTTAGACATGGGAGAAGTATAAGAGCAAGAAAATGAGCACATTATAATTCCTAAGGAGGCCTTTTATGGCCACCACCAATTCCTTGATTGATGTGAAGAATGGAAAACTGACCAAGACCGTTCTGGGAGAAATAGTAGTATTTTCAATCTTTAATGTTAAACCTATTCCTACTACTGTTGTTGATGAAAAATGTTCTCTTATTGATCAAATTAATGTTGCAAATATTGATTTTACCTTGTAGGAAGAAGAAGAAAAGGAGTTAGATTTGATTAAAGAAATCGATGAGTATTTTCAAACGCTAGACAAAGTGACTGAGGGAGAGTTTGGCAAATTCTTAGATACAACTCCCAATGAAGTGAAGAATGCAACCCTACCGAAAGTAGAGCTAATAAAGTTACTTAAGAATTTGAAATATGTTTTTTTACAAGAAGGGGAAACATATTCTGCCATTCTTACGTCCACTTTGGATGCTGACTAAGAAAAAAGGACTTTGAGTAAGATGAAAAGATTGAAAAAAGCCGTAAGATGGGGTTTAAGTGACATTAAGGGAATTAGTCCCTCTATGTGTATGCATAGGATTAGGAAAGGAAAAATTAACCGACTAAGAAAGAATTGTTATCGGTGATTTTTGCATTTGGAAAAATCCATATATTATTTGTTAGGGTCAAAAGTTATAATCCATTCTGATCATACAGCTCTTAGATATCTTTTGACCAAAACTCATACAAAACTGTAATTAATTAGGTGGATTTTATTGTTATAAGAGTTTGATGTGGAAATAAAAGATAAAAAAGGGAAGTGATAATGTTGTTGCAGATTATTTGTCTAGGTTAGCTCCTAATTTGGAAACTCTTGAACAATAAAGGAAGCATGCAATTTTTGAGAACCTTCCTGATGCGCAGTTATTTGTTGTTAGGAAAGTGCCTTGGTACACTGACCATATGAATTATCTTGCTTGTGTCATTTTGAGACCTAACATGACTTTTTAAGAAAGGAAACGATTTCTTCACTTAAACAAGTACTATTTTGGGACGATCCATACCTCTACAGGATTGCAAAGATGAAATCATTCAGAGGTGCATTTCAGAGGAAGAGTGAGTAAGTGTCTTGACCTTTTGTCATGAACTCCACTATGAAGGCCATTTTAGAGGGCAAAAACTGCTTCTAAGGTTCTTCAAAGCAGTTTGTATTAGCTCACTTTGTTCAAGGATGCTCATTTCTTCTGCTTAAAATGTGATAAATGCCAATGAACTGGAAATATAATTAGAAGAAATGAAATGTCACTAACTAACCAATTGATTGTCGAATTATTTGATATTTGAGGTATTGATTTTATAGGCCATTTTTCTAAATCTTTTGAATTTGAGTACATACTCGTTGCAATTGATTACTTGTCTAAATGGATAAAATCAATGCCCACTTGAACTAATGATGCTAATGTTGTTGTCAAAAATGTGAAGGAAAATATTTTTAGCAAGTTTAGGATTCCATGAGCAATTATAAGTGATGGAAGAAGTCATTTCTGCAATAAGCTTTTCGAAACTTATGAGGAAACGCACAATCACCTACAAGGTGGCAACCACTTACCATCCGCAAACAGCCTAATAAATGGAAACAAGTAACAAGCAAATTAAGGGAATTTTGGAAAAGACCATGTGCCCATCAAGGAATGCTTAGGCAACAATGTTAAATGATGCATTATGGGCATATCAAATAGCTTACAGAACTGTCTTAGGGATGAGTCTTTATAGGCTTGTTTTTAGGAAGGCTTGTCATTTGCTCGTAAAGGTTGAGCATAGAGCACTGTAGGCAATCAAGACGGTGAACCTGAACATAGATGACAAAGGAAGGGAGCATTTGTTTCAAATCTCAGAATTGGATGAGCTCCGATATGAGGCTTATGAGAATTCAAGAATTTACAAGGAACAGACAAAATGCCTTCATGATAAAGGTCTTATAGATAAGTCTCTAACACCTGGAATGAACGTTCTATTGTATAATTCTCCTTTGCATTTGTTTCTAGGAAAATTGAAATCAAGTTGAAATGGGTCATTTGAAGTAATAAAGGTTTTTCTATATAGAGCTGTGGAATTGGAAAATCCAAGAACATAGGAAACCTTTAAAGTGAATAACCAACGAGTAAAACAATATTGGGAAGGAGCAATTGAGAACAAAAAAATAAAATTAATCACTTCAAGCGACCAACCTAATGCATGAATAGTGAGTTGTCCAACTACAAGACATTAAAAAACTAGTAATGGGAGGAAACCCATATTAAGAAAAAGAAAGATAAAAAAGAAGCAGAAAGAAAAAAAATAAAGGTCACGCCTAGGCAACAACGATCACGTGGTTGAGATGAAAATTCATCCACGTGATCCCTCATCTTGCAGGTGTGACTCTTCCTTTAAAAGATTTTATCACAACCTTCATTTAAGTCCCTTTCTTTTTCTTCCTCGCAGTGCCATTCACCTCACCACTATCGCTCCACTCCTCTGCGTAACGCATCACCAAGGCTCCATCTCACAACAAACAGACCACCCATGTAGCGCCACACTCCAGTGTACCTCGCAAACACCAACCCATCTACCTCACCACACACCACCATGCAGAGTTCTTCCCAACTATGGCTCTACGAATGACACACCCATGGGCTTTATTTTGCCAACCACGTGATGACACTAATCAGACACCAAATTCAGGTATCCCATGATTAAATTTTTAGAAAAAAGAACATAAGCAAAAGTACACAATTCTAAAAGACCGTTAGATTATTCCTAATATATTTTTAGATTCCAGAGCAATTGATGAGTTAGGAATAGTTTATAGGGTTCATGAATTGTTGTGAAACATTGGTTGGGATAAAGTTTTCTAAATTTAAGAAAAACTCATACTGAAATTGACTTTAGACTTTTTAACTACTTTAAACATGGCCACTGAACATATTTTTAGGGATATAGTGAAATTTTGATTGATGAATCAAACTCATATAATCACTTTGGATGTGTTAAATTCTATTTTTGGATTTCCAGATAATGATTTATGTGGCTATCATAAGGATTTTCGGGCTAGAGAATTTTGAGTCAAAGTAACCAATTGTGGAAAAGTTTTTTCTCCAAGTCGGTCCAAATCATCTGCATTAGTGGACCCTACCCTTCGCTATATCCACAAATTTTTAATTTTTACAATATTTGGTAGAAGGCATAGCAATGGATCTGTTTCTAAAGTTTTTGTGTGGTGTATAGTGCATGTTAAACCTTTTAATGCAAGGATATGGTTAAGTGCATATTTAAATAATGTGCCTAAGTTGAGTGCAGAAAAATAGTGGTTAGAGTATTTGTGACTGAAATTGCGGAACAACTCAGCTTACTAGAAGGGAGAACACCTATGCAGCTAGTTTCAGACAACTCAGGTCTTGACTTAAACTCTTTGGTGGCTATGAAAGTTGTCAAGAGGCAAGGAGATATGTTCTTCTTGATGATTACATGGAGCAAGCTTCGAGTAGCGAGCGAGCTTAAGTTTAGTAAGTTAAAGCTGACTAAAAAGATGATAATTTGCCACCCAAAGGAATACACCAAAATGCTCAAATTGCTTTAGAGGATTATCACTCATTGCTAGCTCAATTCAACGCCTTCCAGGCCCAATTCACAGATCATGTAAGCCAGTCTAGAGCATTTGAAAGGCAAGCAAATAAGAGGATACACAACATTAAGGCTAACGTGGTGGAAATTAGGCACTTTATGGCCAATACAAATGCTCACTTTGGACAATCACCATACTGACCTTAGTATTGTGTTTCCATCCTTTTTCTTTTAATTGTTTGTTAGTTTTAATTTTTATTAGTTTTAATTTTTGTCCTTATTTGATAGTTATTTAGCATCTTAGGTCCCTCTTCTATTTACTTATTACACTGGGGACAACATGATATTTAAGTGTGGGGGGAGTAGTAGTTTAATTTAAAAAATTGTGTATTTTTTCCATTTAATAGTTAGAGATGCATTGTCATGAAGTAAAATTCATCGAGATTAGAAATTCATAATATGAGTCAATAAGTATACTTGCATGCCTACGCTGATTGACTTGGATTTTGATTAGAAGGAAATTAACTTGTTATAATGAATGAATGACACTTTCTTTGGTAAGATTTTGAGCCCCTTTGAAATATTAAACACCAAAATCAAGTATTCTTTGTTGATAGTGCTCTTTTGTTATTAAGAAACTCTAGAACTTGCTGGTGAATACTAATTAAGATTATATAATCTTATGCAAACATTGAAATGATGAAGGCAATTAGGATTTAACCCTTTTGCTTAAAAAGCCACCATAATTTTACATTTAATAAGCCCCCGTTAAGCTTAACACGAAACCCTTTTTTCTTTAAACCCAAAATATGAGCTCTAACTTTGATTATTTATCCTCTTCATTATACCTACCATAAGGGCGAGTTGAGCATTTGAAATGGTATGACTAGGTTTTTTTAAATAAGTGTGGAAGAATCATAGAATATGGTAAGCTAATGAGTTAGGAATAAGTTTGATTATAACAACTTGTATCTCTCCTCTGCATTTTTCCTCTTCTAAATTTAATCTCCTTATTCCAAATAAGTAAAGAAAAGAAAGAGAAAAGAAAGAAAGAAAAGAAAAGAAAGGAAGAGAAGATGGCTAGAAAATGAAAGAAAGAGGAGAGACTAAAAAAAATGGAGTGCTAATTTTGTCAAATGAAATGAAAGAATTATGTGTTTTATGCTTTATTGTTCTATATTATTTTACATACTCAATTAGCTTTGCAGTCTTAACCTTTGATTTTCCTTTCTCCTACCCTTAGCCCGGCCCCATTACAACCAAAAATGAAGACCTTCATACTGATGTTTATGTTTGATACTAGTGGTACAGATTAGATTAGTAAGCAAGCTTATGGTAGATATCTTACATAAAATGAATGATGAGTGAATATATCCTATCCTTGAATGCTTAAGAGGGTAAAGAGCGGAGTGAGTGCCTATCACAGTTGTTAATGGTTCTTTGAATTGAAGTACTTGTTACTTTTGGCTAAATTATGAGAAGAATAGCATGTTTATAGAGTATTGTGAGTTTCAAGTTCTCGGGTTGTGTTTATTAAAATTATTTTTGATATCTTTGACTATTACTTGAGAAAATTGTTGCTTTTCCTTTAACAATAATAAAGAGCCTTACTACATTAGAACCACACGGATTATCGAATGTTTTTGTTAATTTTAACATAATTGAACCTTTGACTGTCCTAACCAAAAATCATCAACCAAAAACTTTATAAGTAAATATTGCATACAGAACCTTGGAACATTGTTAAAGCTAAGTACATGTCAAAAATATACTCGTAGCTAAGTGTAAATGAACTTATTCTACCCCTCTTTAGATTTACAATGGTTAATAGTAAAAATAGTAATGAGACAGTAGCTGTTGGCCCCGGTCTCTGCACTGATTTTATGGTAATTACGTGTCACCATTTGATATTTATTATACATATATTTGGAAA
>JAOTJB010000210.1:27261584-27274431 GCA_027123815.1 Erythroxylum minutifolium
TGAGTTGAAATCTCTTGATTCTCAAAACTACTCAATTAGATTTGAAGCAATCATAAGCATAATTAAATCACAATTAATATGTCTTTTCAATTATTTATTAACTTGATATTTGTAAGTCTATTAAGGTACCAACTCTCATTATGTAACTTAGCACAAATAAATTTGATTCAATTTCTTGATTTCTTATTAAGTATAAGCATAATAAATACCACAACAATCAAATATTGAATTCAACAAGGTAAAAGTTTTTTAAAAACAATTCAAGAATAAACCCTAATATATAATTAGAATTCCATAATCATGTTCAAAACACAACTATTCAAATTTAGCATACAATGGAATGAAATAGAAGAAGAGGAAAGAAAGAAATCATCTTGAAGCCTTGATCTGGAAAATCTGGAAAGTTGGAGTTGATCTTGATGTTTTCACTTTCGATCTCCTTTTTTTTCTATGAGCGGCCTCCTCTTTTGTGTTTTTTTCTTTTTCTTGATATACTCTTAAGACTTCTAGGGTTCTTTCTAAGGTTTTTCCACTTATTTGGTTCCAAAAATAGCCCCAAAATATCAAGAATACAAAAATATCGCATGCTGGAAATTGCATGTGCACGATTATGCACTAAGGATCCATGATCATGCATTAGCTATCAAAATTATCTAGCACGATCATACATGTTCATCCCTATACTGCTTGAGGTTCTTGAACCTTTGGTTGTGTATTAGAAACTGTGTTTCTTTTGAACCTTTAGTTGTAGATCATATGTATCAACTTCAGGTTCTTACTCTATCTAGATGAGAATTTATGTTACGTAAATTTCTCTAAGTCTCACCTCACTTCCATTATTATCATTGTAAATAAATTATCTTTCTAGGATATTGACACAAACATCTTTTGCTTAAAAGGATGATAAAATTGAAATTTGACACTCTTTTTTGAATACCCCACATACTTACGTTTATCTAATTTAGATTGAAGCTTATCAAATGGTGCACGTTTCATATAAACGTTACATCCCAAAATTTTTAGATATGACAAGTTTGGTCTCTGGTGGACTCATATATGGTGTATATATAACTCAATTCCTTTATTCTATAGATTGTCCAAGACAAGCGCACTTATCATTTTATAATATAAGACTCAAGAGTACCAAGCATCGATCTTACAGAGACTATCAGTAATAGTAATAACTCCTTTCTTATTATCCAACTGACAATGGAGGTGATATTGATAAAGCATATTTAAAATTAAAAAGAACCAAGGGCAAGTCAACACAATTAAATAAACTAGAATGGAAAAAGGATATGAAAAATTAACCAATAAAACAATAGTTCCTAGAATTTGAATCCCCTAAGACTTCTTATATAATCATGATTTCATTAGTCAATTTATTCTAAATTCATTATTGTGGAAATTTCTCAATTATGATAATAGCTTTCTTAAGGCTATTAACATATAATCATAGGTTGAATAATTGAAATCTCTTTCTAATTAAAACCCTATGTTTGACCCTAATTTAGAAGATTTATGTTGACTTATCTTTGGGTTTACATGCAATTCCTTTCAATTATGTTAGATCTATTATTACATTTAGTTTTTTTAATACTACATGAGATCACAAAAGAACTAACATAATGATAATATTAATATAAGAAAAAATAAAAACGCATAATTGAATCTCCATATATTTAAAGAATCAATTAAATTAAAATAAAATCAATATAAGCTCCATCTCAAAATTCATTCAATGTAAGTACTACAAAAGGTTTAGTTCATAATCATAGAAAACAAAACATCAAAACTAATGAAAAAGCTAAAATCAAGGATTACATGATTGAAATCCCTAAAATCTCTAAGAAATTTACTCTAGATTGGTGAAAATGTTCTCTAAAGGGGTTTTCTTGGTTGTTGCTCATGCTTTATGCTACTTTAAGGTTTCCAGTTATGTTTCCTAAGCCCCCTTCTTACTTATTCCACTCAATTTTGCCTCTTTAAATTCAAATTTTAGATTTTGTGAGATACACAAACATCAATAGAAGCATGTTAATTCGAAGCAATCCTATGGATAATTAACTTGCAATTAAGATCTCTCTTGAATTGTTTATTAACCTGATATTTGTACATTTATTAAGGTACCAACTCTCGTTGCACAACTTAATACAAATAACTTTGATTCAATCTTTTGATTTTTCATCAAGTAAGCACAACAAATACCACAAAGCGATACTATATTGAATTTAACAAGATAAAAGTTAAATAAAACAATTCAAGAATAAAGCCTAATCTAGAATTAGAATTCCATATTCATGTTCAAAACAAAACTATTCAGAATTGACATCCAAGGCGATAAAATAGAATAAGAAAGCAATGGCTGATAAGGTTAGTGAAGGTATGAGGTTTTTGGCAGCCAACTTACATCTCTAATCCCTCACATCTCTTCAATGATAGGATAGTGGTTGACTATAATACCTCTTCAATTCAAATTTCTAATTTGTACATGTCGGTTTAGTTAATTAATTTCATAATGTTTTTAAAATGATATCTTTACCTTTTTAAAGTATCTATTATCTATACTACTAATATGTCCTTTCAGAGATTAAAGTTATGGGATGATATCAAGAGAACCTATGGGAGTATTCAGGGGTCATGGCTTATATTAAGGGATATGAATGAAGATGAAGGCTCTAAAGTGCTCCAAAAGAACTTGTTATGGGAGTTGAACTAGGTTTTAAATCAGATTGGCATTATGGATTTTAACTATATTTGGTAATTCTTTTCCTGAAAAAATAAGCAAAAAAAGACTAGTTTATTAGGAAAAAGCTTAATAAAGCTTTTGTAAACAATGGTTGGCTTATGCAATTCCCTAATAGTTTTGCTAACTTAGGTTCCATTTATGTTTTGATCACTCCACTATTGAGTTTCTTCATCTTAATTCTTCTTCCTCCCCCAAAAACTCCTTTCATATTCTAAAATTATATTATTAAAGGTAAGAGGTTTATAGGATGTGGTTAAGACTGGCATTGGGAAGATAGAGATAGTTATAAAGTTTATCAAATAATGAGGAAACTTAAGCAATCAAAGAAGGAATTAAAGCTCTTAATAAAAGTGTCTACCCTGATAATGAAACTAACCTTAAGTCTATAAAAGAGACCCTTAATGGGCTCAGGCTGAATGCTATAGGGATCCCTCTAATCTAAACTTAAGGAATATGAAAATTAAGGCCCACAGTGATTATAATTAGGCTTTACACTTACATAACTCCCTACTTAAGTAAGGGTTAATTAGCTTAAAGATGGAGGCAACAATACTAAGTTTTTCTATAACTCTATCTTAGCTTATAAGAATAGAAATAGAATATACTCCTTGATAGATTAAGAGGGGAACTAGTGCAAAGACTAATCCATAATTGGAGTAATTGCTTTTAATTAATATAAAAACTTACTTGCCGAAAGTTATTCTTGTGTTTCTTCTTTTAATGCGTTGAGGTCCTTTGTAGGATTCTTCTTAAACTAAGAAATGAAGGACAGTCTCTCAAGACCATTTACTCCTTAGGATATCATAGATGCCCTCATTAGCTTAAATCCAAATAAACCAACTGGGTCAAACAGGTTTAATACCTCCTTTTTACAAAATACATGAGAAATAACATGTTTTTTAGTGGAAACAATCCAAAAATCCTTCAGTGGCAAGAAGATGCTCGAGGAAGTCAACATGACTTACATTTGCTTCGTCTTTAAGGAAAGGAATCCCAAATCCATACAAGTTCATATAATATCTTATTGTAATAGTGTTTACAAAGTTATTTCAAAACTCGTTACACACTAGACTAAAAGGTGCCTTAAAGTCTCTAATTAACCCTTATCAAGGAGCTTTATCTATGGAAAACTAATAAGAGATAATATTATACTATTTTAGGATTCATTAAAGGATAATGATACTAGAGCTTCTATTAGGAGTCGCTCAATGAAAATAATCTTTTATAAAGCCTTTGACTTATTACATTAGAGTTTCATTATCAACTGTTTACTAGTAATTAGATTCCTTAAGTTGTTTGTTGAATGGCTTCAAGCTTACTTGACATCAACTTATTTCAATGTTCTGGTGAATGGCTCTTCATCTATGATCTTTAATAGAGTTACCGGGTTAAGGCAAGGGGATCCCTTGTACCCTTTCCTTTTAACCCTAGCTATTGAAGTTCTTACATGAATGATCTCTTTCAACGTAGGGACCAACAAGTCCTTTGCAAATCATTACAAATGCAAGGAACTCAAAATATATAATGTGGCATTTGTTGATGACCTAATCCTCTTTTATGGTGCTGACCCTAGTTCCTTTTAATTGCTTATTAACTCTCTCAGTTCCTTCCCGATTATGTTAAGATTAAGAGTCAACTTAGATAAAATTAAGTTATATATCTCATTTAATTTGCCAAATGCAGGACTCCTTAACTCTATTTTGTCTCTAAAGGTCCATTATGCTGCTTTCAGATAATTAGAAGTGCCAATATGTACTCAAAAACTAAGGTATGTTGATTGTCTTCTTTACCAGAGTCACTCAGAACTATAATTATTTCCTAGCAGAACAAATTCCTCTGAAATATTGGCAACCTTTAACTAATTATTTCAATCCTAAGGAACCACTAAATCTTGCTCCTATTCCTTTCAAGAAAGTTGATCAAGAAGGTGGAAAGTCTAATCAAAAACTATCTATAAACAGAGATAGTAGATAATTCCAAAAGAGCTAAAATCAAATGACAGGATCTTTGCAGTCCTAAATAAGAGGGACGTTTAGGAAGAATTTCAATCAAGGTCATCAATTCAATCTTCCTTACGAAAAGAATTTGGAGTCTATTTAATGACAATGAAACTATATGGATCGAATAGATGCATGAGTACTTTCTAACAAATACTAGTTATTGGTATTTGAAAATTAATGAAGAGCACTCATGGAGCTTAAACCAAATGATAAGAATGAGGGACCAATTGAGCTCTACATTTAAAAGCATGATAAGTAATTGTATGGAAACTTAGTTATGGTTTCATAAGGGGATGGTGAGAAGAGATATATTGTACATTCTAGAGGGACTAGAAGAAGGGGTTGATTTATATAATCTTGACTCGGTTCTGGTGTTCTAGGCCTTTTACGCCTTAGGGAGGAGTTGACTATTATCATATTAAGTTTTTCACTCTATGCTAATGTCAAAGACATTATTTATAAGGAAAAATAGAGATTTCACTTCAAAGGGACAACTCTTATTATAACAAACCTACCTTATTATCATCGTAGTCCAAATGAGATAGATTAGATTATCTAATTGAGGGATGCATCTCTTAGGTTTACTAATAAATCATATATGGAACTATTCAAGACTCAATATTGGAATCTTGGTAGGTATGATCTAGTGTGGGCTAAAACCTTAATCCCAAAGGCTTCTTTCAAAAGTTGGTTAGTTATTAAGTAGAGGTTGAGAACAAGGAATAGATCTCTTGTGTTTACTTCATCAATAGGTTCTTGAAACAAATACATACCTTTTTTCTCAATATTCCTATTCTCAAGCTCTTTGGACTAAAATTCAACAGCTATTACTACTATATTGTGGTGAAAGAGATTGGCCAACCATTGTCTAATAAATCAGTAATAGGATCAAAGGAATAGTTCAAGATGTTTGCTTTATTAGAACAACTTTTACATGTAATATTTATGCTCTATTTTGAGAAAGGAACATGTTGCATGGGGGAATTCGTTTGGATAAGCATAACATGATAATAAGAACAATCTATTGGATTAGGGAAGTTATCTTAGACCAGTAAGGCCTAAGTGGGAGCTAGCATATACATGATGCTCATCTAAAATCTAGAAACATTGGACGCAATAGAAAGTAGCTAAATTCTCTTATAATCTCTACATTATTCTTGTTATCTGATTACCACCAACTCAAGGCTTCTACAGGGTTTGTTTGTGTATTGGTTGTAATGATTTGCTCTGTATCTACTTTTAGTTTGATATATTAAAATAATTCATTAAATTTAAAAAAATCTTAAAATAATTAAAAAGAATTTGGATAATAATTTACATGATCAAAATAGTTTTCTTTACAAATTAGTTTAGATTCATTACACCACAAACTTAATTATCCCAAACGTAAAGCCAAAACGAGGTGAGGAGGTGTGGGGTTCTGCGATATCGTTTCTGTCAATTGACAGAATATTTACCAGCCCCAAAGATCTTTGAGTAGAGCATACTGCATGCACAAAATCAGAGGGCTAAAGCTTCAGTACAAGGATCAAGGACCAGACCACCTTCACACGATTTCCCCAACCAATAGCCCGATTTTGAGGCGCCTAGTAACGGGGACCAACGCGTTTTAAACCAAGCAACTGCATTTCGTTTCCTACAAAATATGCTCAGCATTTGCACTGCTTTGAGTATAGAACAGGAAGGACTTTTTCAGAGGTCTGAGAGTAGTAAGGACTTGTTCAGAAGTCCAAGGTTAGTAAGGTCTTGTTTAGAGGTCTGAGGGTAACTTTTGTTCCTTACCACCATCACGTGTGTGACTCGATAAAATCCGAGGGTTTAGTTCCGATCATTTCTCTCGTTATCTCATAGTTGAGAGATTTTCTGCCTCCAGTTTGTTAATTTTGTTACCGTTGACTGTATAATTCGCTTCTCTCTGGTTTTTAGCTTCAACATTCTCTCCTTTTCTCGTCTCAAGTACCTAAGATACTGAGTTTTTTTTATTCGCTCCCTCATTTTATGAATTGTGGCAGCTCGTCATGTATAATTAATGTTTTAAGTTGCTAACTGTGCTTGTTGGAGTGCATTGTAAAAGTTCTACTCCTTTTGAGTAGTGACAGTAAATTCAGCATTTGCTTTCGGAACACATAATTCATAGCGCATTCAACAGGAACAATCGAGTGCAATGACCACCATAACTACTACAGACTTTGTGTCGAGGAGTTCACATGTCAACAGCCATGCATCGGAAACTAAAACCAACTTGATCCAGATTGGATTGAGGAGTCAAAGCGTGACATATAGTGGTTTAAGGTCCTCGAACATGGTGGATGTTCTCCAAATGAACTCCGCAGCAAAAGCTCTTGCTAGGAAAACTACCAAAAAAGCATATGAAATTGAGACCAACATGCCATCAGGGAAAATCATATGCGGGCAAGGGATGAACTTGGTCTTCGTTGGGGCTGAGGTCGGTCCGTGGAGTAAAACTGGTGGGCTTGGTGATGTCCTTGGAGGACTCCCTCCAGCAATGGCGGTATACAGCTGTCCTTCTCATGGAGATTTATGCCTGTCCCTCATATCCCATTTCAGTTTACTGACTCATTTCCCTTTTTTTCTTTTTGTTGTCAAGGCAAGAGGACATCGCGTTATGACAGTGTCTCCTCGCTATGATCAATACAAAGATGCATGGGACACCTCTGTGTTGGTTGAGGTATGATACTATGATGTTTATGTCTTTTGTGGGATTTGGACGCTCTAATAATAATTTTGAACTTTCAGATTCAAGTTGGGGATAGAATTGAAGCTGTTCGCTTCTTCCACTGCTACAAACGGGGAGTTGATCGTGTCTTTGTGGACCACCCATTCTTCCTTGAGAAGGTTTCCCATTTCTTAATTCTTGTTAACATGACGTCCTTCTGCCATCTTACATTATATGAGGCACAGAAGATTTCAATCTCTTACATTTCTAATAGAAAATTTTCTGTTTAAGGTGTGGGGGAAAACTGGTTCCAAAATATATGGCCCCAAAGCGGGACAAGATTACAAGGACAACCAACTGCGTTTTTGCTTGTTGTGCCAAGTAAGTAGTATTTGCACTTCTTAATTTCTTGTTCTTTTTGCAATTCTTAGTCACCTCACTAGAGATTTTATGCTTCAGTCATGGTTCTGTAGTACAATCTCGGGATGAGATATGCCGGAAAATTTATTAAAAAAAAGGTGTTCTCTGACTGATGGATTTTGAGCTGTTGGGTTGTAGTATTTGTTTGTCTTCAGTCGACATCTGACACTTTAAACACAAGTGATAGAGGTTTTGGACGACATCACTTCAAATGTTTCCGCTCAGAATTTAAAGACCTTACGGCTTATGCTTTTATCTGGTCATGTATCTATTTCAACTTTTATCTGTTCTGTTTGGTGAGTTGACAGGAATAACATTGTTGCTGCATGCAGGCTGCTCTGGAAGCACCAAGGGTTTTAAACTTGAATCGTAGCAAACATTTCTCAGGAACATATGGTGTGTATATTTTTCTGCAACTCTGGAGCCTTATCTTTTTTCTTACAAGCAATGAAATAACACCAACTTCCACGTACGAACCATTGCAGGAGAAGATGTTGTATTCGTCGCCAATGATTGGCACACTGCTCTCCTCCCTTGCTACCTTAAAACCATGTACAAACCTAGGGGGATTTACAAGAATGCGAAGGTAAATTATGCTTTAAATAAATTTTCGTTTGAATTCGAAGCAGTTCAACGTGTGACATGAGCGCTAAGATTGTCTTTTGTAATTGATAACAGGTTGCTTTCTGCATCCACAACATTGCCTATCAGGGAAGATTTGCCATTTCAGACTTTTCGCTTCTCAATTTGCCAGATCACTTCAAGAGTTCTTTTGATTTTATTGACGGGTTTGCTATTAATTAATTAAAGATTTACCGAGAATATGTGTATAAGATTGTGTCAGAGGCTGTTCTTCTTTCATGTTTTGAAGAGATTTCACTTGACAGGTATGAAAAACCTGTAAAGGGGAGGAAAATCAATTGGATGAAGGCTGGAATACTGGAATCAGATAGGGTTCTAACTGTGAGCCCATACTATGCCAAGGAACTAGTTTTTGGAGTAGAAAAGGGTGTGGAATTGGACAACGTCATTCGTAAAACCGGCATTTCTGGTATTGTTAATGGTATGGACGTCCAAGAGTGGAATCCTGCAACTGACGAGTACATTAACGTAAAATATGATGCCACAACTGTAAGTCCCTTAGCAGCAAATTCTAATTCAGAAACCTTATAACTTGAACGTAGAGAATGATGAGTGGGCATTGTAGGTTACGGAGGCAAAGCCTTTATTGAAGGAGGCCCTTCAAGCTGAAGTTGGATTACCGGTGGACAGGAACATTCCTTTGATAGGCTTTATTGGTAGACTGGAAGAGCAGAAAGGTTCAGATATTCTCGCTGCAGCTATTCCAAAATTCATTGGGCAGAATGTTCAGATAATAGTTCTTGTAAGAAAAGCAAACAAAAATTCTCCAGTAATTTATGTTGTCCTGGCTGATGCCATGCTGAGTCTGATGTTCTCCTTCAGGGAACTGGAAAAAAATACATGGAAAAGCAGCTTGAACAGTTCGAAATACTATATCCAAATAAGGCTAGAGGAGTTGCAAAATTCAATGTCTCCTTGGCCCATAAGATTATAGCCGGGGCTGACTTTATGATGATTCCAAGTAGGTTTGAACCATGTGGTCTCATTCAGCTGCATGCTATGCGATATGGAACGGTAATGACTTTATGATGATTCCAAGTAGATTCAGTCCGAAAACTTAATGTCATGACAATTTAGCACATGATCTCCCTGCAGGTGCCCATTGTTGCATCTACCGGTGGACTTGTTGATACCGTCAAGGAAGGTTACACTGGTTTCCAAATGGGGGCTTTCAGCGTTGAAGTAAGTGAATGACAACTGTTATAGTTGTATTTTCCCCAAATCTCAACCAACTGGAATTTTTCCCAGTGTGATGCAGTTGATCCAGCAGATGTAGCTGCGACAGGAAGGACTGTCATTAAGGCTCTTGCATCCTATGGAACCAATGCCTTGAAAGAAATGGTACAAAATTGCATGGCGCAAGACCTTTCGTGGAAGGTTCGTGTTGACTAACCAAATGTAGGACTTTGATTTGCTTGTTATCCAATGCATTGTATTTTTAATGTAGTTTTCTTTTATCCCGACAATACATTCGACTTCATACAGGAACCCTCTAAATTGTGGGAAAAACAGCTGCTGGACCTAGAAGTTGCCGGTAGTGAAGCTGGCGTGGAGAGGGAGGAGGTTGCTCCTCTTGCCAAGGAAAATGTTGCCGCTCCTTGAGCAGCTACACGCATTATATGCTCGACTTTTTATAATATTAACATCACTAAGTTAATGGACGTACGGAGCTATGTTCCTAAAGTTGTAGGAGCACACCTTACTTTTCAAAGCTTGCTAGGATGTGGGGTTGGTTTGGCATCCAGTGATATTTTCTAACCTCGATCGGTGTATGAATACAATTCAAAAAGGAACGTACAGAAGGAGAGCATCTGTTATCCTCAGTTTTCTGAGGAACCTAATAACTTTTCCTAGGCCTATCCCACTACTTACATAAGTAGAAATAAAGATTAAAGGATTCTTCTTCTTATAAAAGGCATTTATTCTCCAGAACATTGAATGTTTAGTCACATATGACAAGCTCCGATCATAATTATAGATTTTATCTGCGAATTTTTTAAGCACCTTTTTAACTGTGGCTATTGTGAAATTTTATCAGTCAGGCTGAAGAAGATCATCTCGAAAGCGCTAAGCAAGTGATTAACTAAGTCATGTTAGAGAATTCAAGTTCTTTCATCCTTGGAAATATTTTAATTTTTGGTATTCATTAATTTCCTTCATAATGTTTTTTAAAATCTATGAATGAGCTTCACATGTCTAATAATTATGATAGCTGGGAATGGGAATTTGTTTGGAAAAAATTCCTAAACTTGGGTTTTGCTCATCTTTTTTGTTAAGTTGATATCTATTTGCATCTCCTCTATTAAATACAAAGTTATTCCTAATTGCTAGAAATTACTCTTATAGGAGAGTTGAAACAAGGGGAACCCTTATCCCTTTTTTTAACTTTATGCATGAAACTTTACTGCTAGACCTTTATCTTACAGAGGGAGAGACTTGTTTCTGAGATTTATTCTTTTTATCCCTTTTTATGCAATATCTATTTTTAAGACACATTTTAAGCTCTATAAATAACGAATTGTATAAAAACTTGATTTTGGTGAAGCCAACAAATGGAGTGCTAGAAAATGTGTTGGATCAATTAGAGTAACTTATGCTCCTTTAAAAAAAGGAGAGAATTGGGTTTAGGTGCTTGAGCATTTTAATATTACTTTATAAGAAAAATAGGTCTAAACATTGGTTCATAAGTCTATTTCTCTTTATACTGAAGTTTTAAGTTAAAAATATTTTTCAAATGGTGACCTTTTTTTGAATCCAAGAGTCAAAAACTCATCTTTTACCTAGTCAGGCATCTTCAAAACACTTTTGGGGTAATTGAAATAGGTTTTAAATGGAGAATTGGCAAGGAGAAAAAGTTTGTATTTAATATGATGGGTGGCGCACAAAAATTTTTTCATCCTAGACTCAATTTTTCCAAGGGTTTAATTGAGTCAAATACTCTTTAGTAGAAGGATAAATTAATTTATCTTCATTTTAACTCATATAAAGGGCAAAAGGGTCACTTTTAATCTTAAGTTTTACTCTAATTGACAAGTTCAAACATTCTAGAGAGAATAATTATAACCCTAATATTTAAAAAACGTTAAAATTAGACCCCACCAAAATAGAAATTTTAACCTCATCTGTTAAGTACCAGGTAAGTGCTGATCTGACAATTTTGAATAATTTTTTATTTTTTATGGGTTTTTAGTGTCATGTCATTACTGACGTGATAAGTTTTATGACTCTTGCAAGAAATAAATAAGTCTCACACTTCTAAATAAAATAAAATTTTTAATATTTTTTTAAAAAGGGATCCTACTTTGTCACATCAGATCTAGGCACTTAATAGACAAGATTTAAAATTTTTGTTATAATAACTACTCTGGCACGTAATAGAGAGGGATTAAAATTTTTGTTATAATAGGTCAAATTTTAATATTTTTTAAATGTTATGACCATAATTATTTTCTCTGAAATATTAGGGTTAAACTTATCAATTGGTGAAACATTTAGAGTCAAAAGTAACTTTTTTGCCCATATAAAGATACCAAGTCTTTTCAAAAGTGGCTCATTTCTATTATTATATCCTTGAACGACGATTGAGTTTTACACTTATTTTGTATAATCTTTTAACTATTTTGGTTTCATTGAAACTACAGTGTATATTATAGTAAAAAGGCTTTGATGTTTTTAAATTTGATCATATAATGTTAAAGTTACTCCATAATAAGAATATGTATGTTAAATTTGATCATATAATGTCAAATTTATAGTTGTGGACAAACGTTAAATCCAAACTACAAGAGGACCATGTAAATGAACCTTTCTTGAATAAGGAAAGTACAAAATTAATGTAAATTCCTCTTGAGTATTTTTTTTGGAAAGAGAAGAAATGTGAGCTGGTTATTAAAGATTGTCATAGAGGAGGATGTGTGAAGTAGCTTCTATCCTAAAAAAAATTTCTTACATCTTTTTTTTATTTAGAATTCCAAATTATTTTGGAAGGCATAGATATTAAGGAAATCCCTTCATTTTTTGTCCTTATTATATATTATTAAAGCTCTCAATATAAGATAAGATTATTTAACAAATTATGAAACAATTATTGCATGCATTAAGGTGGAGTGTCAATATTTTTTTCTTAGTTGTTGAATATTATTTCTGCTTACCTTTGATGATCTTTTATTTGTTTTTTATTACTTAAAAAACAAAGTTATTAGTACAAATAGAAGAAATTATCTATAATTCTAAGAGGACCAAAGTTTTTAATTTGATAAGTGTAAAGAAGTAACTTGGACAAAAAGAAAGGAAGTGACTTAGACAATAATTTGATAAATGTAATTATAGTATAACCAAAGTGTAAATGTAAGCAAATGA
>JAOTJB010000210.1:27293047-27311621 GCA_027123815.1 Erythroxylum minutifolium
AATGTGTTGTTTGTCCAACCAAAGGTATGCCAATGGGCAGTGTTTCCCACAGATGATGCCCATCAGGTTGTCTTTCCTACCATACCAACGGGCTATATTTCTCACCAAAGGTGTGCCAGTGGGCCACTTTCCCAAAGAAGATGCCTAGTGAACCTGCCAACAGGTTGTTTTACCCACCAAAGATGTCTAATGATGATCCCAGTGAGCTGTTTTGCCCACAAAAGGCGTGCCAAAGGGCTGTCTTGCCAACAGAAGGTGTGCCATTGGGTTGTTTTCCCACCGAAGAATCATAACGGACTGTTTTTGCCACCGAAGGTGCCTAGCAACTACTCCAACAGGCTATTTTACCCACCGAAGGTGCCTAGCGATTGTGCAAATGTGCTATTTTGCCCATCGAAGCTGTGCCAATAGGCTGTGTTTTGCACCGAATGTGCCCAAAGGGAAGTTTTTCCCACTGAACGAGCCTAACGACCATTCCAACGGGTTATTTTCCCACCAAATGTGTGCCAATTAATTGTTTATCCTAACTAAAGTGCCAAGTGATTGCACCAATGTGTTATTTTACCCACCGAAGGTCCCTAGCAATTGTGTCAATGCCCTATTTTTCACACCGAAGGTGCATCAATGGGTTGTTTTTCCCATGAAAGGTTCTTAAGGACTGTACTAATGGGCTCTTTTTCCCACTGAAGTTTGCTAGCGACCGTGCCAAGGAGTTCTTTTGCGCACTAAAGGTGTGCCAACGGGTTATGTTTCCTACCCAAGGTGCCCAGCGATCTATTTTTCTTGCTGAAGGTGTCTAGAGACTGTGCCAATGGTCTATTTTCCTTACCGAATGTGCCTAGAAACCATGCTAACAAGCTATTTTTGCCAACGAAGGTGTGCTAACAGTTTGTTTTTCCAACCGAAGAAACCTAGCGAACGTGCCAATGAGCTATTTTGCCCATCGAAGGTGTTCCAACAGGCTGTTTGCCTACCAAAGGCATACCAACAGGTTGTTATTTTCGCTGAAGGTGCCTTACAATTGTTTTACACACCTAAGATGCCTAGCAATCGTGCCAATAGGTTAGTTTGCCCATATAAGGTGTGCCAAAGAGTGGTTTTTTCCACCGAAGGTTCCTAACTGACTATTTTGCCCATCAAAGATGCTGAGCGACTGAGCCAACGGGCTGTGTTGCCTACTAAAAATGTGCTGACGGGTTGTTTTTCCTAACTTAGGTTCCTAGCGAATGTGCCAACGGGTTGTTTTTCCCATCAAAGGTGCCTAGCGACCATGCCAACGTGGTGTTTTTCCCACTGAAGGTATGCCAAAAGGCTATGTTTCCCACCAATGCTGCCTAATGGGTTATTTTCCCTACCAAAGGTGTGCTAACGAGTTTTTTTTCCATTGATGGTGCCCAAATGACTGTTTTGCCTGTCAAAGATGCGTGATGAGGAGCCAACATGGTGTTTTTCCCGCTGAAGGTTCCCAACTGAAACGCCCACCAAAGATGCCTTGCGACGGTGTCAACAGGCTGTGTTACCCACCAAAGTGTGCCAATGGGCCGTTTTTCCCACCGAAAGTGTGCCAATAGGCTGTTTTTCCCACCAAAGGTGCCTAGTGGACTTGCCAATGGGTTATTTTTCCCATCGAATGCACTGAGCAAACGTGCCAACGACGGGCTACTTTTCCCACTGAAGGTAGCTAGAGATCATGTGAACATGATGTTTTTCCCACCAACGTTATCCTAACGGGCTATGTTTCCCAGCAACGTTGCCCAACGGGCTATTTTTCCCACCAAAGGTGTGCCAATGGGTTGTTTTGTCCACCGAATGTGTGCCAACGTGCCGTTTTATCTATCGAAGGTTTGTCAACAGGCTGTTTTCCCTATCAAAGGTATGCCAATCGGTTGTTTTTCCTACCGAAGGTGCCCTATGGAATCTTTTGCCCACTGACGGTGCGTAGTGACCATGCCGTCTGGTTATTTTGCCCTACCAAAGGTGTGACAACGAGCTGTTTTGCCTAGTGAAGGTGTGACAACGAGATGTTTTGCCTAGTGAAGGTGTGCCAACGAGTTTTTTTCCCACTAAAGGTTCCTAACTAACTGTTTTGCCTATTGAAGATGCCTAGCGACCATGCCAACGAGCTATGTTGCCCCCCAAAGGTGTCCAAATAGGTTGTTTTTCCCACAAAAAAGTGCCTAGTGAACATGCCAACGAGCTATTTTCCCCATCAAAGGCATCTAGTGATGGTGCCAATGGGCTATGTTTCCCACCGATGCTGCCCAATGGGCTACTTTTTGCACCAAAGGTGAATAGTGACCTTGGCAATGGGTTGTTTTGTCCACCGAAGGTATGCCAACGGCCTATTTTGTCTACCGAAGGTGCCCAATAGGTAGTTTTTCCCACTGAAGTTGCTTAGTGACTACGCCAATAGGATCTTTTGCCCACCGAAGGTCTACCATGGGCTATTTTTCCAATCGAACGTGTTCCAATTAGTTGTTTTTCCCAATGAAGGTGCCCAATTGATAGTTTTGCCTATTAAAGATGCCTAGCAATGAGCCAATAGGCTATGTTGCCGACCGAAGGTGAGCCAATGGGTTGTTTTTCCCAGCAAAGGTGCCTAGAGAACGTGCCAATGGGTTGTTATGCTGGGCGAACATGCCTAATGATCGTGCCAATAGCCTGTTTTGCCCACCGAAGGTGTGCCAACTGACTATTTTGCCTATCAAAGGTGTGCAAACAGGTTGATTTTCCCACATAAGGCACCCAACGGATTGTTTTTGCTACCAAAAATGCCTAAAAACCATGCCAACAGGCTATTTTGCCCACTGAAGGCACTTGGCAATTGTGCCAACAAGTTGTTTTGCCCACCGAAGTTGTGCCATTAGATTGTGTTTCCCACTGAAGGTGCCCAATAGGCGATTTTCCCATAGAAGGTGCCTAGCGAACGTGCCAACAGACTATTTTTCCCATTGGAGGCACTTAACGATCACGTCAACGTGCTATTTTTCCTACTGAAGGTTTAACAACGGGCTATTTTTCCCATCAAAGGAGCCTAGCGATGTTGCCCAATGTGTTGTTTTTACTACCAAAGATATGCCAACGTGCTATATTTCCTATCGATGCCACCCAATAGGATGTTTTGCATATTGAAGGTCTACAAACGGGCTATTTTGCCCACCAAAGGTGTGCCAACGAGCTGTTTTTCCCATCGAAGGTGCCCAAATGACTGTTTTTCTCATTAAAGATGTGTGGCGAGGAGCCAACAGGGTGTTTTTCCTACCGAACATTTCCAACTGACTGTTTAGCCCACCAAAGATGCCTTGCAACTGTGCCAACGGGCTGTGTTGCCCATTGGTGTGTGCCAACGGGCTGTTATTCCCACAAAAAGTGTGCCAACAGGCTATTTCTCCCACCAAAGGTACTTGACGAACCCCCCAACGGGCTATTTTTCCCATCAAAGGCACCTAGCAAACGTGCCAACGGGCTATTTTTCCCACCAAAGGTGGCTAACGACCTTGCCAACGTGATGTTTTTCCCAACAACGTTGTCCCAACAGACTATGTTTCCCATCGACACTACCCAACGGGCTGTTTTACCTATTGAAGGTGTGCCAATGGGTTGTTTTGTCCACCGAAGGTGTGCCAACGGGCTATTTTATCTATCCATGGTTTGCCAATGGGCTGCTTCGCTTGCCAAAGGTGTGTCAACTGGTTGTTTTTCTCACCGAAGGTGCCCTACGGACTATTTTACATACTGAAAGTGCCTAATGACTGTGCCATCGGGCTATTTTGCCAACCAAAGCTGTGCCAACGAGCTATTTTACCCAGTGAAGGTGTGCCAACGAGCTGTTTTTCCCATCGAAGGTTTCTAACTGACTGTTTTGCCCATGACGATGCCTAGCAACCCTATCAACAAGTTATGTTGCCCACCAAAGGTGTGCCAACAGGTTGTTTTTCCTACCGACGGTGCCTAGCGAATGTGCCAACAACCTATTTTTCCCATCAAAGGTGCCTAGTGATTGTGCCAACAGGCTATATTACCCACCGATGCTGCCCAAAGGGTTATTTTTTGCATCAAAGGTGCCTAGTGACCGTGGTAACAGGCTGTTTTGTCAACCGAAGGTGTGCCGACGACCTATTTTATCTACCGAAGATGCCCAACTGGTAGTTTTTCCCAGTAAATTTGCTTAGTGACCATGCCAATAGGATGTTTAGCTCACCGAAGATCTACCAATAGGCTATTTTGCCAATCAAAGGTGTGCCAATGATTTGCTTTTCCCAACAAAGGTGCCCAACTCATTGTTTTGCCCGCTGAAGAATCCTGGCAATGTGCCAACAAGCTGTGTTACACATCGAAGGTTAGCTAATGGGCTGTTTATCCCACTAAAGGTGCCTAGCTAACATGCCAATGGGTTCTTATGCCAACCAAAGATGCCTAATGATCATGCCAATAGCTTGTTTTGCCCATCGAAGGTGCGCCAACTAGTTGTTTTGCCTACCGAATGTGTGCAAACGGGTTATTTTCCCACCGAAGGCACCCAACTAATTGTTTTTGCCACCAAAAGTGCCTAGCGACCATGGCAAGGGGCTATTTTTCCCATTAAAGGTGCCTGATGACAGTGCCAACGGGATGTTTTGCCCATCAAAGAAAAACTAATAGGCTATTTTTCCCACCGAAGGTGCCTAGTGAACGTGTCGATGGACTATTTTCCAATCAAAGGCACCTAACGTTAGTGTCAATGTGCTATTTTTCTCACTGAAGGTGTGCCAACGGGCTATGTTTCCTACCGATACTACCCAACTGGCTGTTATTCCCAACGAAGGTGCCTAGTGACTGTGCCAGTGGACTGTTTTATCTATAAAAGGTGTCCCAACGGGCTATTTTGTCTATGAAAGGTATGCCAAATGGTTGTGTTTCCCATTGAAGGTATCGAATGGGTAGTTTTCCCACTGAAGGTGCCCAACGCCCGTGCCAATGGGATGTTTTGCCCATCGAAGGTCTGCCAACGAGCAATTTTGCATACCGAAGGTGTGCCAATGAGTTGTTTTACCCATCGAAGTTGCCCAACTGACTGTTTTGCCCGTTGAAGATGCTTGGTGAGGTGCCAATAAGCTATTTTTCCCACCGAAGGTTCCCAACTGATTGTTTTGCCCACTGAAGATGCTTTGCGATTGTGTCAGTGGGCTATGTTGCCCATCGGAGTGTGCCAATAGGCCATTTTCCCATCGAAGGTCTGCCAGCATACTGTTTTTCCCACCAAAGATGCCTAGAAAATGTGCCAACGTACTATTTTTCCCAAAAAAGATGCCTAGTGAATGTGCCAATAGGTTGTTTTCCTATTGAAGGTGGCTAGTGACTATGCCAACGTGATGTTTTTTCCACCAACATTATCCAAACGGGCTATGTTTCCCATTGATGCTACCCAACGGGTTGTTTCTCCCACCAAAGGTGTGCCAATGGGTTGTTGTGTGCACCGGAGGTGTGCCAACTAGTTATTTTGTCCACCGAAGGTGTTCTAACGAGTTGCGTTTCCCATCGAAGGTGACCTACGGGTAGTTTTTCCCATTGAAGGTGCCTAGCGACTGTGCCATCGAGTTGTTTGCCCAATGAAGGTATGCCAACTAGCTGTTTTGACCATCCCTCCATATGATTCATTTAATGTCCAAAATAAGACTACTTGTTATCCGATTAAAGATAACTTAGTCTAATGTCAAAACACTGAATTTCTCATGTAGGGAACCATGATGACTTCAGGTCAAAGGACTAAAGTCAAAACATATTGAGAATCAATAATGACATGAAACCATGTAGTGTTCTCTCTGTGGGTTAGGCCAATATATGTTCTCTAATATATATCTATGTATCTGATTTGATAACTCATATCCATGTTCAGTAAAACGTGATCATCATTCAGAACACATACTAGCCTTAATTTGTTATTATTCCATCAATAATGATTGACCAGGTACAGTTTAGAACAGTATTATAATGCTTATGGTTTTACTATCAAGTCACATACTTGATGACATAAGCTTAATACTATTCATGGAATGTAAATCACATTACATAAACATTATACATGCATATATAAAAGAATACCTCATAATATATTATTAATAAGTAAGAATGTCAGTACAAAAGTCATATATGACCATTGGTTTAGGGCACATTACTAACAAGTTAAACCTACACCGTGCACTTGTAGTAAAATTAATATTGACCTTAACCTTAGGTCAATTAAGTTTTTGATGTTGTTGTCGGGGACAATAGTATTAGGAACACCTAGATTTTATTACTTTAGTCATCGTTGTTTTATTTTTATTTTTATGTTATTTTATTTGATTAATTTGTTTAGTTTTCTTTCTTTTTGTAGATCTTGAGTATTAGTTAGCTTATGAACTGGAATACTTCTAACAGCTTAATTGACGCATATTTAGAGATCAAAAGAACAATCCACAAAAATCTTCGTAGGACGCAACTGTATTAGATCAACGCATATCTTAGAAGGTCAAATGGATATTGGAGAATCTCAAAACATAGTTAATCAAGTGAGGACCATGTTTGACTATGTTAGACTAAACTTGACTGGAGCAGAGTTAGCATCGTGAGATCGGCTGTTAGTGCCAATAATTTCGAGATTAAGTCGAGCATTACATAGATGTTGAGCAAGTTTTAATCTTATAAAATCCTTAATATTCTGCAAGTGTACGGGTTGTAGTTTCTGAGGTGTCGATCGCACGAGGAATTATTGAACTAATCGAATCCTAACTTGTCTAAGGCCTAAAAGTGTAATTAAAATGAAAATAAAAATGAGAAGAAAATTCAACAATTGAATATGTATAGATTGAAAACTGAAATTCTAAATTAATGCAAGGAAATCGAAATTGAGCATAACCAATTGAAAATAAAAAATCAAACAAGTAAGATTAACCAATTATGAGAAAAGGGGGATTTATTCTATCATCTAATACTAACTTGATTATTTTTGAGTTAATTCGGTATCAGTTCTAAAATTTTGAAGGGTAGATTATTCTCTCTCAAGTTCTAATCTTCAAACCCTAAATCATAAACCTTAATTGAATTGGATTATGAAATTTTCAATCTCTCAATAAGCAAACAACCCACACATCCAATTAGATCTTAAGTACTCTAATAGTTAATCAGGTCCTCACACGAGATCTCTCTTTTTATAAATTACCTATTTGATTGTTTGTATGATTTATTAGATTGTTTAACTTTCATTCCCAACCTAATCATATTTTGCTATTAGTTCACTCTCTCGATTTATTACCGAAGCATACAAATATGACAAATAATCACAATACCTAACATATTAACATCAAATGCAATCAAATTAACATTGATTCAAGAAAAAATCTTTAAAAGAGTTTATAACATTCTTAAACCCAAATTTATCATCATCATATCCATCTTATACATCAAATAAAAGAAATAACAAGATGGAATGAGAAAGATAACTTGGAGTGGATTGGGAGTGGTAGCAGTAGCAACCCCCTCTTCTTCTCTCCTCATCTCTTTTCTTCTCTCCTCATCCTAAGCTTCTTTCTTCCAATGGCAAATGGAGGCTCTTCTTTAGGGTTTCTTTCTTTTACATTTATTTGTGTTTTTCCATTTAGAGTAAAATCTAGGATTTAACTGGGCTTAAATGTCCAAAATAACTCTAAAAAAGTTGAGTTCAGAAGCAGTTCTCACGTCTGTTATTACGTCTGTCACGATCGTCGCTAATGAGTCACGATCGTGACACTTAAAATTGGGCATATATCACGGTCGTGGCCAATGAGTCACGATCATGACCCATGTTGGTTAGCTTCAATCACGATCGTGGCATTGACTCCTACTCCGTGACTCGTGCTGGTTAGCTTATATCACGATTGTGGCCAATGAGTCACGATCGTGGCCTTGACTCCTCCTTTGAGCTTTCTCCAAATCTTCTATGATCTTCTTTACTTGACTAACAAACTCATCAAAACACCTCAAACACACAAAATTAAAGTCCGACAACATGCTCTAAACCACATAACATTCAAAAACATAAACACATAATTAAAATGACACAATTCTAAACCTAAACATGCACAAATCATCTAATTAACAACTAAAAACATACTAAATTATTCACTAAAACATAATGCAAACTACAACTATCAATAGATGGTACAGTAGTTAGTTCAATTTGATGGATTTAGAGACAAAGATCCAAACACACATATCTCTAATTTTCTGAAGATTTGCGATACTTTTAAAATCAACAAAGCTTGCTATCAGATTATGGTTATTCTCATTTTCTTTAAGGAAGAAAGCTAAACAATAGTTAAACTCGATGCCACAATCATCATTGACAACTTGGGAACAAGTGACGGAGAAGTTTTTGTTGAAGTATTTTCCACCAACTAAGATTGCAAAATTGAGTAATGAAATCTCCTCTTACTCCTAAGCAGAAGTTGAATCCTTATATGATATATGAGAGAGGTCTAAGGAGAATCTGAGAAGATGCCAACACCACGGTCTATTGCTTTGGATGCAAATATAAAATTTTTACAATGGCTTGAATCAAAGTACCAGGCAGTCTATAGATGCAACAACTAGGGGCACTCTTAACAACAATACACTAGAGATAGGCCAAGACATGATAAAATACATGGATATGAACAATTACCTGTGGTGTTTTTCTAGATCACAAATTATTAGCTGGTGGAAGTATATGAAGTGGACGTAGTGACATAGTTAATAGGCCACGTGGAAGCCTTGAGCAAAAAGATTGATAAACTTATGATGGCTCCACAAGGTCAAGTTATGCACTGTGAAGTGTGTCGGTTAGATCATCAAAGTTAGGATTATCAAACAGTATAACTCGAGCATTTAGGCGAATATTCCTAGATCCTAAAATAATCCATATAGCAACATGTACAATCTAGGATAGAGGAATCACCATAATTTTTCTTGAAAAATCAGGGCTAAACGAGAAATAACCCTCCACCCTGATTCTAGTAGCAAGCACCTCAACCCAAGAAGCCTAGTTTGGAAGAGATGATGTTGAAAATTGCTTAAGATTCTAATGAGAAACATCATTGAACGGAGGCTTCCATACGCAACTTGGATATTCAGATCGATCAACTGGCAAAGACAGTAGCTGAAAGACTAAAGAGGAGTTTGCCTAGTACAACAAAAATGAATCCTAAGAAGCACATAATGGCAATCACCTAGATCAGTAAGAAAAAGTTCCAAGAAGAGAAGAAGGTGACTACTGAGAGTCACTCAAAAGCTAAAAGTGAACATCACTTGCAAAAAGTAAAGGAATGTTGTCCTATCATCTTATATCCTACTAAAGTGAATAAAGATTGGATGGATGCAGAGTTGGGTAAATTTCTTGAACTTTTGAAACAAATTCAAGATGACTTACCCTTTTTGAAGCTCTTATTCAGTTACCAAAGCATATGGAACCTTTGAAAGAACTAACATCAAACAAGGAGAAAATAGAGAAGTTGGAGACTACTCAGCTGAGCGAAAGGAGCTCAGAAAATAAGAAAAACAAATTACCAGAGAAGAAAACGAATATAAAGAGTTCTTCTATTCCTTGGGAAATTGGTAGTTTAAAAAATAGATAAGGCTTTATCCAACTTAAGGGCTGCTATTAATATGATGCCTTTGTTTTTGTTCAAGACATTAAAAATAGGAGAACTTAAACCAGCTATAATAAGTGTGCAATTAGCTGATAGATCAGCAAAATATCCTAGGGGAATTGTAGAAGATTTTTCAGTTATGGTTGATAAGTTTATATTCCTAACTGATTTCATGATTCATGACATAGAGGAGGATGTAGAAGTGCCTCCAGTTCTTGGTTGACCCCTTTTGGTGACTGCTAAGTCAATAATAGATGTTAACAAAGGCAAGTTAACATTAGGGGTAGGGGATCAAGAGGTCATCTTTAAAGTAGCTAATGTCATTATTTGTGTCCTTGAGTTTATAGATGTCGTTGAAACTAATGAGTCTTGTAATATGAATGATATTTTCAGGACTCTCATTTAAAGGTCCATTGGAACATTGACAAGTTCAAGGGAATAAACCGAAAGAGAAACATGGCACTGAGAGACATATGGTAGCCTATTTACATGTGATAGAACCGTGATAAAGCTACCAAAACATAATATGTACAAGCCACCTTGAGTTTAAAAAGATACCTTGAGTTAAAGATGTTAACCAAGTGATACTTGGGAGGCAAACCAAGAATTAAGATATATTTTTGATATGTTATTTTTTATTTCCATATTTCGTATTTATTTTAATTCTTTTAATTTTTATCCCTTTTTCATTATATTTTGTAAGGATTTTAGTATATCATATTGGATGGATAGTCCCAAAATTATAAAAATTGGAATTAGAAATGCTTATAACTTGGGGAAGTACCAAACTCCACTTTCTCACTTATTATATATGCTTATATTGTGTACATTAAGGATAATGTGCAATTTTAAGTGTGGGGAAGGGGGTTATGATTTTCTTAAGTTTAATATAATCGTGGTTATTGAATTTTATTAGTTGATATCTTGAATTAGTTGAAATATATCTATAAATACTTTATTTCATTATTGATTATTGAATTAAATTAGTATGTAAAAGGATGATAGTTAGAATAAAATTGATTTTGTAAGTCATATTTTTAGTAATCATTGAAATAGTCAATTTCAATAAAAATGCATATTATTTATACACATAAGACTATCTTTTTCATGAGCTTTCGAGCCTAAGAGCAAAATACATAAAATTTTAAGCTTTTTTATTGTTTAATGTGTGTTATGATGCATAGTTGAATAATTCTAGAACTTGTTTTTATTATGCATATTGAGATCATATTTGCTAAATTAGAAGCATTGAAGTGATAAAGGTACTTAGATTCAACACTTGCTTAAGCCTATTTCTTTGATAATTACCTTACCATATTTTATCTTTAGGAATAACCAATTTTGAGCCTTAGCCTTTTTCATTGATTATAACCATAATATTAACCTTTATCCTATTTTTAAAGCGTTTTTTATTGTTTTGAATCCTAAAGGTAATACTTGAGTGTTTGAAACTTGAAAATTTGAAATGTCCAATATTTCTTTAATTTTGGTACATGATAAATTCTTGAAAATATTGAAAAAGATGTGTAGTACCAATGAATTTATAATGAAAGGACCTATATATGGTGAACAGGTTTCCTGTAATCTTTTCTTTGTAAATTTCCTTCAAATCTATCACATTTCTATTATCCCAATCATATATTACTTAAGCCCTATTACAATCTTATAAAGACCTTTTGATTTTTATTTCTAGTTTATATACAAGTGGTAAAAATGTGATAATACTGCAAGCTTATGGTTAAGAGTTCTACTATATATTGATTTGAAAGTTTGATACTTTTTACCCTAAACACTTGAGTGCATTGATTGAAACTTTGGTGAGTGTGTAAAGATTTGCTTTTGATTTAAGTAAGATTATTGACGTGATTATTGCTAATCTTGACTTATGAAGTTAGTTTTAAGATAACTTAATTCTAATGTATGTTAATTTGATTAATATGACATGATGATTTAGAGTATGTATGGACGAGTTAAAAATAAGAAATGATGGATGTAAAACTATGAGGAAATTTTTGGGTGCTTCTTTACAAGTTCTATTGACTTGTCAAGCTGGTCTTTATCACTACATATATCAGTTGTGACTTGATCCTTCTTGGAACCAGTATCAGACTCAAGTAGGACAACCTGCTTAGGATCAAGAGATCTAAAGTTTTCAGAGATAGATGATTTCAAGTTGTTAAGAACAAATGAACTAGAAGATGATTTTCCAGTAACCATTCTATGCTGGCTGGGTAATCTGCAAAAACTCAAATTTGTTCCACTTGATATTGATAGTTCTTAGGTTAACCCTGAACTAAGTTAGGCTCCTGAAGCACAGTTTGCATGGGCACTGCACCTTCTGCACCATCCAATTCTTGCTCAGCCTGACAACTGTCACTTGTTAATTCCTGGGCTTTATCTGGATAATAATCACCAATAGCTTCGGAGGGCACAACCTCCTGGGCCCTATGATCAATAAATGTTGAACCACTCAATTGCGCACCATTTATTTTGAAAATTTCTATTATGGGTTGTTATCAACGGCCATCCCATCTTTTGAGTAATACAGTGAGAGTAAAGAATTCAACACAATTGCAGGATCAGTGTTATCCACATCTACTTTGAGATCGGGGTTAACAAAACTAGAACTGCGATACATATCATCACCACTTTCAGTCTGGTTTCCTTTAACTTCTGCGGTAGCAGTAGTCAACCGATTATTTGGAGGCGTCACATCACTTGCAGCATATTCTATGTTACCGTCCAGGTTAACATTTGGAACAGAATCTCCCTATAAAATGCACAATTCAAGTCATTTGAGCAATTCATACAGTACAAAAGAATTAAAGAAACCCCAAAAAAGTTTGGAGCCAACGTCTTTGGATGATCCAAAAGTTGATTCCCAACATCTGCATGGTAGATTTGTGAACACTGCCTTTAAAGAAACAGCATGATACACGATATTGATGGAATTCAAAAGCATACCTCTAGTTTCCCATGTGATTTCCCAACATCTGCGTGCTCCAGTATTGGTGAAGCCATGACTTTGGCAGATTCGTCAAGCACCGCTACCACCACAAGGCCATGCAACCCTTCTTCGGATCCAGAGAAAATTGGGGAGTTATATTTAGACATGTCCAAAGATAAAGCTTCCCAAGAAAGCTCAAAGTTGTTTCTAGGCTTCTCAGCTCCACTGCCTAGTGCATTAGTCTTACCTGATTCAGATCCTTGCAACAGAGGATCCCTCAAATTCTCGTTCTGAGTACATTGACTGTTGTTCTTGAAAGACTTTGAACTTCTGTCTTCATAAAAGGCCAATCGTTTTCCATTACACACTAAGAGTAGAATAAAGAAGAAAAGGAAAAGACAGAGAGAATCCGAGTAAACAGTAGCAAATCTAAAACTACAATATGTGATCCCCTACTACATATTATTCCTTTCGTAGCGTGAGTAATACGGAAAGAATCTCTTGTAACTTGCTGGAATATAATAAACAAAGGCTAAATGAATCATGACGAGCTACCAAAACATTGCAAGTTTGCCAAACTCACCGTATCTAGCTGAGGCATGTAAATTTCTCTTGGTCATATCCTCGTCCTTGTCCACAGCTGTAGCCTTCTTCTTTCCACTTGGATTATCTTTGGATGATCCCCAATCCTCTCTTCTCTTCTTACCCGACGGAACCATAACATGCCGAAGCAAACTTCTCTCCTTTTTCACATCGATCTGCTGATGCCTAACATCCACAGCCTTCTTATCACACCCTTCCTCGCCATGTTCACTTCTCAAGCCAATCAAAGCAGCAGCAGAGGTGGCCAAAACGCTATTCAATACCTCTTCCTGATGCACACGATCCCCATTGTTGTTCTCGTCCCAACAAGGGAACTCTCTGTATTGGAAATTAAACTTCTTGGGCACATACCCAGTACACCTCCAGAGCTCCGACGAGAAAACCGAGGACAACCCAGAAAACAACGCAGAATCCCCACCAGGAATCCCTTGAACATGCACTCGCTCCTCCATTGGCATATGGGTCCAGAGCCTAAAAGGCCTGCGAGAAGCCGCAAAACTGGTGTCCAAGGGGATTGCTTTAGTGGGCAATTCAACGAGTAGCTGAGCAACCTCAGTTTCTTCAGGGTTGTTGTTGCTGGACTTGCACTTATCACAAGTAAAGAGGTCATCTCCTTTGACATAGCCAGAGCAGCGGGTATGCACCCAGACGCCGCAGTCGTCACAATTGACCATCTCTTCGCCGTCGTCGAAATTGACACCGCAAACGCAATCCACCGTCCACGAGCCATCAATCCAGTCGTCGTGGGGATCATGATGACTCTGGAGACGGTGCGACAGCCCCCCCTTCATATCTCAGTGATAATAAAAAAGCTAGAAAAAAGGAAAGAGAGGGAGGGAGAAGGTTTGTTAGCGATCAGCTTGCTCGTTTGGGTTTGTTGGGGTTTGTTAGCGATCAGCCTGTTCGTTTGTACGATCGATCTAATCTATCAGCTGCATTTTAAAAAAAAAAACGGAATGCCTTTCTCCTCTCTAAACCGGTTTTCGTTGGTAGATGTGCGCTCACGTCCTTACGTTTGTTCGGGTGTTCGATTTGGCGTCCCTCGCTTTCTCTCTCAATCTTTGGCCATTGGTTCCTAGCCTCCTATCCTATACTAATAGCGCCCATTCTTCTCCCGGCCTCGCCTTTCAGGGTAATTCAAGTTCTATTTGGAAGGGAAAAGCTTGATTGATTAGTATTGCCGATTTTGATTAATATGCGTTGAAAATAGTAAAACATTAACTAATTAATCATCATCATCATGTTAAATGGTGTACAAGTAATGTATTTTTATCTCAATCTCCTTTTATGTTACATTAAAACAATCGATTTTTATCATGAATTTAACAATTTTACGATAAACAAAATTATCAATAGTTAAATTAAAGATATTTTTTATTCTTCTCGAATTAGTGTTTGTGATTGCAAATTTGTATTGGGATAAAAATAGTGGAAGGTAGTGTTTGTAATTGAAAAGTTGTACTTAGATTATTAGATGACGCATTGACTCGACTAAAATTCTATCTTCCATCAATATCAATTAATCTTATTATATTTATAAAACATAAATGTGGAGCCTCTTCACATTAAAAATGGTTCTTGTTTTTTAAATTGAAAAAACAACTTCATTCAAAAAAATGAAATACAAAGATAAAAAATAGCATTAGAGAGATTCAAAGACAATGTTTGTGACTAAAAAATTATAGGTGATTAAATATTGTATAAGATAGACTAAAAAATTGCATCATCTCTCTGTAACAAATAGTACTTAAAACATTTCAAATATTCAATCATAATATATTGCATCATCTCTCTGTAACAAATAGTCCATAAAACATTTCAAATATTCAATCATAAGATATGAATGTGGAGTATCTTCCTTCTTTCTACAAATTGAAAAATATATTAATTCTCAAAAGGTATACAAATTGCATAATGATCTTTGCAAGGGTATGGAGTAGAGTTTTAACTTGTAATGTTAAAAAAGCTAGACTGCCTCTCATTGTTGTAACTATGATACATCAAAAACTCCCTTTCACTCTAGTCTTTTGGAATTATATGTTATGTTGTAGCTTAGTTATTATTACCTCCTCTTGGCCTTCATTGAATCTACATAAGGCCTTTTCATAGAACATAAAGGTAAGTACTATCTGTTACCTATTTCTTTACTTACTATACTTTTTAGGCCTTTGATGATGATAATTTGCCTGATCCAAATGATAGTTTCTTCTAATCATTCTTTCACACTCTTATTTTTCATCTAGAATATCTTTTCATTTCTAAGTATCCATATTGAGTAAATGGAGCCACCAAAAGTTATCAATTGTTCCCCTTTATCAAAAGCAAATAAACAAACCATTGGATAATTTGGTTATAGTCCAACAAGAGATAGGAGCTGTTGCATAATTGTTGAATATTGGTGTTAAGGGTTTTAAATATTTGACATTTAAAGAACAAATGCTATATGGTTCTCAATCTTTTGATTATAGAAGCAGCAAGGGGGTTTAAATCTCTAATCTCTGTTGTGGTGTAGGAGTTTGGTACAGAAGTGTTAGAATCATAAAAGAGGAATTCCTCACTTGTTTGGTGTTAAAAGTAGTGAGATTCTTGCCATATGAGTTGAGAGAGCTTTAGGGAGCCTATAGTTATCCAATACCAACTTGTGCCAATATATTTTAGGTGATAGGTTCTAAATATTAAATAACAAGACTTGTTTGTAAAAAGTGCTAGAGGGATTACGTATCCAAATTATCATGTCCTCTTCTTATGAATTTAGCCTGTAATTTGGAACATTTTCCATTATTACCCCTGAACCTGTTAGTCCATACTCCATTATCTATAAACTCTTTAACCTTAGCTCCTTTATTGATTAGGGGTCTCGTCTGTCAAAGTTATGAAATTAGCTCAAGTAAATCAAGCTCATTCTAATTGTCATACCAGAAGCAGATTTACTCTCCATTCCCAATTATAGTTATGATATTTTTCATTAAGTTATCCCTGAGCTTGACAATTTGCACCAAGGTCTATAAAGTGCCAGTAAAGGCCTTTTTTGCCATAAACTATCACCTTTTAGGAAATGCATGTGTATCCATTTAATCCAAATAGCTTTATTATCATCAAATATTCTTCAAATCCTTTTTACCATTAACACCTTGTTGATGGTTCTAGCTAGTCTAATGCCCATAACACCCTCCTCTTTAGGTTTACAAGCTTTTTGCCATTTCACTTATTTTTTAAACAAAAACTTTTAATTTCACTACAATATAGTATTTAGCGAGATGTATTCATGAAAATATTGAGATAATAGAGAAAGGAAGTTTGACAGTTTACTATTTAAGTTCTTTATCAAAATGATGATTATGATAGAGGAAATAGTTATATATAGATTAAGGTGTTATTATAGAAAGATATTTCTCCGTCAATAAGCTTTTCTTATTAAGGATAATGTTGGGAACTTGAGTTAAGAGAAATTGAACTTCTATTTTGTGTATTCTAAATTAGAATGTGGAATATAATTTAAACTATAAACCAATAAAAATTTCATTTGGCCATGTAGTTGTCTCCTTTTTTGTAACTTAATATTTCTGTCAATTTATTAGCACTTCCTTCTTGTATGCCATCAATCTCTAGCTTAGCCCTCAATAGAGATCTTCTTTCCTCTTCCTCTTTGGTTGACACGTGCTTATTAGTTAACAAATTCACTGTTACTTCTAATGGTTCTGCCAACACTTTAGGTTAACCTTTTAGAAATTTTTTGTCCTAGGCTGTGAATGACCACTCCACCTAGTAGTTTCTGTATCATACAAAGAAGGTCAAGAAACGTTTTAGTCCTTTAAAGACATTCACTCCCTCCTACTTATCATCTTTAGCTCATTTGCTTCTCTTTTAAACACTTGCAGATTCCTTCATCCTATCTAAACTGGGTTTATTTCCTTTTCAGGATGCTCGTCTTTAATCCCCTCTTACCTAGGTCCTAACAGTTTATCATTATTAGTAAAATGTCATCTGGACCCTCCCTTTCTTCTGCTCCCATTAAAGCTCTCCCTGACTATATTCTGGAATATGAGGACTTCCCTTCTCTCTCTTCTTCACAACAACATAACCCCTTACCGTAAAAGGTAAAAAAAATAGACATGGAGTCGTGTGGTTAGAGATCCTAACTCCTTTGGTAAGCTTCAATTTATCTCGGGTATAAAGAAGCATCCTATCTTTCCACCTGTTGAAGTATTACAGAGTGGTGCAACCAAATGGAAGAAATGGAAGGCTTCCTTGTTTGGCTATTTTCTGGAGAAAAGGATGGCTTTTCCAAGTGTGCAACATTGGACTAATATGAACTGGAAAAAGTGGGGACTCTAAACCATATTGATAACTAAAGATGATCTATTCATCTTTCAATTCTCTTATAAAGAAATGGTTAGAAAGGGGATGGATATAGGACCTTGACACATATAAAGTAAGGCTATTTTTTTAAAGCAAATGGGAACTTGGTTTTAAACTCGACAGAACATAAATTAAAACCATTTCTATATGGGTTAACTTCCATAGGACACTTCTAGAATATTGGTCCTTTGAGGATTGAGTTACTTGTCATATCCTTGGAAACCTCATATGAAAGAAACTATAAAAATATGGATCCCTAAGAGGAGTAGTACTAAAGTAAGAGGTGAGAATAAGGAATCATCTAGCAATCTAGGAACCATTAAGCAAGTTGAAGAGTTAAACTCAAGTAGAGGATATGAAGAAAAGCTAGTAGAACTTCCAAGGAGTAACATTGAAGTTTCTGATGCAAGAGGTGAGAATAATGAAGAAAGGGATAAGGAACCGTCTAGCAATCTAGGAAACACTAAGCAAGCTGAAGAAGGAACTAACTTAGCTCTGAACTCAACTATAGGAAGTAATAAGTAGATAATGGGACTTCTAGGGGGAAAATAAAGGAAAAGAGGTATTAAGAGGGGAGGTAACCATTGATTACACTAATCCAAGTTGTATCAAGGAATTGGTCTCAAGTGAAAATGCTAAAGTGATCAGTACAACTAAAAATCAAAATGAAGAATGGCATAAACTAGGATTCATCAATTGAAAATCTAGGAGGAGGATTAAATCCAAAAGCTCCTGATGATCTACACAATATGGAATGTATGTGGATGGGGATGCTTGGTTGATGGGTTTGGGAAGGGGTTAATAGGTAAGGAATTAAAAGTGAGTGGTTAGTTATTGATTATCATTATAGGGGCAATAGTTTGATATCCTACTTTTGGGGAATCCTCCATACCGTCCATTTAGTAGAGGAATGAAACTCATTCATTAGTAGTGGCCTTTTAAAAAAAATATTTTAAATACTGATTAATTAACTACAATATAATTAATTAAAATACTATTATTAATTAATTACATTATAATTAATTAAAATATAATTAATTCA
>JAOTJB010000210.1:27311721-27333864 GCA_027123815.1 Erythroxylum minutifolium
TTATATTCTTTAAAGGTCTAGAGGACTTTTTTTAAGTGCTTAATATGTTCTTACATTTACAATATACTAGTATATCATTAATGAAAATAATGACAAATTGATCCAAAATAGCTTTAAAACTATATTTATAAGAAGCGTAAAGTTTGTAAGGGCATTAGTAAAATTAAAAGGTATTACTAAAAACTCATAATATCTATACTAAGAAACAAAAGTAGTCTTAGGAGTGTCCTACTACTTAACTCTCAACCAATGATAGATGACCTCAAATCAACATTAAAAAAGCAACTCAATCGTTTTAATTAATAGATCAAGTGACATATACATACATACATATATATATGGAAGAGGGTATTCATTTTTTATGAAAACCTTGTCAAGTTGACTATAGTAAATGCATAACCATGAAGATCCATCTTTCCCATTTAGAAATAAAAGTAGTTCTCCTTAAAGTGAAGAGATTGTTTAAATAAACCCCTATCAAAAAAATCTATTAATTGTGACTTCAATTTCTTTATCTTTGGATTTATCCTCTTATTAGAAAGAACAAAATTACGTTTTATCCTTAAAATAAAATCAATAAATAATTTTATTTTCCTCTCTAAAGGCAAAGTCAATAACTCTTATAAGAAAACATACAAAATTTATAACAAAAATTATACTTATCACCTAATTCTCCTCACCTTTGTTTAACACATTGGTTAAATGGCCTTAACACTTCTTCCTTAGCAGATAAGCTAAATGGTCTTAAAGCCCTTTTATGAAAATTATGATAAGTGAAATGTGAAGATAATAAATCCATTTATAAGATAAAATCCCAATCCCAATCCAATTTTGTTTTTCATGACTTAGTTAAGGCCCACTCAAACCTTTCATACCATAAAACTTCAATTTATATGACTGTATCTCCTAATCCCAAATGAAACCTAAACTCTAATACAAACTTTGTAATATACAAAACTCAGAAGGTATGATTGATGTAGAATTAAAGGTGTGATGTGATCTATATACGGGCTTTGTTTAAATTGAAACATAAAGACTTGAACTTGTAGGTAATTAATTCAAACTTAGTATTAACATAAGAAATTGAAGTAATTGACATGACAATTCTTTGCATATAAACTCCTAGGATAGTATATAGGCTGGAAACCCGTGATGTAGCTCCCATGAGACTTATCGTTGAAAAATTCCATGAGCTTAGGTGTAACAACGAGAACTTGTTTTCTCGATTCATGTGGTATAACAATGTCACGTACCATAGTACTTAATCAAACTTTGGAAATCAACTTGTTGCTGATTAATGCAAATATAGTTGTCTTGGTTTTGTACGTTGTTATTTTGGAATATTTTTATAATGATTGATGGTTAGATGTATGCATTACATATGTATTTACTACATATTGAATGAGTTTGTATAATTATGGATAATCTAAGGCATAATAAACTCCTAGGATAGTATACAGGTTGTAAACCTATGATACAGCTCTCATGAGTCTTATCCTTGGAAAATTCCATAAGCCTAAGAGTCACAGCTAGAACTTGTTTTCTCGATTTATAGGTATAAACAATGCCACATACCATAGTGCTTAGTTAGCATATTATTTTATTTGACTGATACTCACATATGTTCAATTTGTATAATTATGAACTCATATGATGGGATAGGTTGGTTTCAAAATGGAGAGGAAATGGTTAGAGACCCATAAAAACTTAGGAGATGTTTTGTAAAGTAAAGATTACATGTTCTGTAAACTTAGGGAAAATAAAGGACACTAATTATGAAATTACTTTTTTAAATAACAGTTTTGTAGAAATGAGTAAGGTTGATATATTTTGGATATATAGAAGATTAAAACCCAATGGATTCATTAGTTATGAGTTTATTGAGGGAGTTGAAGCTTTTATTCACTATGCATGTTCTCAACTTGCAGATATGGATGGTCCAAAGATCATATGTCTATGTAAAAAGTGTAAATATATTCTTTTTTCCTATTGATGAAGTGAATCTCTATTCATTAATAAAAGTTGTTCCAAATTATGTTAAGTGGATAAGACATGGGGAGCCATTAATTTGTAGCATCTTAAGGGGCAATGAAGTAAACTCGTTAATAAATATGGATGGGTTTGAAGGGGGACTGGATTTATAACAAATAATGTTGGTGCAACTAAACATCCTTACACCCAAATGATTTATGATGCAACTAGTTATACCTTTAAGGAAAATATAAAAAATCTTAAAACAGAACCAAACCCACATGCAAAATAGCTTTTGACTTGCTAAAATCAGCTGACCAAGAATTATGGCCAAATTGTGAGACCATGACTTAATCATCTTCAATTGCTCAAATGTTGAACATAAAATCTAAAGGGCATATTTCTGATTGAAGTTTAGATAAAATTCTTTCTTAGTATAACGAATCATTGTCTCCTGATCATATAATAGTTGATAATTTTTATAATATGAAGAAAATTATTAGGAGTCTTGGTTTGCTAGTTGAAAAAACTGATTGTTGCAATTTTGGATGCATGTTGTTTTAGGGAGATGATGTGGATTACAAGAGTACAAATTTTGTGGTCAATCTAGGTTCAAACCTAGAAAGCATTCTATGAAACAGAAATTAGTACCCTAAAAGCGAATGCATTATTTCTTGTTAACTCTAAGACTTCAAAGACTATATATCTCTGATGTTGCTGCATCTCATATGAGATGGCATAATGAACATGAACAGAAAGATAGAATAATGAGCTATCCATCGGATGCACTCGCATGGAAATATTTAAATAACACCCATTTTAAGTTTGCAGTAGAAAGTCGAAATGTTAAGTTGGGATTGTTGACAGACATATTCTAACCTTTTGGTCAATCCATCTAATAATATTTATCATGGCCAATCATAATTATTCCTTATAATTTGCCTCTATGGATGTGTATGAATGAGACATACATGTTCTTGACGGTGATTGTGCCAGGGCCTATAAATCCAAAGTATAAAATTAATGTTTTCTTACAACCATTGGTGTGGAAACATATGATGTGTCTCTTAAACAAATTTTTTTATTGAGAGCAGCTTTGATGTGGATTATTAGTGATTTCCCTGCGTATGTTATGTTATCTAGATAGAGCACAACAGGAACATTGACTTGTCCTTACTATAGCAATGATCATGATGTGTTTTATCTTCCTCACGGGCCAAAACATCTTGATTTGAAAACTACATGAAGTTTCTTCCTCTAAATCATTCATTTAGACATTATAAACAAAAGTTCGTTAAGAATAGGATGATACAAACACCCCCTCCCCCTCACAAAGTTGGTGAAGAGATATTATAGGAGATTGATGAATTATGCTGAAAGTTATAGAACTTGAAACTGAAGAAGTTAATAGCGGTACATAGTTATCAGGGTTTGTGGAGGCATGTATAAGAGGTGCAATGCATAGTTGTCAAGGGACTAAGCAGTTCTATTGTGTCCAAAAACAGAAAATTATCAAACAACAAATGAAGATACTAAATTCTCTGTAAGGGCTTGTGACTACCACAATAAACTCCTACAGACTTAGAACTTCAAGATATCTAAGCAAGGCTAACTGCTCACTTGATAAAGAAAAGAATGTGCTATCACAATTCTTAAAGGCTACACATAATCACAACTCTCTCTTACAACAAAGAGCTAGAGTAAATTAGTTAAAAGATGGTGACAACAACACTAGATTTTTTTCAACTTCATCCTTGCGAGGAAAAATAGCAACAAAATCCATTTTATAACTTCTAAAGAGGGTGCTAATCTTCAGACACATCAAGAAATTCAAGAGAAGGCAGTAAGGTACTTTAATGACCTACTAGGAACTCCTAACTTTTCAAATGCTACGTTATATAAACTTAGATCCCTATCCCTCAAAAAAATCACATCAGTAGATGCAGAACTCCTCATAAAACTAGTAGAAAATTTAGAAATAGAAGTTGTAGTATTTTCCATGGATGGCTCCAAAGCTCCTAGCCCTGATGGCCTAAATGGGTACCTTTTCCAGAAGTCTTGGAGTGAGACATTATTTGTTATAGAGGCAATCAAACAATTCTTTTCCAAGGGGATCTTACTCAAAGAGATTAACAAAACCTTTATTTGTTTGATTCCTAAATGCTCCGATCCTACACATTTTTGTAGAATTCAGAACTATTGGATGTACTAATTTCCTCCACAAGGTCATATCTAAGATACTTGCCTCAAGACTAAAAAAAAAAACCATAGCTCTGCTAATCAGTGACAACTAAGGCATTTTTATGTAAGATAAACATATAAGAGACAATATTCTAATTGTACAAGAGCTCCTAAAAGACTACTTTAAATCAAATTACTCTCCAAATTGCACAATCAAGATTGATTTCCATAAAGCTTTTGATAGTATGAGTTAGGATTTCCTATGGACTTTGCTAATGACGTATGAATTTCCTATAGTCTTTATAAAGTGGATTAAAGAGTGTATCACAACCTTCTCTTTGTCTATTCTAATCAATGGTACTCCTACCACACCTTTTAGGGCAGCAAGAGGACTTAGGCAAGGGGACCCCTTGTCCCCCTACCTTTTCATCCTTTGTATGCAGATTCTTAACTCCCCCATCAAGCATGAAGTACTCAAAAACCTAAAATTTAGATACTATGTTAAATACAAGAAGATCAATTTGACTAACCTTTGCTTTGCAGATGATTTACTTTTATTTTGCAGGGCCTTGATGGACTTCATAGAAAGTTATATGGTAGCACTTATCAAATTTAGAAACTTCTCTAAACTATAATTCAACCCAATAAAGAGCCATTTCCTCCTATCCAAAAATACTGCTACTTTGGGCCCTCATATATCTCAATCTATTGGAATGCTTTTTAAAGAGACACCTCTTCTGTATCTTGGATTATCAATCTCTACTAAAAGACTTTCATATGAAAAATGCATTCCACTACTAGAGAAAATGCAGAGAAGAGTCAGTTTATGGGTTAACAAGTCTTTGTCATATGTAGGGAAGGTTCAACTCATCAAATTGGTGTTAAACTCCATCCATATTTACTAGAGTTCTCATGTCTTTCTATCTTAAGGTATCATCAAAGCCATTGAAAGAATCCTCAAGAACTTCTTATGGAACCATCCAAATAGTGTTAAAGGTTCAGCTAAAGTGAAATAGGCTGATATTTGTTTTCTTAAGGATGAAGGAGGGTTAAACTTAACTCCTATCAAAACCACAAATCAAGCCCTAATTTTGAAAAAACTATGGTGGATCCTTATGGATAAAAACTCTCTTTGGTTGAAATGGCTATACTCGTATTTTCTCATGGAAAGAAGCCTATGGAGCATTAAGGAATCAGTCTCATACTCTCATTTTCTCAACCAGATTCTGAAATTGAGGGATAAAGTACGAGAAGGGATCTCTTGTAAAATTAGGAATGGAAACTTGACTTATGTCTAGTATAACAACTGTACTAGTTCGGATCTCTCATACATCACTACGACAATCTAAGCAGTCCTCAAACTGCCTCAATCAAACTTAGACTCAGTTCAGTGATCACAGAGGGCACTTGGAACTTTCCTCAAAACCTAAGACGTCTTTAACCATCATATCTTCCCCAACCTAACTCTCTGTACATCTTCTACTGGCAGACCCAACCCATCCTTAAACTCACAAACAAAGCCATGAGAGATCTTCTAAGATGTAGGAAAAAAAAGGTGGAATGACACAGAGTTGTTTGGAGAAAGGTACTAATCCCAAGGGCTTCTTTCATAATATGGTTAGCAATCCTAAATAAGCTTAATACTGCTAATAGAATTCACTATCTGCAAATGGACAGAACATATCCATTGTGCAAGATCTATGTGGAAACAAGAGATCATCTCTTCTTGACATCCCCTTATAGCAGTTATTTATGGGAACCTATAGCCAACAGATGCCTATGGCTAAATGTAGGGAACACTATCACAAAGGTAGTCCAAAAATTCACAAACCCTATAATTCCTCCAAACGCAAATAAATAGATCCAAGTTTTATCCCTAAGACTCTATTTATATAGACTATGGAAATAAACAAACCTCAGACGGTTTGGTGGAACCAACATGCCTAAAGAGGTCCTCGCATCTGAGATCCTTTATGAAATCAGAGAACTCATTATACTTTGTAACCTCAATTAAACATACGACACAACCATCCTAGATTCACTGAATGTTTAACTAGAAGCTATACTTGGAAGCTAATCACATGTATGAAAGAGAAGCAGAAGACACACAGTATAGTTAAAGCAGCAACGAAAAAATTAAAATACCTAACTAGTTGATCCAGCGTTGAAACCACCAGACCGCTACGAGACCCTCACCATTTGACGAAATTCCAGGAGGAGACAAGAATGCCTTTTGAAGATGAAGAATCCATCTGTTGCCTTAATTCGGAAGCTTCACGATACTTTAATTGTGAGGAGAAGATTTCTTTACCATATAAAACTATGAAACATAGTTAACACATCTTATCTCCACCTAGTGAACGCTATCATTTTTTTTATTTTATCATGTTTCCATGGTGTCGTCTTGGTTTTTCCTTAGTCGTTTGGAGTAAAACTCGTGTATCACTTTCATATAATCTTTATAAAATTCATTTAATTTTCAAAAAAAACATTAGTAAAAAATTCGGTTGGAGAAAACGAAGTAACTTTTGGGATTTGCCATATTTGAAAAGTAATTTGGTACGTCATAATCTAGATGTGATGTATATTGAAAAATATTTTTGACAATATGTTCAAAACTATAATGAATATTGAAGGGAGGACAAAGGACAATGCAAAATCACAAGCTGATTTAAAACTTTTTTGTAGAAGGAATAAGTTAGATAATGATCTTCGCATCGGTAAATATCTAAACGTATGCTACACTTTGGACAAAAAATAAAAGAAAATTTTATGTGAATGGTTGAAAAGTTAAAGTTTCCCAATGGTTATATTTCGTACTTATCAAGATGTGTGGACATAAGGAAGTAAAAATTAATTGGAATGAAAATTCATGATTGTCTTGTATTTATACAAAGGCTAATTACAATTGCATTTTAGGAGTTATTACCAAATAAGATTTGGGAAGCTATAACAGAATTAACTTTTTCTTTCAAAAGCTCAACATCATCTAAAATAAAGTTAGTTGAAATGTAAAAACTAGAAAGGAAAATTCCAGTTATCTTTTGCAAATTGGAAAGGATTTTCCCTCCACGCTTCTTTGACTGTATGAAGCATCTACCCTACATTTAGCGCACGAGGCTAAACTTGCTGGTTTGGTTCAATATCGATAGATGTATCCGTTTGAGAAGTAATTATAGTTAATATTTAAATAAAAGTTATAGCATGTTTTAATCACAGAATTGTAATAACCCTATTTGTAATGTTAGTAATTGCATCACTTGAAGAAAAATGCCAAAAATAAGGCTCGAGTTGAAGGTTCGATATGTAATGCTTATTTAGCGGAGGAAGAAAGCATACTTTGTTCACATTATTTTAAGTCGTATGTGCACAAAAGAAAAAAAAAGTTTCTTGTAATGACGATGGGGGTGAAAAAAGTGATGTTGATAGTAACTTATCCATTTTCACATATCCAGGATGAACATATGGATGTTCAACAAGAAGAATATTAATAGCAGAAGAAATAGAGGCTACCCATGGCTACATTTTATTGAATTATCAAGAAGTTCAACCTTTTGTGTAGTAAGTTTAAGTTGATTTTGAAATATATTATTTGAGGTTTCGAAGTTACTATCGTTCATAACTAAAATACATAATAATGCTTTTAGATTATACGAGCAATGGTTACGTGAGCTAAGCCCAAAAATAACATAGGATGATAACAATAAAGAAGTTGAAAGACGCTTTCCTCGATGGTTCGAGAAATATGTAAGTTTCACTTGTAAATATTGAAATGGTTTAATTATCATATCAAAGTGATTAGACGACATTATTCTATTTAATATGATAAATTGTTTTTTGTTTAGCACTCAGAAAATCAAATAGAGAAGTTCATATGTGATCTTGCGAAATAACATTTGTGAACTGTTAAATCGTATCCGGTGTATTTTATTAATGGATATAAATTTCATACAAGAATATCAAGGTCATAGTATGGCAATAGTAAATAGTGGGGTTTGCATACAAGGAGAATTGATGAATTACTATGGTAAATTATTGAGATACTTGAAATTGAGTACCCTACATTGCTAATAAAATGGAGTGTGATATTTAAGTGTGAATGGTTTGATCTAACTTCTATTGTTGGAACAAGAGTGTATAGTTGAAACAATCTAGTTGAAATCAGCTAGTGAAGAAGAATTAGACAATTTGAAACTTTTGTATTGGAGATGCAAATGATCCAAATGTATTATGTCCCTTTTTCCAGCTTACAACGAGATAAATTTCAGGCTAAAAATATGCCACCAATAAGAAAATAGGATATGATGCAGCGAAGGTTTAGGTTACAATGATTTGGAGAAGTTAGTGCATTTCGAAATGAAGCATTACATTTTGCAGATGCTGCATATGCTACTGTACACCAGATAAGGCATCACCTTTTATACCTACTGCTATAACGTCCAGCAGTCTTAGTACAACATCCACCAGCCCTATACCGATAGAGATATTAGGAGTAAACGTTGCGGATGAAGGACGCAACCTCCAGCCTAATGCTAGGGGAGTTGATGGAAGAACGTACATCACAATTGTCAACAATTTGCAAGTAAAATTCTAAAAATTTGTAATACATGATAACACTATAGGTTTATATTGAAGTTATAGATTTTAATTTATAAATGATCTAAAATAACTTATATATTAGGTTGATTCCGATTAGAACGCGGTCAAGAAATATCTCATCCAAGTTCAAGGAGATGATAGATCTTGATGGTTATATATGGAAGAATGTCCCTCAGTCAATAAAAGATTTTTATTATCAGGAGTTTGAGGTAAACAAAATATATTCTTTAATCTTTTTCATTTCATATAATTTTATACATTAACTAGATAAATATTGTCATTTATAAGTACTTATAGTATGCTTTTCTTTCTTTCGGAAAGAATATTTTTAGATCTAAAATTTGAAGCTATAATTTATAATGTATGGGAGAAGTGAGCTCTTACATGTTATAGAGACTTTTTTTCTTTGATACACAAGAATGGTGTTTGACTACCTTAGCTATCTAAAGAAATATGAAGTTGTTGACAACATTATTGCATCACCACAGGTAATATCTAATTCATAGCACAATTGTAATGTCCTATCTCCAAAATTGTTGAGGGTTAGAAAGTTTAGAAGATTAAGCTCATGCATATTACATTAAATAAAATAAGTTACATCACTAGATGATTAATTTGGTGCATTAGGATACGAAATTTTTTATTCTATGTACATGCATGAGATTAGCATACACATACATAAACTATTATTTATAAATATGAGAAAAAAGTGAAAAATGTTTTATGTGCACTTAATTGACATATTCCGGGACGCTTGGATATGATTTTGATTAATTAGAATTAGAATTGATGGATTTAAGTTAGTGATTTGGAGTTAATTATTAAAAGTTGGAAGTTTGAGGAGTCAATGTATAAATTGGCTTAGTATAATTCCTAAATGGTATGATTAGAGACAAGTGATACTTTATATTTGTGACAAGTGGCCCTTTAAATTTGTGACAAGTGGCCCTTTAAATTTGTGACAAATGACACTTTAGACTTGTGACATGTAGAGCTTTAAAATGGTGACATGTGTAGCTTTACAAATGGTGACATATATAGCCCAACAATTGGTGACATGTGTAGCCTTACAAGTAGTGACATAAAGAGGCTTAGATGAGTGACATGTGGAGCTTAATGTTAGTAACATATAGGCCAATAGAAGAATCATACATGGACCAATAGAATGGTAACACATAGACCAATAAAATGGTGACATATAGATTAGTTTGACTTTCTTTAAACTTTCTAGAGAAAATAGATGTAAAAGGCAACATAAGGGAGCGTGAGGGTCTACTATGAGGTTAGAAGAGGGAGGAAAACAAAAAAACCAGAGAGAGAAGGGAAGAAAAAAGGGTAAGAGAAGAGGAGAAGGAAAGAAGTCACTAAGGTAAGTCAAAATCTTGGTTCCAATTTCATATCGCCCGTTTTGATCTATTTTAACACCTTTAGAGCATGCATTTGTAGAAACTCAAAAAATAAAAGTTGTAGATATACATCTTAGCTTAACCTCTGTGAAATGGGCTTGAAAAAATAGTGATTATAGCTTAAGTTATGCTTGTTTCCCTAATACTGCCCATGACATACCCCTGTGTAGGAAGCTTGAATTGTTTCCTGATTTTTGAGGGCTTTAAAGTCCAAATTAGTCAAAGTATAAAACATGAAAAATGATTATTGATGTTTTATTAATGGTTCTATGAAACGGTTTGGTTAGAAGATGTCTTGGTAATGAATTATTGTTGTTTAAACATTGGTTGCCAGCCTATTTCTTACCAGAAATAGGACAAAATTTGGATAGGGGGTTATATTCTAAGGGGAGATTTTTTTCATGTAATTTTTGGATATATTATGACTAATGAAGCCTAGTTTCATGAAGCACAAGAATCATGGTATTTGGACTTTTTTAGAGAGAGCTATGATTAAAAGAGGGTAGCTTGTTTATAAAGGAACATTAGGAAGAAAAGGATATAAACATTGCACTTAAGGATTGCATACATATTCTCTCTATTTGTTATCAGTGACCGATGTTCATATGCATGTCTAATAGGCTCTCAAAGTGATTGTCAATACCCAGATATTGTCGAGACATTGAGGCAATAACTTGTTGGAGTGTTCTGTGAGTTAGCCTAGATGTTTCTCATTATGGTTGATTTATTTTTAGTTAAATGTCAATTATTGAATTGTTGATTATATGATTGTTACAATTCTAGACATTACTGGTCCGAGGAGTTTGATATTCCAACTATATATGGAAGTGCTTTTGATTTTACTATCAATTGTTGACTACGTGAATAGTTGTGAAATGCTTATTTGAATGAAATTGATTGTGAATTTTGGACAATCAGTTACTGATAGAATAAAATTATATATGAGATGATTCATATAATTGCATTTGACTTTCGTGATGAGATAATGGGATTTGTGACCAAAATAAACATCATGCAGACATCCAGGACAAAAAACTCCTAAACAGGGCCTAAGGCTTGTAATAACAACTCAGGTCTTAATGCTACCAATGTGATCAGGGTTATAATGCTCGTTAAGTTGGCCAGTAGAAATTTGTTTGAAACCCAAGGCATGAATTGGTATATTTAATCACAACACGAGGAAATAAGAATGAAAGAATATTTCCATTTTCATATACATGTTTGATTAAATAGAATTGTGATTTTGAGATACATTTTGATATTTTTTAATCTGATATGATTTTCTTGAGTTCTGCGTAAGTTGATGTGTGTTATTTAAATGTAACTTGATATTATTAGTTATGTGGTATGTTGATTTGAATTGTCCGGTGTTATATGATTTGCTGAGTGCATCGATGATGGTTCACTCATTGAGTTAGCAAAACTCATCAAAATTACAATGTCTTTTCCAAGTACAGGAGAGGTTTAGAGTTAGTTGGAGTATAACTCCTATGTTTTGGAAGTCATGACTTAAAGATTCGATCAGCTGAATCTACAGAGTCTATTAGTATTTTTCGTTTTTATATCACAACACGTTGCTACATTGTATATAGTGCGTTAATAACTCTGTAACTGATATATGTAGCTTGGTATGTTGTATTTCTGTATGCTAATGTTTGAGATATATGTACATTTGTGATGCGACTAAATTATTGCCTGATGTACATGTTTGGTAGTAATATAATGAAAATTTCTATGAATTTATTTATTATCAGATACTAGAAATGTCTACGAATGTGAGAATCGATAAACGGGATAATAAAAATGTTTTGCTATACATCTTTATTGAAAACATTAAAGAGGAAAGTTGAGCTTCTCTGAAATGTTTTCACACAGGTTAAATGCATGAAAGTTCTAAAATTTAGGTCGAACTCTGGTAATTTGTTGATTAAAATGCCTCTGTGCTATATGATATTGTGTGTAAGGTGGAAAAATATTTCTGAATTGTTTGCTAACATATCATGTCCGTAGAGTATATCCCGAATATTCTTTGATGCTTTTGGGAATATGCCCTATAGGTCTGGTATGAAACAGTAATTCTGTCAACAGACGTAGAGGACCAGATGGAGAGAGTATACCTGTACACACTGGAAGATCTTTGACCCACTAGGAGCATGCACTTCAACTTGTAAGTATCAAAATTTTGCATTTATGTCCTGATTTTTGTACTTTGATGTATGAAAATTGAATGTAATTTGATGTATGAAATTTAAAATAAAAATATATGTGCATTATGGATAATAATAATGTTATAAATTTGTAGTGCCATTAATGGCTGTATTGTTGAGTTCAATTTTTTTGTGAAACAAGGGACAAATATCATAAAAATAAAGAAAATTTTGCCAACATTTTTGTAAATTATAATTCATTTATTATAATTTATTCTGATGCAGGAAAAATCTATAGGTAGTAAGCCTATACTACGTCAGTTCTTTTTGCACACTCACACCAAGAAGTATGATGATGTGACCTTCATTGACACTCGATGCAGACAAGTTCATGTATGTAAAATCTATACTTTAAGATTAAAAAAGTATCACTTATTAACATAAAATATTATAATGATAGGACCAAATACAGTAAAACATTGAACGACAGTCTCATAACTCTGAAATTATTGATGAGAGTCCCACGTATCCTGATGTAGTGGGTGGTAGGGACTACCGTGGAAGAATTTTCGTCTTAGGTTCATTTACGAACACATGTTATTCGTAATCCTCTACATCCACTACAGTTAGATCTAGTAGGCAGTCTGTATCAAATAAGAGAGTCTTCCAACTTGAGAACACAGTAGAGAGGCTGGAAATTCAGATGCAATAGTCGATGGAGTACATAGTCCAACTTTATAATGAGATGGATCAAGTGAAAGGGAGCAATAATACCTCATTGCAGCAGTCAGAGCATCTAACTTCACTACTTGTATAAGTAAATATATTTGATGTTTTGCTACACTTAAGTTTTTGTATAAATTCTTAATTTACACTTAATTATAATGATTACTTATTCATGTACATTTTAATTTTTTATTATATTAACAATCAAGATAATATTTACTTTATATTTATTAATCAATATTATATTATTTACAGAAATTAAATATACAAAAAATCATAAGATTATGAATAAAGAACTCGGTAAGAAGTGAGAAATGGGACTAGAAATATATCAAAGTTAAATTTCCTGACGGAACTATAATATTTCGTCGAAAATACCATTCTATTACTAATTAGCAACGGAATAAATAAATATGTCAGTAAGTTATTGACAAAATATATCACTTTGTCGGTAAAAATTTAGTGACAGTTAAAGTTTCCGTCGGTAAATTTAATATTGGAAACAAATATATCCGTTAATAACTTTAGCGATGGGCATACGATTTACCGTCAACAAATTCACCGACAGAATATTGAGATTCTGTTCGTAAAGTGGTGACAAAATTCTATAAATATGTTGGTAAATTTTCTTTAACTTAGCGACGGATAAAATTCTGTCGCTAAAATTACCAACGGATACACAAGCTTTCGTCGCTAAATTTACCAACAACCGTTTCTCTGACTTTTTTTCCATTAGTAATTTTTGTCGCAAAATTTGTTTCATGACAGAAAACTTTATTTTCTTTCGGTAATTTCTGTCACAAAAACCTTTTTTCTTGTAGTGAAGTATGGAAGTCTCAAGTTGGTGATTCATTCACCATTGACATTAATAGAGAGCAACTTGGTAGAGAAATTAAAATCACTCTCTACCTTTATACTCATCAACTTGAATATTTAGTGGACAATAACAGTCAGAATGTTTCTGGGCAGTTAGAGAAGGGTGATAAAAAAATCATTTTTGTCAAAACGAAACATGGATGTTTCTTTTTTTATCCTTTCTGTAAGCCTCCTTAATAATTTCTTGATAAACCTTGTGGACAAGATTTCTAAAGTAATTTTTGTACAACAATTATACAGTTGTAATTGAAAGGGTAATATAAAACACTCATGTGACCGTTTCTCTAGGATTTGGAAAAAAATATAAATTGGCCGTTGCCTTTCTCTCTCTTGTGATTTTTTGTCTTTTTCCTCCTGGATTCTTCTCTCTTATCTCTTCTTCGCTCTTTTGTTCTTCGTATTTTCTCCCTATTCTTCATGTTTTCATAACACATCACTCTATTCTCAATACATTCCTTTTGAAGAGTATTGGTATAATACCTCTTACTATACCTCCATCAAAATGAATTATTTTCAATCACTAAATGTGTTGGAAAACCAAAATGGGATCAAATCCTGACCGTAATGGAATAACTTTAAAAATTTATCGCATTTGATTTCCCAAAAGCTAAGATTACTTTAATTCTATAAGATGATTAACACATAAACAAAATCATGAATCTTAATACGTATCTTGTTCCAAAGCTTAATCATTTTCTTGTCGTATCCTACGAATCGTTTTGAAACTGATCCATCTCAACTGTCATAGTTGTACAAGTGTCTGACCTCTAACGGTATCCACAGAATAGTTTGAGAGAACTTTACAACTCAAGAGAGTTAAGTAAGAAGTGCTAGTTTCATATAACTTAAGCATATTTATAATAAACTTTAAGCAAAGTGCTAGTTTCATAGAGCTTAAGTCTATTTATTATAAGATTTAGATGTTTTAGTAATTTAATTAAAATTAAATTATAATTTCAATTAAATTTTAATTAGAATTACAAATAATTCTAATTAAATACCAATTATGCTCAATAAGATCCAATATCTGATATTAATCTTTATTTATTAAATATCTCATATTTAATTATAAAATTTCTCAAACTTTACAATCAAGTCCAACTTAATTAAAATATCTTTGTTCTTTGTAACTCATTCTTTATATGAGACACATTAGATTCCCAAATATGTTGACAGTGATTATAAATTATGATGTTAATTCATAATTAGAATTAAATAAATTAAAATTCTGTTTAATTTATCTTTAATTTTTCAATTCAGTAATTTAAAATCATAGATCAAGATTAACGCCTAGCAACACATTATGTCTATCTAAATATTTAGAAATGTCAAAATAGTTTTGATTAACCTTTTCATGTATGATTTTTTCGTGTAATTCAATCTTTTTATTATACAATGTTCCGATTAGATAGAGGATATAATTAATGTCTACTCATATTAGTTCTTTGTCATTAGCTATCGATTCAAATAATAACATTTGTAAACTATTTATAAAGTGTCAATCTACTTTTGCCAAGGATTTCTCAAATCAATACTAATCGAGAACAACAGAACATTCTCCCTGATTATTTTAGGGTGATGAATCCTATCTTAATCACACAATTATCTCCATATAGTTCATGCTACATCCAATAATTATTGATTGATCAACCCATGATTAAGTAGGTCATAAGAAGTACCAAATATAGCAATTTCTACATAAGATAACTTTAGAAATCTCAAGCCAAATGATCATTTATACAATCATCACAATGAGAATTCTATAAGCATTTAAGTAAATTTTCAAATGATTTTTCATAGCGAACTATTCAGTGAATTTGTTCTCTAACAAGCACTCGCATTTTTGTTTAAATATCTCAATACTTTAGCCTATAAGATCGATTACTTCCATCATAAGGAAAAACATAAGGTGTGCTAGTCTTTATGTATTCTATGACTGTCCAATCTTAATAGAACAATAACTAAGAACAATCAATTTACACTAAGTCAATTGTTTAGGTATCTCATACCATATCACCATATAACGATTATTCTACTGTTGAGATTGTGACTTAATGAGAGAATTCTAAAACTCTCTATAGTGAGCATTTACTTAAATCTTACAACTTTCATCTTAATTATCATCTTAATTATCATCATGATTAAGAAAAATTGCCTGAATACATCTTTGAATTTTTAACAATACCATAACTCCTTTTTCATGCCAAATGGCTTTAATGTTTCATAGTACGTTACTATCTTTAACAATATAAGGAACTATATCAAGTTCACTAAAGGACTTATTGATCCAATTAATCATTTCTACGAAATGAAAAATGTATTATGGTTTAATTAGCGACTATTGCTATATTGGAACCTGTCCAATCTTGAATGATATTGTTCAAAGTAAATAAACCTTAATTAAGATTTACTTCTAAAGTTATATCCTTATCATCTTAAACTCAAATATTAACTTATAAATAGAGTAATGGATATCTTTAATACTTCACAAGTATATGATATCTCAAATACTAAACATCTTTAGCACATTATCTATGTACTTAGACTTAGAATATGTAAAAAACTTTTAGTCTATCTCTATAGATTTGATTTCCATAATTAAGTTGTTATCTTTTCATATCCAACAAGAGTTAAGGGGATTAGATCCCAACTACAGCGAAATAATTACAAATTTTTTTCAAATTTTGATTTCCCGAAAACCAATATTACTTTAATTATATAAAATGATTAACACATAAACTAAAGCATGAATCTTAATTCATACCTTATTTCGAAGTTTGATCATTTTCTTGTCGTATCCCATGAACCGTTTCTAAAGCTAATCCACCTCAACCATAGTAGGCAAAAAAGTGTTTAGCCTCTAACGGTATCCATAAAATAGGTTGAGAGAATTCTGTAACTCTTACAGAGAAGGTTAAGTAAGAAGTGATAACTCCATAGAGCTTAAGCCTATTTATAATAAGCTTGAATGTTTTAGTAATTTAATTAAAACTAAATTCTAATTTCAATTAAACTTTAATTAGAATTATAAATAATTCTAATTAAATACCAATTATGCTCAATTAAGATTCAATATCTCATATTGATCTTTATATATTAAATGTCTTATATTTAATCATAAAGTTTCTCAAACTTTACAATCAAGTTCCATTTGATTAAAATATCTTTGCTCTCAACTAATTTTTTATGTAAGACCCATTAGATTTTCAAATATGTTTTTTCTGAAAAATTAAATAGAATTAATAAATGAAAGAAATACAAACATTTAGGTTTGGTGTTAGAACATCTAAGGGAGAGCATAATTCATCCCTACATAAGGCTAAACTATTTTGTATGAAACAACATTAAACGACTACATTGTAGACCTAAGAACAAAACGACACTCTTCATAACATCTCTTTAGGGTAAAATCATTTCTCTCATCTGCGTGCGACTCCAGAAGCTTCCCAATTAGGTTAAGGGTGTTGAGGCGCTCTTCAGTGCACTCTTCTGTCAATAGCTTCCATGGTAATGGTTTCTGCCTTGTTTTTGTTTTCTTTTCATTTTCTCTCTAGTGTTGATCGATAGAGTCTCTGATTTGAGTTTTGCAATAGTCGATTTGTTTAAATCTTCAGATCTGGAGCGCTGCGTATGTGTTGGTACCGATGGGTGCGGGCGAGTAAGGGACAACGTAGGCTTAGAAGATCATCCTCCTCAAGTAAAAAACGTGCTTCCATGATGACATTGTTTTGATTTTCATCTTCATATTTGATTTTCAAATATGTTGGCGATAATTATAAATTATAATTTAAATTCATAATTAGAATTACATGAATTAAAACTCATTTAAATTTATCCATAATTTTTCATTTAAACATTTTATAATTATAGATCAATATTAGCATGACCACCCAAAATGTTTAGGAATGTCAAAATAGTTTTGATTAACAGTTTTATGTAATAATGTCAAAATAGTTTTGATTAACATTTTTATGCATGATTTTTCCTATAATTCAATCATTTCATCATAAAATGTTCTGATTAGACAAAACATGGAATTCATGTCTATTCATTTTGAGTCCAATCATATTAGTTCTTCGCCATTAGCTATCGATTCAAATAATGACATTTCTCAACTATTTATAAAGTGTCATTTCACCTTAGCCAAAGATTTTCCTAACCAATACTAATCGAGAACAATAGAACATTCTCCCTAATTACTTTAGGATGGTGAATCTTATCTTGATCACACAACTACTTTCATATAGTTCATGCTACATCTAATGACTACCGATTGATCAACCTATGATTAAATAGGTCATAAGTAGTATCAAAATATAGTAATTCCTATACCAAATAACTTTGGAGATCTGAAGTTAAAAAATCCTATACAATAATCACATTGAGAATTCCATAGACATACAAGTAATATTCTAAATGAATTTCTCTTATAGGGTCTATTCAGTGAACTTGTTCTCTAGAAAGCACCCACACGTTTGTTTAAGTATCTTCATACTTTAACCTAAGAGATTGATGACAAATGTAATTTCCATCATGTTTTAGGGCATAATTTGATATGTGTTTAGCCATTAATTCAATCATTTAGAATGTGTTTATTTTAGAATTGTGTTATTTGTTATTTATTTGTGTTTTAAGTGTTTTAAGGGTTAGTATAAGCTTTTAAGCTTAAATATTATATTTTTGAGGTACTTTGATGTGTTTGTTACTGTTTTAGGGTCAATATCGAACAACGGAGGAGTTTCAGAGGACATTCAGCCTGAAACAACGGCCCAGGTCATGATCTTGAAAAAAGCTCCAGGAATGACCCACGATCGTAGCCTGCATTCCACAATCATGACAGAAGGCTCAGATGTGAGCTACGATCGTGGCCTGTGTCAGGTAGACGCACAGACACTAACGAATTTCATGTTTCGAGGGATTTTTTGGACTTTTTGAACCCTGGAGAAGCCCTAGGATTACCCAAAACATAAGAGACTATTTAAAGAGCAACAAAAGGAGAGAAAAGGTTCCATGCAGCTTTTGGAAACCCTAAGAGAGAAAGAGGAAGAGAAAGAGAGAAGGAAGAGGAAGAAAGAGGAAGAAGAAGCAATCTCGACGTGTTTCCCAAATCAGGAGGTTTCTCGACACTGCTACCTTCCCAAATCGTCCATTCTAAGTTTCTGTTTCCTTTTTGTTTCAATTGTATTCATGTATAAAGTTGGGATGGATTGTATGATGATAGATGGTAGAATCTTGATGATGTTCTAACTCCTTTTCAGGACTTTATTTTGATTTAATGATAATTTAGTCGATTGTGCTTATTGGATGAATGTTGTGACTTGATTGCGTTCTTGTATAACATATAATCAACTAGGTTAGCATTAATGATAGGTAAAATCCCCTTTCTTATAACTTGGTAAGTTTTTTGGTTGATTTCCATTATGCGTGCTTGTTGCTCAATTGTTAATTCTTTTGTGTTTAACTTCTGATTTAATTAGTTGAATTCAATCCTCGTATTTACTTCCCGTTGCATTGTTTATTTTTAGTTTCATATTTTTTCAGCCTTAGATTTTTGGGATTAGATTAATCCCCCTCCTTATGAATTTGAGACCTCTTATACTATAGTTATGACCCATGCACTTTTGGTATTTGAGGGCTTATAAAATTTAAAGTTCAAACTACACAATCAAGTTTTTGGCTCCGTTGTCGGGGAGGGTGAAAAATAGTTTAGTTCTCTTAGTCTCAGGCATTTTATTTAGTTTTAAATTTTTCTGTTCTACCCATTTTTCTGTGTATGTACGTGCTCTTTCATGAACACATGAGTTACAAGAAGTTCAAGTCACATAGCTAAAACTATAGAGCTTGACATCACTCGTCTAGATCGTTCAATTAGAAGAGCTCGGTGTGAAGAAGAAGAAGAAGAAACTGCAAAAGCAACAATAGCCGAGGAGTGTCAACAAGAGTTGGATCAAGGAGTGAACCAAGTGCATCAACAGAGAGCCTTTATAGACTTTACAAGATCAAGCTTCAGTGCAGCTAAGCAAGGTATAGCTAGGCCATCTGTACAAGCAGCTTCCTTTGAAATCAAACCAAACCTTCTAAATATGATTAAAAAATATGCAATTTTATTAATTAACTAATGAAGACCCAAATGCATATATTGTCAACTTCTTTGAAATCTATGATACTTTTGTTATCATTAGATGTCGTAGGACGCTGTAAGAATGAGTCTCTTTCCTTTTACCTTAAAGGATAGAGCAAAAGCTTCGTACCATTCTCCCAACCTGATTAATTTCACCACTTGGGACCAATTAGTTCATGCCTTCTTAGATAACTACTTTCTCCTTACCAAGACTATGAAGATTATTAAGTAGAACATAAACTTTCATCAAGGTGATGGGGAATCGATTTATGAAGGGTAGGAACGATACAAAGACTTACAAAGAAAATGTCCACACTATAACCTACCTAAAGAATTTCTTTTGCAAACATTCTATAACGGAGTAACCCTATATACAAAAGGCACAATTGATGTGGCTTTTGGAAGATCACTTATGAGAAAGATGATAGATGAAGCAGAAGAGTTGTTAGAAGAAATGGCGAGTAATAGTTGTTTATGGACGAATGAGGAAGCAGAAGAGGTATTAGAAGAAATGGTGAGTAATAGTTGTTTATGGATGAATGAGTGGAGTTGACAACCTGCAACTCTCTGTAAGCAAAAAGGAGTTGTAGCTGTCGATCAAATGACAGAAATGCAGGCTAAAATTGATAATTTAACTCGACAGTTAACCAATATGAAGGCTTCATCCTCAAATACAGTAAAAGTTGTTCACCTAAAGTGTGAGCTCTGTGGGCAAATGGATTATGATACAGTTGATTCCTTTTTGATGAAGGATAATGGATCAGAGTAAGTAAACTATATGGGAACCCAATACCATCAAGGAGGGGAAAACAATCCCTACTTAAACACATACAACCCTAAGTGGAAAAATCATCCAAACTTCTCTTGGTCAAACAACGCAGGAGGATAGTTTAGACCTTAAGGACCACTAGTTTTCTAGCAAGACAAACCAAGTTCGATAAAATCCAAACTGGACAAAATTTTCCATAAAAGTGCAGGTATGGAGGATACACATAAGAGGCTTGAAGGCAAGTTCAGGCAAGTTAAAAAGAATCATGCCTCCTCGATATATAACTTGGAGGTCCAAGTATGTCAATTGACAGAAGCAATAGTGACCTGAAATGTAAGAACTCTTCTAAGTAACACCGAATTTAATCCAAAAGAACAAATTATGGCTGTTACACAAGCGCCTGAGGAGGAATCACATCAAGCTGAAGACAAGGAAGGAAAGGACAAGAATAAGGTTAATAAGAATGTTTTTTGAAGTGAACCAGAATTACAGACCACCCGGATGCATCAAAATAAAAACTCCTATCCCATTTTGGAACAATGAAAGCAAAACCCATTCAGGGACAAAAGGAAGGCAAAAGAGCAAGAGAATAAGGAAGGCTCTCTACTGGTAAGGTACAAATTGCCTAAGATGCAAAAGTACCAACCCCCGACTCTATTCCCAATCAAAGCTATGAGGAAATCTAAGGAAATTGAGTTGAATAAAGTTATAAACATGATCGATCAACTGGAAGCACACTTACATTGATGAAATCGATAAAAGGGAAAGGTGAAAAAAGAACTGGAGGAAGAAAAGAAATTAACGACACCACTAAAGAAGGAGGATCCAGGGATATCCCCTATACTATTAAGGGTGTCAAAATAGAGAGAACCTTTGCCAATTTGGGAGTCAGCATAAACATGATGTTGTATTCCTTATATCAGAAGTTGGTGTTCAGTGAGATAGCCCCTGCCAAGATAATGGTAAAAACGACAGATCAGTTCATCTTCTAAAGGTTATCATACATGATGTGTATGTTTGAGTGGAAAAGTTTACTTTTCCCGTAGACTTTTGCATACTGGACATAGAAGAAGACGTGGAAACCCTAATTATCCTTGGCGACATTCCTAGTTTGCATAACCACTCATGTATTTAACACAATTATTGCTACTCGACATAAGAGGAGCAATAACTTAGGAATGATTATTACGGAGTTTAGTGCAACAGATTCACGATCTACCATCCTAAATGCATGAACCATCATCATTTGTGGCAAGCTGAAATCGTGACATATCATAATATAAAACTTCAGGATGTTAGTGCCAAAACACACATCAAGATCAAGACCAATCAAGCGAGTTCAAGTGC
>JAOTJB010000210.1:27348230-27358485 GCA_027123815.1 Erythroxylum minutifolium
TTTTAGCAATAGGTTCAAAATAAACAATCAAAATAACATATTAAGATCATTTATCCTAAAACCATCCAAATCAATACTAAAAACATAACAATCCGAAAAGAAATCACAACTTTAAAACGATAAAAATAGCTTAACCGTGACTCAGAGTCGATATCTCCGTTAAACCGGTGTCAGGAACCTAGCCTTCCATATTTAATTTTATGCTATACGTATTTACCACCTCTTCTATATTTTTCCTTCTGCTTAGCTTCTACGCCTGCCTTGCTCCTCTGTTTCGCGTCTGCATTCTTTGTATTAAGATAAAATGTTCAATTTGTGTTGATTGTTAGGTTGGATTTATTGATATATTTTTGTGACTAATCTGTCCTTTTAGTCTAAAAAACATATCAATAAATCCAACTTAACAGTCAACACAAATTGAACATAAATTGAACATTTTATCTTAAAAATAGGATTGAAATCACATGTAAATAGATAAGAAAATATAAGAAAATTCAATCTTATCATGAGCTTTATGGGTAGATGGATCATGATACAGTCAATTGGTTCCTGATGAAGGATGATGGATCAGAGCAAGTAAACTATATGGGAACCCAATACAGTCAAGGTAGGGGAATCAATCCCTACTCCAACATAACAAAATGTGCAATTTTATGGATTAACGAATGAAAACATGTACGCACATATTGTCAATTTCCTTGAAATCTGCAATGCCTTTCGTTATCATTAGATGTAGGAGGATGCTGTAAGAATGAGACTCTTTCCTTTTACCTTAAGGGATAGAGCAAAAGCTTGGCACCATTCTCTCAACCTGGTTAATGCAACCACTTGGAACCAATTAGTTCTTGCCTTCTTGGACAAGTACTTTCCCCTTACCAAGACTATGAAGATTATTAAAGAGATCACAAACTTTTAGTAGGGTGATGGGGAATCGATTTATAAAGCGTGGGAATGATACAAAGACTTACAAAGAAAATTTCCACACCATAACCTACCTAAAGAACTTCTTTTGCAAACATTCTATAATGGAGAAACCCCATATACAAGAGGCACAATTGATGCGGCTTTAGGAGGATCACTTATGAGGAAGAAGGTAAATGAAGAAATGCCAAGTAATAGTTGTTAATAGACGAACGAGTGAAGTAGACAACTTGCAAATCCTCTTGAGAAATAAGGAGATGTAGCTGTCAATCAAATGATAGAAATGTTGGCAAAAATTGATAATTTAACTCAATAGCTAAATAACCTGAAGTATTCATCCTCAAATACAGTAAAAGTTGTTTAGCTAAAATGTGAGCTTTGTGAGCAGATGGATCATGATATAGTCAATTGGTTCTTGATGAAGGATGATGGATCAGAGCAAGTAAACTATATGGGAACCCAATAAAGTTGAGGTAGGGGAAAACAATCCTTACTCCAACACATACAACCCTAGGTGGAAAAATCACCTAAACTTCTCTGGGTCAAACAACGCTGGAGGACAGTTTAGCCCTCAAAGACCACCAAGGTTCCAGCAAGACAAACCGAGTTCGATGGAATCCAAACTGGAAAAAATGTTAGATAAAATTAAAGGTATGGAGGATACATATAAGAGGCTAGAAGGCAGGTTTGAGCAAGTTACAAAGAATCATGCCTCCTCGATATATAACATGGAGGTCCAAGTAGGTCAATTGGCATAAGCAATAGTGATCCAAAATGTAGGAACCCTTCTAAGTAACACCGAGTCCAATCCGAAAGAACAAATCATGGCCATTATATAAGCACCGAAGGAGGAGTGGCATCAAGCTAGAGACAATGAAGGGAAGGACAAATATAAGGTTGATAAGAAACATTTTCAAAGTGAACCAAAATTACAAACTACCCGAAGCATCAACATAAAAATCCTTGCTCCATTTTAGAACAAAGAAATCCAAATCTATTCAGAAACAAGGGGAAGGCAGAGGTGCAAGAGAATAAGGATCTCTACTGGCAAGGTATAATTTGCCTGAGATAAAAAGTACCAACCCTCAATTCCATTCCCAATCAAAGCCATAACGAAATTTGGGGATGCTGAGTTGAATGAAGTTAAAGACATGATCGAGCAACTAAAAGCACGAGTTACACTAATGGAATCGATAAGGGTAAAGGCAAAAAGAATTGAAGGAAGAAAAGAAATTGACGACACCATTAAAGAAGGAGGATCTAGGGGATTTTTATATCCCCTGCATTATTAAGAGTATCAAAATAGAGAAAGCATTTGCCAATTTGGGAGCCAGTATAAATATGATGCCATATTCTTTATACCAGAAGCTGGGGTTCAGTGAGATAATCCCCATCAAGATACTGGTAAAAATAACAGATAAATTAGTTCATTGTCTGAAGGGTATCATATGTGATATATATGTCCAAGTGAAAAAGTTTACTTTTCCCACAGACTTTTGCATATTGAACACAGAAGAAGACACAGAAACCCCCATTATCCTCAAGTGGCCATTATTGGCCACTGCCCGATCAATTATTTATGTAGATGGGGATAAGCTAATTTTAAGGGTAGAAGAGGAACAAGTGTCTTTCATCATAACTAAGAACGACAAAAATCCTCTCCAACCCATGACCACTATGAGGGGAACGAATTTTGGTAGAGAAAAAGAGAAGAATGATGATCAAAAGTGTTCCCTATAAAAGAATAAATCTCATAAAAGAATGAAAAGGAAGAATTGGAAAAAGGAGGGAGGTGGTATAAGCACCTAGGTGGTGCACGTACATTTTATGATAATGACAACTGAGTCACCACTAAAGAATTTTCTTAAACCACCTTAAACAAAGAAGAGTGTCAAGCTAACGATGTTAAAAGAAGCATTACATGGGAGGTAACCCATGGTTTTTAAATTACCAGTTAATTCCTTGATTTTATATAGTTAAATTTCATAGTTTGGTTATTCCGTTTCCAAATAAATATCATAGAAGAGTAAGGTATTAATTTTGACAAAGATGATCAGGAAGGAGAGTATAATGAGGTGATAGTGCTAAAAAGAAGTTAGGAAAGGATCTCAAGGGTGTGTATAAGAACAAAAAACGAAAAAATTAGAAATGATGAAATTATTGTAGGCCACAATCGATAGGGCATTATAGGCACGCGTTTTTTAGTATTTCTTCTTACAAATTTGCCCTCTTCTCACTTATATATTCAATTCTGACCTCTTTTCATCCATCACTTTCATTTAGACTCTCTCTCTTTACATATAAGAAACTCAAGACTCTCACTTCTCTCTACCTACACTCAATTCCCTTACTCTCGTAACTCTTGCACACTTTCATTATTAATGTGTCCATGGATCAAACAAATTGTTGAGCGCATCTAATCCAAAGGGAAAGCCCAAGTATCAAGCTACGACAAAATAGAAAGGGTAACGGATTACAAAGCACCTTTTCCAATCTTCTCATATGAGGAAGGTAACCACTTTCACTCCTTTCGTAATAAGTAAATTATAGTTCCCAAGTACTTTCATTTTGAGACTTTAGATAGACTAGAATTAAGAGACAAGATCGAAAATTTAGCAGGAAGAATTCAATGAGGATAGTTTATTCATTTTCAATATCTAGTTTACAAAGAACTAACCCTAAAATTCTTTACATCCCTTCAGTTCGAATCCAATAAACCTAAGGAATTGTGGTTTAGGTTGTAGGCACAACCTTATGGGCTTAATTATGATACTTTGTATAAAATGTTTGGGTTCCCAAAATTGTCCATTGTAGATCAGCATGATGATTTTCATGTCACCCCTACTAGACTGAACTATCTGGGTTAGAACACTTTGATGCTAGCAATGCACATAACAACATTATTAAGAGCCACGAACACTTGTTGCTACAAAAATTCATGTCTCAGACTATTTTTGACAAAATGGAAACTAAAAAATGTTCGACAAAGGAACTTTTCCTGTTGTGGTGCATGGACCACAACATCCCCATTTGTACAAGCACCCATATCTTTAACGCAATTATTGATACTCAACGTAAGAGAAGCAATAACTTAAGAATGAGTTACTTGGTTTTGGCCATAGTTGATTACGACAAAGTTAAGTACAACAGATTCACAGTCTACTATCCTAAATTTATGAACCATCATCATTTGTGGCGAACTGAACTACTGAGTCTCATAATATGGAACTTTTGGATATTAGTGCCAAAATACACATCAATATTAGGACCAGTCAAGTGAGTTTGAGCGCTCAACAATAATAAGAAGAGGATTCGGCGAGCGAGGAGTCCAGGGAGGAGGATGAAGAAGAAGAATTAGGATAGAAGAAAGTACTGATAGCGATATCTGATTGAATCAAAACGCTAACATATACTTTGACTGAAAACTCTAAGGTAATAAGGAGCATGGCAAAGGAACAAAGACGCTAGAACTGGGACATCAGATGTATTCATAGGTATTTCGAGGCTCAAGTTGTGCAACTACCGCCTCCCTCACCATCATCACTTCTATCCCTGTAAGGTTTTGTTTCTAACCCTTTTCTTTTAACTTTAGTTTTTGTTTCATTTTATTTATATTACTTCCTCCCGTGTGGGTTTGTTGTCTCCTTTTCACATTGAGGACAATATGTTGTTCAAATATGGGGAGGGTTGTGTGTTTTGCTTTGAATATGAACTTTCCATATTGTTGTGTTAGTGTGTTTAGGCTGCATATTATGAATTGTGTTAATGTATCGATGGCTCAAATGAAATGAAATCAATTTAATTTTAAACAAAATCTATTAGGTTGTGAAGAATCTTTAGCTCATGAAATTAGTGATCTAGGTTCTTTGGCTAAAATATGTAAGTTAATTAGGATTCAGTGTTAGTTTATCACTTTATAAGTTGTCACATTCATTTATAATTTTAGGTATTTTGATTAAGTAGCTTTGCTAATATTTTTTTCATGAAAATCAGTAGCTAAAGCAATAATGTAGGCATTGATTAATTTTTTAAAAAAATTAAATTTTAAATAAATAAATATTCTGTTGGCCTTCAAGTTATGAATAAAGCTAGTAGCAAGTTGAGAACATGATGTAGCCGAGTAACCAGATCAACACGCATCACAAATATGTGCCCTCGCATCAAAAGGCTATAATGACGTTCCAACCAAGCAACTTAATAAAAACATGACTTATTAGAGCAACCGAATTGACATTCATCACCAATGTTTGCCTTCGGCTAAAAATACTAGATCCATCTCTACAAAAAGTAACAAAAAAGGAATGTTTTTAAATAAAAACCTCCCGAACTTGTAAGTACCTTAACTTTTCATGAAAACGTAATTAGGATTAGTTACAAAGTTTGAATGACCAAATAATTATTATTGTGTTTGTAACTGACAGCGATGAATAAACTTGACATTTAAGTTTTGGTTAATATGTATATTTAATCCAGAGCTCCTAGACACAGATTTTGTATGCTAATGATTTGGAGCAACTTGAATGATTATGTTTAGAGTTAAATTTATTTCATGAAGTTGAAGCCATTGTTTCATTATTGCATTGTGTGCTTTATGATTTTATGTTGTTTGTTGTTTTGTTTACTTCAGGATAAGCAAATGTTTAACTGTGGGGATGTGATAAGTGTAAATTGCATTGTGTTTTAGGGCATAGTTTGATATATGTTTAGCCATTAATTCAGTCATTTAGTATGTGTTTAGGTTAGAATTGTGTTAGTTTGTTAATTATTTATGTTTTAAGTATTTTAAGGGTTAGTACAACCTTTTGAGCTTAAATATTATATTTTTGAGGTACCTTGATGTGTTTGTTAGTGTTTCAAGATTAACATCAAAGAATAGAGAAGTTTCAAAAGACATTTAGGTCGAAACAACAACCACGATTGTAACCAAAACTCTAGGAATGACCCACGATTGTGGCCTACCTGCCACGATCATGACTGAAGGCTCAGATGTGAACCATGGTCATGGCTTGTGTTAGGTAGATTTGTAGACACTTACGAACATCATATTTTGAGGGACATTTTGGACCTTTCAGACCCTGGAAAAGCCCTAGGGTCACCCAAAACATAAGAGAGTATTTAAAGAACAAAAAGAGAGGAAAGAAGGGAGCTTTTGTACAGCCACTTTTGGAAACCCTAAGAGAGAAAAAGAAAGAGAAATAGAGGAGGAAGAGGAAGAAAGAGGAAGAAGAAGCAGTCTCGACATGCATCTCGGATTATGAGGTTTTTTGACGCTACTGCCTTCCCAAATCGTCCATTCTAAGTTTCTATTTCTTTTTCATTTCAATTTTATTCATGTATAAAGTCGGGATGGATTGTATGATGGTAGATGGTAGATTGTTGATGATGTTCTAACTCTTCTTTGAGATTTTATTTTAATTTAATGACAATTTAGTTGATTATGTTTATTGGATGAATGTCGTGATTCGATTGCATTCTTACATAATTTGGTAACAAACTGAGTAGGTGAACTAAATGAAAAATGTTTACATTAAATTAATGAGAGTTAGGTAATTTAATAGAAACTGTGACGAATTATATTGTTAATTGTGCAGAGAAAGATCCCTTGTGATGTTCTGATAGTTTATTAGAGTGCTTCAGATCTAATTAGGGTTTTGGATAATTTGTGAATTGAGAAATTACAAATTTCATAATCCAATTAGGGTTTATAAATTGGGTTTAAGGGTTATAACTTGAGAGAGAGTAATCATCCCTAGGATCATCTAGAACTGAAACCCATTAACACATAGTCAGCTAGGTTAGCATTAATGATAGGTTAAATCTTCTTTCTTATAACTTGGTAAATTCTTTGGTTGATTTCCATTGCACGTGCTTCTTGCTCAATTATTAATTCCCTCATGTTTAACTTCTGATTTAATTGGTTGAATTCAATTCTCATATTTACTTCACGTTGCATTGTTTATTTTTAGTTTTATATCCTTTTAGCCTTAGATTTTTAGGCTTTGGTTAATCTCCCTCCTTGTCAAATCGACACCTCTTATACTATAATCGCGACCCATGTGCTTGCGGTATTTGAGGGCTTATAAATTTTAAAGCTTGAACGACGTGATCATGGCCAGCGTTCCAACTTTATCAAATTAGAAGAAAGGAGTTATTTAGACAAGGAGTTAAGTTTATTCTAGTGTTGGAGAAAACGATGTTTGGGAATATTAACAAACTTTAAAGGTGTTTGGATAGGATTTGAATTGATTGGTTACAAAAAAAATTTATGTTGGGACCCGCCCTTGCGAGTCATATGCTCGACGTCCTAAGTGACATTCGGACGTGCCTCCCACAAAGGTGGCATGCTCACACCAGCCAATCCTCAAAAGAACTTACTTTACCTATTTTCGGACATATTTGTGGGAAAGCTCAAGGTGGAATTTCAATTTGACCTCTTTAGAACATTTTGTTCCCTCTTGGTCTTAAGTTTCTAATGACACCAAAATTATTCAATTTGGTTCAGAAATCTGAAAGTTAGGGCCCAAACATTTTCATACTGTTATTAACTGAAATAGTACAATACATCTAAATTCCATCCAAAAATATAAAGTCTTAGGGACTGAATTAAAATTCAATTCCTTCAGATAATTGTAGCTCTATGTTTCTAGTTTATTTAGAAACATGAATCATCTCATTTGAAGGTTGGACAACAAAGTTATGGCTGAAAGAATCAAACAAGGTTTTGTCCTCAATCATATTGAACCTATTTCGATATAATTGACATAACTTCCTCTAGAGATGTCGACTTAAGGTCATTCTTAGATGGTTTGAAAGAGGACTTATAGATATACACTTTCATGAAGACTTTGAAGTTAAATTCTGTCATCTAGAGGGTCAAAATTGGACCAAACGATTCTATCTACAGTGCATAAGAAGATTTTTGTCTACAGTGTATAAGAAGATGTTTTGTCTACAGTGCATAAGAAGATGTTTTATCTACAGTGCGTAAGAAGATGTTTTGTCTACAGTGGATAAGAAGATATAAGAAGCAAAAAGATAAAAGAAGTAAAAGATAGAAGAAGCAAAAAGACAGAAGAACCAAAAGATAGAAGAAGCAAAAGATAGAAGAAGCCAAATATAGAAGAAGCAAAAGATAGAAGTAGCAAAAAGATAGAAGAAGCCAAAGATAAAAGAAGCAAAAAGATAGAAGAATCAAAATATAGAAGAAGAAACAAGATAGAAGAAGCAAAAAGATAGAAGAAGCAAAAGATAGAAGAAGTAAAAAGATAGAAAAAGCAAAAGATAGAAGAAGCAACAAGATAGAAGAAGCCAAATATAGAAGAAGCAAAAAGATAGAAGCAAAAAGATAGAAGAAGCAAAAGATAGAATAAGTAAAAAGATAGAAGAAGCAAAACATAGAAGAAGCAAAAGATAGACGAAGAAAAAAGATAGACGAAGCAAAAAGATAGAAGAAGCAAAAGATAGAAGAAGCAAAAAGATAGAAGAAGCAAAAGATAGAAGAAGCAAAATATAGAAGAAGCCAAAGATAGAAGAAGCAAAAAGATAAAAGAAGCAAAAAGATAGAAGGAGCAAAAAGATAGAAGAAGCAAAAGATAGAAGAAACAAAAGATAGAAGAAGCAACAAGATAGAAGAAGCCAAAGATAGAAGAAGCCAAAGATAGAAGAAGCAAAAAGATAGAAGAAGCAACAGATAGAAGAAGAAAAAAGATAGAAGAAGCAAAAGATAGAAGAAGCAAAAAGATAGAAGAACCAAAATATGGAAGAACCAAAAAGATAGAAGAAGCAAAAGATAGAAGAAGCAAAAGATAGAAGAAGCAAAAAGATAGAAGAAGCAAAAGATAGAAGAAGCAAAAAGATAGAAGAAGCCAAATATATAAGAAGCAAAAGATAGAAGAAGCAAAAGATAGAAGAAGCAAAAGATAGAAGAAGCACAAGGATAGAAGAAGCAAAAGATAGAAGAAGCATATGGTCAACTTAAGACGATATGACGTCATCACAGAAGATGTGACGTCATTATAGAAGAAGTAGAAAGTAGAAGAAGCAAAAAGATAGAAGAAGTAAACGGTCAACTTAAGATGATATGACATCATCACAGAAGATGTGACGTCATCACATACCCAAACTCTCATTATTCATCATAACTATCATGTACATACTTCCTACGCAACATCACCACTTATAATGCTCAAATCTCTCAACTCCAATGTCCAAAAATTTCATACTACATATCACTGGAAAGTAAGAAAAATAATCTACAATTTCCAGGAAGACAACTTCATCCAATTCAACCTAGATCGATATAGTATTTCATTCGAAGCCAGAACACAAATTCTCACCCTTATGAATAACTTAAAAAAAACAATGAACAAATTTGACATACCATTGGCAAAACACAAACATACTTCATTAACATCAAAAAATAAGAGTTTTTACAAAGCTTTAGTGGGCATTTCAGCCACATTACATCAATATCTCAAAATGCTCAAAATACAAAAAGATACATGAACAGTAATTTGCTCAAAATGTAACTAAAGCCTTGTGGTTACAAATCTTGCTTAAACACAAAAGATACAAAAATTGGGAGTGATGCCTCGATTCTCTTTCACTCGATCTCATTTTCTTCACCTGAAATGGAGCAAAAAAGGGGAGTGTGCTGAAAAGCTCGTGGGTAACAAGTTTATAACCAGTAACAAGCAAAACTGTTGAAATAGTTTACATTGAATCATAAGCACATATTTCTCAAATCATCAAACACTTTATAAGCAATTCAAATGATGCATTCAATAAACTTGTCAACACATAAGCACATCAAAATAGTTTGGCTGGATCTAAAACAGAACGCACTACACATTTCCCTTAGGGTTCCTGTCTAGCCGTGAACAGAACGTACTATCACAATTCCACTAAATGGTCTTGTGTAGCCGTGAACTTATGGGATTCCATGAAGGAGCTTCATGCCATTAGCGGGCAGGAAGGAGAAGCCTTTTGTCAAAGTACACTTGACCTAACTTAGGGGACCACTACAAACCCACATAATCATGCATTTCACAACTTGTAAACATATGACCTCAACAGCATTTTTCCAAAACTTAATTTCATAACCATAATATCGTTTCAAAAATCAATATCCTTTTAATGGATCATTTTCATCATTCATTTCATAAACTAATGACACAATTCATATACAAGCATGGGACACATTATCAGAGCATTTAAATAGCCTTAATGGCACATTTATAACACATTTTAAAACTTTTTTGGTTTTAAAGAAACATTAGGGGCTTATTACTTAATTATAAAAGTGTAACCCACCTTGAAATCCTTACTTAATCCT
>JAOTJB010000210.1:27364317-27374970 GCA_027123815.1 Erythroxylum minutifolium
GGTTCTTATTCTTTTAATGTATGTGATGCCATGTGGAGTTCTATAGTAATTGCACGTAACGCTCCATTATCTTAGGTGATGTGTCGGAATGACCTACGGGCGTTTCGGTACGTACTCTAGGGTAATGGGGTGTTACAATCGACACCTCTCATAATTTCTTTAAAGGTGTCCTACAAATGCACTAAATTCTTTTAAACCTCACAAAAGATTGCCATAATTCTAAAGGGTCATATAGGTCTATATCTTGTACCCTATTCATTCTTTAATACATGAGTCTAAGTTAATCTGCACATAAGTACTTCTGATAACATTTATAAACAAATTAAGATCAAGTTTAATCTTTCAGACACTAAACATCTTTGAAATATAAAAAAAAATCAAAAGAAATGAAGAAGTTATTATAAGTTATCCTCCGATGATGATGATATAGATCTCTTAATGTGATTTTCTTCTTAGAAATGAAGAAGTTATTATAAGTTATCGTTCGATGATGATGATATATATCTCCTAAATGTGATTTTCTTCCTTGGAATGATTTTAATCTTTCTTGAATGTTGAAAATGGATGTAAGATATGTTTCATATGTTTGTTTCTTCCTAAACGAACCTAACCCTAACTAAAGCAATAAAAAATGAAAAAACTAAACTAAATTAAGCCTCCTTTTTAGAGTTTTTGCATCGCTTTATTTATAGATTTTTATCATAGACATGATTTGGCAAATAGCCATATCGTAGGTTGTGTATCATATTGTTTCTCATATTCACACTACATGATCTCCCAACTATTTATGAGGTCTTGTATCATTTTTTTTTTTTTGTCTTTCCAGTGAGAGACATAATTCTGACATGCTTATATCTTAGGCTATATTTCTATCAAATTCTTCTCCACCACTTGAAACAATCTCATTTTGCTTGTATAACATGTCATGTTCTCAACATGACCTTTCCAGTAAAGAACTTGCCCTGATACGTAAAATTGTGTCAAGCCATATTTATCCAAAATTGGGCTTTTATTAATATTTTCTTTGCAAACTCCTCTAATACTTGGAATAAATAAATAAATATACAGTTGCTGTGGGGGTTGTGGCTCTGGTCTGGGTGAGTGATACGGGTAAATTATGATAGGTGAGGCATAAGAAAGACTTTTAGGAAGCTTGTGAAATGGATACCCCAGAAAACGGTCTTCTTTTTTCTTCGAATTTGTTTGACAAAAAGAATAATCTTCTTTTGTTTATCTTCCGCTTCATTCTGGCTAGTTTATTTTTCTTCTTAACTTAATTTGCAAAGACCGACAGACAATAAAGGTGGCACCTTTCCATTTGTTTTGTTTTCACCGTGCTGGTAAAATAACTACTTTTTTGTTTTGTTTCGTGTTGTTTTCCAGTTGATTAAGTTAAAGTGGTAGCTGATATCGAGGATTTGGAAAGGAAAATCATGGGGGTCGTCGGAAATGCTGTTGACGGAGATTCGGGGACGAGTATTGGCGTGGGTTCGAGCTCATCATCGACTCAAAATTCGAGTGTGTCATCAGTATCATCCAACTATCAGGATCACCATCTTTCCAATGACAACCATCACACACGGCCTCGCATCAACAACTGTGTTCAGATTCAGCCTCTCTACATGAAGGTTCAGGTCCAGTCTCCCACCAACGGTGGCGTCCAGAATCTGCCTGTAATCCATCATCATCAAAGGCGATCCATCTGTGGGGATGGTGACTTCCGTAGTGGTGTGGATGTTGGGGATAGCTATAAGAGGGATATGAGAGAGTTGCAGGAATTTTTCTCTAAACTGAACCCTATGGCTGAGGAGTTTGTGCCACATTCGCTTGCTAGTAACCACAATACCAATGGACTCAATGGTCTTAACGGTCTTCATGGACTCAGTGCCTCTTTTTATACGAACAATATCGAGGATCTCAACAATCTTGGACTAGTGGGTTTTCACGGCAGTGGAACTGGGGATGGTCAGATTAACGGGAGCGCTGCTAGGAGGGTATATTATATACGCTTTGACTTCCTCTTTATGCTTAAAGTTTGCTACTTCCTTTTGTCCAGATTTTATCAGAATACAAAGCAGTTGGTTTTTAAACATATGGATGTCTTGGAACTTGATCAACCTGCTTGAACTATGATCAAGCTGTTTCTTTGATCAAAGTGCATAATTCTAGTCTTCATAGTTCTACATAAAAATTTTGAAGCTTGAAATTTTGACCACTTGAAAAGGCGTTAGGCAGATGATTTCTAGTATAAATTGATGGTTGCTCTTCTTCCCTTCAGAAGAAAAGCTTTGGTCAAGAAAAACGGAGATTGAACACAAGGACAAGTATGGCTCAAAGAGAGGAGATAATTCGCAGGACTGTTTATGTTTCCGACATTGATCAACAGGTATGTGTTAAACTTCATGTTTACATTTATTCAAACATTTGTTGTCTATGTTATCCAGGTATATTAAGATGTTGGCTTTCTTTGAATAAGGTCACTGAAGAACAGCTGGCAGCCTTATTTGTTGGTTGTGGACAGGTAATATTGTTCTAGGTTCATATTTCAGTTGCTTTCTCAAATTTGTATCTCTGAGATATATCGTTATGGAAAGGTTGTTGACTGTCGCATCTGCGGTGATCCCAATTCTATACTTCGATTTGCCTTTATTGAGTTCACTGATGAAGGTATGTTAACTATCTGCTTTCGTTATTCGACAACTGTTTATCAAGGATTGTGGTGTGTGAATGGAAGAGTTTCATCCTGATTGTTATTTGAAACCACAAGGTGTGTGCATGCTTGTTTGTCATAGTTTTTCTACATGATGGTTATTTGAAGTCTACAATGTGTGAGTGCTTTTGTATTTAATGTTGTTTCCTCGTTTGCTTTCTGGCAATTTGGTGATACAGAAGGTGTAAGGGCTGCATTAAATCTGTCTGGGACAATGCTTGGGTTTTACCCCGTGAAGGTGCTCCCTTCCAAAACAGCTATTGCACCAGTTAACCCAACTTTTTTGCCTAGGGTAAGCAATTCTAGCTTCAAATGATACGTGCTCTAAGAAATCCACATATCACTTTCCTTTTGGTTTTCAGAATGATGATGAACGTGAAATGTGCTCAAGAACTATCTACTGTACAAATATTGATAAGAAGGTAGTTCCATTAGTTTCTATAAAATGTCATTATTAAAGGGATCAAAATTCACGATGACTTTTTGATTTATTATTATTGTCTTTTTGACCATAGGTTACCCAAGCAGAAATTAGGATCTTTTTTGAATCATTCTGTGGAGAGGTCTGTGATCATACCTGTTTGTCGACTCAGAAAGTTATCTAATATGAATTCTGCAAGGTTACAAATGACTTTTGGTAAAGAGGGGATTGTCTAATGCAGGTTTATCGTCTGAGGCTGCTAGGAGATTATCATCATCCTACTCGTATTGCTTTTGTGGAGTTTGTTATGGTGAATTCTGCTTTCCTATTGTTGTCGTTGTTGCAATTCTTTTCCTTCCGAACATCATATATAAAACAATACCCTGCTAGGGATTTGTTTGGTTAGTAGGGTGTTTTTGAATAACTGGTAAGGGGACCTGGGTGAGGACTTGAGGTCATTAAATGTCTTGACAAAGGTACAAGTCTAATTTGTTAGTGAAATTGGTGGTAGTTCTTGTGATAATATGGATTACGATGCTTTAAATGCTACCTTCAGATGAATACTTTTATGAAATGCCAGAGAGTTGAATTTCATAATAACCTCTAAAATGGATTTTACATCGACAAATGTTTATGAAAACAATTAAAAGCTGTTGGCAGTCTGTTGAAGCTTTTTTTTTTTTGAGAAATTCCTTTCAGACAACAGTATAACATACTCTTTTACATAGATCGATGCATCTTTCTTTTGACTGCAGCTAAATTTATAAATAACTTGCTGTATAAGTATCCACTTTTCTGTTAATTGTTTAAAGGTATTAAAATACAGTGCTTATCTTCTGTGATTTTAACCGTGGGTACTGCTGAGTGAGCTCATTAATAATTAACTGCAGATTGAAACTCTACCTGAATGTACCATGAAGTAGAAAAAACAGACTATGCAGTTGATTGAGAAATTAGATTGCTATAAAAGCTGAATAAGAAATATGAGTGGCTGGGAGCCTTAAACCTTAAAACAGAATAAAAGTAATTCCCTATCCAGAGTTTGGTAGGTAATAAATCTCAGAAAATTAGATAAAATCCATATGTAATGAAAATTTCAGGCTTCCTCTGAAAAAGCTACTATGCTGTAAGTGATTCGTCAAACTCTCTCTCAAATCTATCCACAAAGCTTCTTCTTCTTGTTTTTGCCACACTACTGACTGCTAGATGATATCTGTTTCCTCATCATATGCTGCTTAAGTTTGTTGCGGCATTATGTTCTTAACTACCCATATTTTTGAAGAACTTTTTGTTTTATGTGATAACTGATTTATGGCCTTGATGCTATTATTATGTCAATTTCGTGCATTTCCTTTTCTTTACCATGCTTGTTGATGTCCCATTACAAATTTTCACCACTAAATGATATCACTTGACTTTGTATTGGATAGGATGGATGATAGTTGAGTCACTGTTTCCCTATTTGAAGGGAGTCCATTGTGACTGAGTTGAGTTTTTGAGAATGGAAGTGGACTGTTTCCTGCTATGCATAACCTCTTTGGGAATTACTTTTTCTAGTGTATGGTGAAATTCATTTCAGATAGTTGAATTAGCTTCTCTTAAAATCCTCTAAAATGATTAGTTTAACTTTTTCCATGGGGCAATTGGAAGTTTGCAGCTATTACTATATTTTCTGTCTGGTGGTTGACCTTTTCGTTCGAAGTATTTGGAGGCTAAGCAACTGTTGATTTCATCTTTGAGCAAGTTTCCCTTTAGTCGTGTTTAATGGATTTGAAGTCCATGTAGTAGGCCTTTCATTATGAAATAAAAATTTGACACCTATTGGTTGTGTTAATTATCTACATCACTTCTAAGCTATGAAAGCTGATGTTAACTGCTTGTATTAGTTTGAAAGGTTTTAGTAATGTTTGGTTAGAGTTGGATCTCATGGTAACGGATGTAGATGCTGTTATCTGCTATCACATATACTTGTATGTGAACAGGGGAATCATTGCATGTGTAAATTCCTTTAGTTTGAGCTTTAATATGTTTTAAGTATCAGTTTCTGAAAGGGTTTGAGATTTAACATGTTTGTCCAGCTCCACGTTTTATCAAAAAGGATTAACCTAATTGAATCTACACACTGTGGAATCCTTCTGTGAGCTAAAGACTTCTTTATTGCATGTTAGATGCAGCACATGCCATCTCCTACATGATTATGTACAAGGTTAACACCTGGGAAACCAGGTTCACAAGTAAAAATCTGCCATCCCTTACGGTGAACTCCATGACATCTTTCTGGAAGCCTAAGTCCTTGTGCTTAAATAGCACAATCCTCTATGCTTATGGCTGTTTCTTTATATTGGTCTATCCTAAGAGGCCCTACTATGCACATGGATTATCTACGTATCTATTTATCTGCGAGATCCTTCAATATGAAATAACTTACATACTCTCACTAAAGTACAATCTTTAATAGGTCTAAATGAAATAAGATTTTACTGGAACCTGTGATATCTGGTAGAAAGTACGTATGGTAATATAGTCAACGATTCAGAACATTTGGGTTTAATGCATAAAAATGTCTTGTTTCTTTGTTTGACCGGAAAACATATCATTAGAGAAGTTTTGGTGCTGTTTGTGAGTTGATGGATTTATTTCCAATGCAGGCTGAAAGTGCAATTGCAGCTCTCAACTGCAGCGGTGTTGTCCTGGGTACTTTGCCGATAAGGTCAGATTGGAAGATGATTTTACGTTACCTGGATAGGTTCAGTTGTTTGTTTCCAAATGTTATTTTGCTTGACCATTGGATTTTGTGTGTTCAGGGTAAGCCCATCAAAGACTCCTGTTCGGCCACGAGCTCCTTGTCTAACTGTGGATTCAAGCAATCTTGGCATTCACAGCTGAGTTTAGTGCCCGATTATAAATATTTAGATACGCACACCCAATGTAAAGATGTTTCCCCGTATCGTTACTCCTGTTGTGCTTTTTTGATCATTTGCTCTTTTCCCAAATGACAAATCATCTTTTTGTTATTCTAGCAACACATAGAGAGTCTAATTGAACCTTGAGGCTATCGGAAGGTTTATGTTTATTGCTCGCTAATGTCAGATGGAGCTAGAGGGCAATTTCTGATACTTGATACATGACAGATTAACGGTCGTGACAGTGTCGGGTGATATACTATTCCTTTTCACTTTACAATTCTTCAGAACGTCACCTTAAAGAACATCAAATATTACAGAAAATTTGGGGAGATAAGATCATTGTTAGCTATGAAATCATCGTTCGTTATACAACTCAATGCTCTACAAATGGAAGTTTTATGTTAAACTAGGACTATTGTTGCTCTACAAATGGAGCCATCTCTAGTCCGCTGTATATGCTTTCTTATTATTACACAACTGGAATGTGTCAAGTAAAACAAAATATGTAGAGAAGGAAGCTCTGCTTAGTGATGAGCAGCAATTGGTGAAGGTTTGGCCGGAGTTGGGAGTTCCCCCAACTAACTTATATTGAATAATCCATGGTTCCTTTTGAAATGCTTACCGTTTGAATATTTCCTTGCTTTTGCAATTGTGGTTGTTGGCTATGCATTCTATGGTTTACCAAGTCAGTTGATTAATCTAGCCAACGTGAGAGAATCTCGAGAAAAGATCTACGATGTCTGAAGCATCTTAAGAGTTTCCAACCAAATTGCCGTGTTTGAGACGTTAGCTTTGGAAACATTCCAAACATCTAATATTGAAGAGGTCTACGAGAGTAAAAACAATAGCCAAGAGGGTTGGCGACAATCAAGATCTTTGTTTAACCAAAGAGCAATTTCTTCCTGCTGGATTGCCTATTAGCTTCCTGTGACAATGCCTGGATTGCCGTGCACTTGACAAATTAAACTATTTATTACACAATTTGCATCCATTGATTAGAAAGTCATAACATAACCCAAATGAAGCGTTGACTCCAAATCCGAAGGTTATTCCATTTTGTCCGCATATGGAAGCCTCAGAACACATCTCAAAGCCTTCCCATCAATCAAAAGCTCGAACGCTTGGTTAATTTTCTCAAAAGGTAGTTCATGCGTTATGAACCCATCCAAATTCACCACCTGCGATTAATATATGATGATTTGGTTATAATGAAATGAAAGATGTGACACATATTCGTGGTAAGCTATCTAGTAGCTACTGACCCCTCGCATGCAATCTTGGACAAGATCAGGCAATTGGGTCTTCCCTTTGTATCCACCAAACACTGTTCCAATAATGCTTCTCCCGTCGAACAACTCCATCGGATGTATTGGCAGTAGGTTTGGACTCGGATATATCCCTATCAGCACCGTCTTTCCCCAACCCTATCAATCACAGCATCAAAAATAAATTAATTTTAGTCATCAACAATCTATTTTTTTGTTACTTTTAAAAAAAAAAAAGAGAGAATGGGATTGAAGGAGAATTAACTTACATCGTGAGTGGCCAAGAAAGCCTCTCTAAGAATATCTAAATTCCCAACGCACTCGAAGCTGTAGTCAACACCTCCACCTGTCATTTCCCTGATTCTCTACCAACCCATGTTTTAAAGATTGGTTGTTACAGAATCAGTCAAAAGTTCCATTGCGTATACGCATGTAAAGTAAGTAGTTCTAACTAACTAACCTCATGCACAGGCTTTCCACCCTCATTCGGATTCAGAAATTCAGAAATTCCCATTGCCTTCCCTGCATCCATCACAAATTTATTCTGAATTATATTCCTTGGATATATATATGCCTAGTGAAAAGTCTTGAGTTGGTAGTGTTCTACACTATAGATCGATGTGTGCATACTAAAATATATCACGTCCGTTTACCTTTGATGAACTTGTCAGGGTTGATATCAACGCCAACGATTTTGGATGCTCCTCTTGCTCGTGCACCCTCAGCCACCTTCAACAATATCACATACATATATATATATAGCCGTTAATTCAGGTATTTTGAATAATTTAAGTCCCAGTTGTTGAGGAATTGGGATCCAATTTCTCGTTAAACTTGATTATAAATGTTTATAATAATCTGTAATTACCAAGTACCAAATAAAAACATTTATGAATTTCAATTGCAATGTATGTTATTACTGCCTAATCTATACTTTTGTCCCCAAGCAAGAGCACTTGAGGACAAATTAAACTTGGTACAATAACATATAATTAGGAATTTAGTTGAATCGGACCTAATGCAATTTGAACCTGACATAAAATTTAATTAAATTTGAGTTAGACAGCTTAAAATTCATATCATTTAAACAATTAGATGATAACATCTTAATATACGTATTTTAATGTATAAATTTAAAACATTTCAAAATGAGTTTTTCTTGTTAAATTTGGAGTGTTATTAGGTCCACTAAGTAGCTTATAAGATGGTTAAAACTCATTGATACAATAGAAAGCAACATATATAATATAACAAATCTAGAAAACTTATGATCTAATTGACATTTTGTTTGACCTCAAATTCCTGATCACACTAAAATGTTCTAGACTAACCAACTCCGAGACGAGGAAAGGAAAATAAGTAAAGTTGAAATTTTAAGTGCATTATTGGACATCTTTTCGTTTTTGTATTTTTCCTTCTCGTCTTGTGTGAAAAAACATTAACTTAAAATCTAAAGATTGTTGAGGCTTACAGCGAGACCCAAGGCGCCCAAACCGAAAATAGCCACACTAGATCCAGCTTGGACGTCAGCAACGTTCCATGCAGCCCCCACACCTTCATCAATACCAAAGCATCTAATCAACCCATCAAGTTTACTCAAGTGGCCTTGAAAATGTAAATTTCATTTCCTTATGACCAACTAGCAATTTAAGGGAATTGTCCGTTTACGAAATAGAAACAAATAATCTAGTCCTAACTTTATAATGTCATGTCCAAGATAACTGGCAACTTTTGGTCCCATGTGAGTAACACTGTAAATTGACTTAAATATAACGTAGTCATCAAGAACGTAACTTTCAGGAAATAAATATTATTTTTATGGGTTCTGTTTAGTCTTTTGGCCTCATACCTGTAGAAACACCACAGCTTAACAAACTCATCTTCATGAGAGGACTGTTAGATTCTATCTTGACGACGCAAGCAGAGTCCAGCACGGAATACTCGGTGAAAGTAGATGTGTTGAGAAAATGGAAAATTGGCTCCCCATCTTTCGTCCAAAATCTGCACTTGCCATCATTTGTCATCACGTTCTTGAATGGGTTGACACGATACTTCTCGCACAGATTGGTTGTCCTCTTGTTGCAATATACGCACTGCCCACATTCTCCATTGAAGATTGGAATCACATGGTCACCTTGCTTCAAATCGGTCACCCCTTCACCGACACTCTCTACAACTCTGCATCAGGGGAAAAGTAAATAATAAATCAAACTCTTGACGAAACCAAATGCACCAAAATTAAATATTGGAGAGAGTCAAAGTTATGGCAGAAATGGCTTACCCCACAGCTTCATGGCCTAGAATTCTTGGATATGCTCTCTGAGCTTCGTTCTTTAAACATTAGCACGACGACATGGTGTTAACTTTCTTGTTACTTTGAATTGCCATGGGTGTTTATGGATATGCATGTGCATAAAGTTCATATAATAAAATCATTTACCTCTCCTTGCCAAGCACTGAGGTCCGTATGACAGATTGAAGTATAAAGGATCTTGATCCTAACCTCCATCGTCTTAGGTGGATCAACCCGAATTTGTTCGATGAGAAACTGTTGTTTGGGACCGCGCACAACAGCAGCTTCTCCAGGAACAGCAATGACAAGCACATTTGTCAGTAAAACAGATCAAAGGATCTACCGTCACCTTAAATTGCAAAATCAGCTTCTTACCATTGCAAGATATGATCTTCCCGGCTGTGTCGCTGGGATTGAACGAACTTTTGTTCACGTTATTGTGGAACTGAGTAGCCATGTTATATGATTCTTTCAACTTGGACTTAATAGCAGGGCGGTAGATATGAACAGAGGTGGGTAGGCACTTATATAGGCACGCACTCAATGAAGAAGAGATGTTAGTTTCTTTTCTTAGGAAGAAGAAATGAGAATGAAAATAAGGTCGTGATGGTACTTAATGGCCGCTTGAAGATGATTATCATATTTTTTAAAATAATTATTAAGGTACTAACTTGTTCTTATAAACAATGTTATGAATACTAGACTAGAGGTTACTAAATTTGGTTTTGGAACAATACAATATTAGCAACAGTCAATATCAAGCATTGTTTCAAGTAATTTTAAAATAATAAAATAGTCTCTAAATTGTATAAAATTACAAAATAATTTCTCAATAAATTGTACTTTATAATTCTCACATTTACATCAATCATATATCAAAAATCATAATAATATAACTTCATATAACTGTCTTTTTATTTATATTAATATTAATTTTCACTTATTTCTCATCTAAACAATAATCTTAATTAATATAAAAAAGATAATTTAATTCTTATGTAGCTATAAAACTAAGAATAACATAAAATATTTAAAATACTATAATTCACATCATATAG
>JAOTJB010000210.1:27383849-27395663 GCA_027123815.1 Erythroxylum minutifolium
TCTGTAAATCAATATTGGCATGTAGAAATACATTATAACCACTCAAATATTCGAAATATCGAGATAATTTTACTGACATTTTCATCCATTATTTTTTGTATAATTTAATTCATTCAATAAACAATGTTCAAATTAGATATTCAAATTAGATATAAAGCATATAATTAATGTTACTCTCTATGATAGAGATGTCAAAAAGGGCCTGCCAGATTTTAGCTCGGCCCGGCCCATTGACATCTTTACTATATGAGTCCAATCATATTTATTAGTTCCAAATGACACCCAAGAGCAAGGGAGGGGTGAATTAGGTGTTTATAAAATTAAACAAATTTTCTAACTAATATATTCAATTAATAACAATCAATATAAATAAGTGTAAGCAAATTACTTAATATAAATTAATCAAACAATTACACAACAATTTATAGAGAATTGGGAGGAGAGCATGTGTGCTTTGGCAAATAACCCTTGCTGAATCCACTTCCAAGACTCTTTTCAGAATTACACTATAATTCGTCTTTCAAGGTAAAGAAGAACCATTGTATAATCTTTCTTAGTAAAAAGGAACCCTCTTGCAATCTTCTTTCAAGGTGAAGTTGAACCTTAACCTTACTTATATCACCACCCAATATAGTAATGTATTACCCCAACCAAATATTACAACTCACAATACCTTACTTTATCACTTAATAAGTCTAAAATGGCTCATTCACATAAATATGACACAATGACACTCTAATGATTGAAAACTTCTTTGAAATGTGTGTTTACAATTCCCAAAACCTAGAATCAACAATAGCTATTGGATCTAAGAACTAGCTATTACAATGACTATATTTGATGCATAAGTTGACTAGTATGCTATATTTATAGCAACAGATTCACTAGCTATTGGAAATTGATCAACCAGTAAAGCATATTGGTTGACCAGTAAATCCCTATATGACAAATTGTTTGACAAATAGATCAACCAATGATATAAAGTACTTCTTCATTGGTTGATCTATTTGTCAAACAATTTGTGTGCTTTAAATGCTCAAAATCAATTTGATTAATCCAATTATGATTAAAAAACACATCCCAAAATGTTCCATAAAGATAATATGAAAGATCACGAAGCTTTTGTATTAAAATTAAAAGCCCTAATGCCTCTTGATAAATGTAAAGACTTATACATTAAAGTAATATGAAATGATTATACCTAATAAGCCTTTTGGATTATCAAATTAACAAAGAGAACTTATAAATGATAATATAAAAAAGAAATGACCTTGACAAGCCTTGATCTCCTTTTGTTTTTGTTTTGATCTTGATTTCATCGGTTGCAAACTTTAAGTTTTCTTTGTTAATTTCCTATATTATCTTCTTAAGTTTATGTCTTCGTTTTGTTTTAATATTTCATTTCATAAAAATAATAAACATATTAGCAATAATTATGTTTGCTATCATCAGAAAACTGATTGGAACCTCCCTTGGTTCATCTATCTCCTAGTTTTTGCTGATGATAAAACACTTATGATATTAGAGAACAATAATAAAATTAAGCACACAAATAAATATCAAGATAGTGATCAACTCTCCCTTAATTCTTACGTAAAATATAGTTCAATATGAATAGCATAATTAAATATCAAGAACAAAAGAGCTACTCAAAATCAAAGAAATATCCATACATGAAGATAACATAATTTACTCAAGCATGTTATATAAAGTGCAAGAAATACAAAAATGACAAAACAATTACTCTGCTTAAATTTAATCACTCCCCCTGATTGTTATCACTCACCCTAAATCTAATATCATCAAAATTCTCCTCCTTTTTAGAGTCATAAAAAATAAATCTATTAACGAAAATGCATAATATAAAATATCTTGCATTAAGATAACTTTATTAAAAGGATGAATTTGATCAAGATTGTCAAACTTGCTCAGTAGAGAATTCTATTAACTATTTAAATAGTCAAAACAAAAGTTTAATTTTGATAGAGACATCTCTAATTGTGTCTAATTTGAAAAACTCCAATTTCGGTATTATGCCTAAGTTTAAATATTCAATTAAATCACTAAGAGCAAGTTTTAAAAAACTAAAGGCTATAATTATAATAAATAAAAGCATAATTGTAATATCCAGTAATCAATTTCATAAAAGAAGGTATTGATTTGAAAGCCTCAAAATTAAAAAAAATGAACATGAAAAGTTCTCAAATTACCCAAGTTAAACAAAAGTAAAAAATCTATTGATATAAGTGAATGTGAAAAAACAATAACTCCTTTTATCAATTTTTAAAAATAATTCTTAATTAAAAGAAATTTTGGAAATTCCAAATATGAAATTCAAGAATGATAAATTTTAAATTTAATACAATCTAATGAGATTTTTATGTAATAGAACAAAAATTACAAGAATAAAAGAAAAGAGGTGAATGATATATTAAAAACACGAAGACTAATTGACCACATGTCTCGACTAATCGACCAGTATTTTTTTCATTGATAAGAAAAAGTAAGTATTATAGGCATGAAACAAAAACTGGTATGGATTTAAAATATGATCTACTAGTTTCCCTGTGAAGTATATTGGTCATTATTTATTGACCAAGTACAAAAACCAAACTCTTCACAAACGCTCAGTAAAGAAGGGAGTCTCAAAATTAAGGACATTGATCGACCACTAAAGGTTATTAGTTAACTAATGGGGGCTACTAGGGTGATTAAACAAGCGACTAAACAAAGAACAAACTCACTAGCAAGGTAGAAAACATGGTTTTTGGTTACACTGGTCAACTACACTTAATATATTGGTCAATTAGTATGTTTTAAAAAGCTAAAAACCACTTTCAACTTAATTTTAACCATCAAAACACTTATTGGGTTATAGTAAAAAAATCAATCAAGAATTATCAAAAACCTTAAAAGAGATGTCAAACATAAAAATTCAATCAAGAAAGTAAACCTTATCCTTATTTAATGATTTATAAAAATTATTCTCCAATAAATAAAAATTTTAAATTAGTGTCCTCATTTTGTACATAATCTCTAGGTCTAGGTACTTACAAAAAATAATTACTATACACTTTATTCATAAAACCCAAACAATCATCATCGAAAATTTATACTCAAATTGACACATACATGCAAGTTATCACATATTTTTAAATTATAAACTGATAATTACCTCATGTTGAACATTACTAATGAGGGACATAAATGAAGATTCTTCTTAAGTTTACAAACCTACAAGGCCCCAATATATACCTTAGAAGCATTATAGTATGTCTAAGATGTATTAAGAAGTGAACATGCAGAATTAAGAGTATCTAAGCATAGTAAGAGACATAATGGTAATTAATTTAAAAAATAGGGGTAAATTGGTACTTTTTTCATTTAGGCATGGACATGAATAATTATATTTGAAAGATGGAATAGAATGAAATCAATTGATGATTTTATATGCCAATGTGGTAAAGCAAGAAGAAGGACCAAATGTGCAAATTTGCCAAAAATCAATATATGATCCAATGAGATTGAAGCATGTGTCTAAAACTAGAAACTTTATGAAAAGGGGAGTAGAAGAGAGGTAGAGTTTTAAGTCCAAAATTTTCTCTTCTTATCTCCTCTCCATTCCATCTCCTTAATCACATCATTTTGCATAAGGAATTAAGCTAATCCTAGGTGAAAATCAAGGTAAAAGTGGTTTTTCTTTTCATCTTCATCTTTTCTTGCTTTGCTTATGAAGAGCTAGAACTATAAGGTTGGATATGGCATTGAGATATGTATTTTTAGTGTTTCTAGTTAGTGAATCAAGCAAAGATAAAGGGGAAGAGAAGGAAGAGAACTAAAAGAAAAGCTAGTTCACAAATTCAAGGTTTGGGACTACATTTAGTTAATTTTTGTATGCGTGCATATTTGAATGTGTACAAAGATTTATTTGGTCATGGAATGGTTTCTGGAATGATATCTTGGTGTTACTTTGCATCAAATTGGTTAAATATGACAAGAGAGAGTAACGTTTGTTGAAATTTTATCTTAGGTTCTTGATTCACTTGAACCAACCCCATTGTTTTTGCCAAACTTGGCCTATAGACCTCCAAATTGGATGATTCCAATTGGAGATGAAACTTAAGATATAGAAATAAAAATCTATAGAAGAGAGTTAGACTTAATTCTAGCTTTATGAAAATTAGAAATTGAGATTGAAAATGGTGACCTAATATTGCCCCTGTATTGGAGCAACTTGTGATGTTTGGTACATATCTCATGGTTTAGAAGTCTAAATGGTCTAATTTTTAGTGCAATGGAAACTAGAGATATAGGGTGACCAATTTTTAGAAGACCTCAAAGCCTAAATTGAATTTTTTCTATGTGACAATTACATAACAAGTGGAGACTGTCGTGTACTTTGTTTCTGGACTGATTTGTTTGTCTATTTTTAGACCCACTGTGAGCTTAGCCCAAATTGCACCATTGTGAGTTTTTCACTTCTGTTTTTTCACCAAATCATATCAAACCTTTTTAATGTTTATGAAACTTTGCAAGCACCTAGAAATAAATGAAATATGACTTACCATATATGGATTGGGTGATTAAACATTGAAACTTAAGATTGAACATATTGCATGCTAAAGAAAATTTGCATGTACATAGATGATTTGTATGCATATTTATTGTTTATATATGTATAGTATGATTATATAAGTGTGATTTTAATACCCTTCTAATATTGATAAGTTATGACTGCTTATATGAACTTAGAAAACAAATTTTATGATTTCAATGAATATCATATGCTTATCAATATATTAATCATGAAATTGGTAAATGATTGAAGGAGAATGTTACAGTGTCTGCTTCATTATCTTAGTGATGGATAGATAGGCATGCCTATAGGGTTATAATGTAGTTGCTACAGTTTAACACCATTGGTGTCTTCATTTCGATACCTTCAGGTATACACAATTTAATGCTTGCAGGTATCTACAGTTCGATATCTTTGAGTATCTATAACTCCCGTTATCCACACCCACAGGAATGTACAGGCCTAACACAATAAGGAAATTAAACTGTTATAAATAAGAGATACAACATGATGATATGAATAATTTGTATTGATGAGCTTTAGAAATCAATATTTGGCTTATAAATGTGAATTTATGTCATATGATTTAAGCATATTAGCATTATGTAGTTTGCTTAATTATGTCATCATTGTTTACATCAGTTTATGATATTCATGAATGTATGTGTGCTTGATAGATGATTGTTGTGAGTGTCATCCAAACTAAGTGTTTCCCCACTAAGTTTTCAAGCTTAGCACGGGTGTTAATCCATGGAGGTCTAAGTAATAGGAGTAAGGCATATGGATCATCTGTAAGGACTAAGGCCAACTGTTAGAAGTAAAAGTACCTATGGATGTGTTTTTTGATTAAAAAATGGTTGTTTATGTAATAAAGGAAAATGTAGTTTCTTAACATATTGTAATTAAGAATTTAAGTTACATATAGTATGTCTTTTAGATTTCCATATAAATGTAATGAAGTAATACTACTTTTAAATGATAATGTTAAGGGATATGAAATTTTGTAATATATATACAACATTGAATAGATAAATGAGTGATGACAATCCCTATAAAGGAATATAATTATATACCATGAATGTATGTACAAGAATTTAGGTGCTATGTGTGTAGATTGTTGTAGGTTTCGTATAGGAGGTGTTACAATTAGTTAATAATTATATTTTTTATTATCAAAATACTAATTGGAACCTCCCTTAGTTCAGTAATATCATTTAAACAACATTAGTAACTAATTCTTTTTAATCACATTTGAAAACTATTTTCAAAGTTTCATTGAAAACTAGTCAAGAATTTTAAAAATAATATTAATTATGAACAATGGAATATTTTTCTTATTACTTTAGGTTAACGAATAATATATTGGTCACTAAACTATCTCTATATAGTTCATATGATATCTAATAATTACTAATTGAGATACCATTGGCTATGATATGTCCTAAGTAGTATTAAAAGATATAATTCTTTATATGAGATACTTTGGAGATCTCAAGTAAAAGGGTTTGTTATACAATCATCACAATGATCATTTCTATAAACACATAAGCAATGTTCCATATGGAATCGTATATATGGTTAATACAATGAACTTGTTCTCCAATAAGTAGTTACATGTTTGTTTACTTATCTTCATACTTTAGTCTATGAGATCAACCAATTCTTTCATAAGGAAGAAACACAATGTATGATAATCTTTTCACTCTATTAATGTCTAGTATTAATAAAAAATAACTAGGAAAATTTTAAGGATAATACATAAAAGCAATAGGAATCTCACAATTATGATCTCATCATAATTTCTTTTTAAAGTATATTTATCCCGTAAACTCTATTTCATAAGTTATTTACTTAAGTAAATATGCATAAGATAAATAATTCCTTTAATTAATTATATTTAAAAAATTAATTAATTAGTTTCAAGTTATAAACTAATAATCTCCCCTTTGCATTAAGTCAATTGCTTAAATAGCTTCATATGATATAGCTGAGTAACTGGTGGCATTTAAAAAAAGTTTTTCTCCGTATCAAAAGACTAGAATGACACTCCAACTAAGCTAAATAAAAAACGTGAGCTAGTTAAGTAACTAAGGGACATTCACGATAAGGTTTTTGCCTTCGCTTTAAAAGACTATGTTATCATTAAAGAAAATAAAAAAATGGTGTTACAATAAACTAACCCACTGATTTTTTAACAATAGGAAGAATTTTCATGAAAGGTTACTTAGGGATAGTTTGCATTTTTATTGATTAATAATAATAAATGCATGCTTACAAGTGTCATAGGTGTATTAATAAGGTGTTTAATATTTTGATTGATATGTATATTCAAATCAAGGCATTTAAAGATGAAAGGAATAAGTTAGTACGTTAGCACGTTTTGAGTGATTGGGGTTTGAGGTTAACTTAATTCCATAATATTTGATGTCATTATACCATTATTGTATTGTTCATTGATTGTGTATTTATGTATTAATGTGTTTTGTATGATTTTAGTTTTTAGTTTTGCTTAAGGAAAAGCAAAGGTTTAAGTGCAAGGATATTGATAGGTGTAGATTATATTATGTTTTTATAGGTGTTTAAATGCATTTTTAAGTATTTCTTAGATGATTGTCATGTGTATAGGTTTAGAATTGTGTTATTGTTAATGTTTGTATATGTTATAAATGATTGTTTGGTTTAGAGAAATAATTGGATCTTAATTTTATGTTTCAACAAGTGTTTGATGTGTTTGTAGGTGTTGGAAATTAGGAAATTGAAGAATGAAGAAGATGGAGGAAGTTTGAAGGTTTCACAATCATGCACCATTGGTCTCGATCGTGATAGAGAGGGAAGTCATAGGAGCACAATCATGACTCAAAGAGCACGATTATGACAAGAGAGTTCTAGGCACTACTTTTTTGTATTTTTTTAAGGTATGGGACTATTTTGGATCCAAATTAAGTGGGAGAACTTTATAAGCCTTAAGAATTATTTAAGGAAATTAAAACTCAGTAGCCTCTACATCAAACAAGGTTAAAAGGAGACAATAAAAAGAGCTTTAGAAATTCCAAATTTCCAGGTCAAGATATAAAATAGTTTTTCTTTCTTTTCTTGTATTTCTTTCATTGTATTCAATGTTTACTTGGATTATAAGATGTTTAAGATGATTATGGGTTTCTAGATCCTTATTAGGGATTTTTCTTGAATTATTTCGTGAACTATATTTCTTTTTTATTTCAATATTTCTATCAATGTTTGTGATAATTGTCATCTACTTGATAACAAATCGAGAGAGTGAATCAAAGTAATTAGTGGTAGGTTGTACAACTAGAGTTGGCAACTTAATAGACCCATATTTATCAAATTAATAATCAATCGAAGAGAGATCTTAGTTGTGAAATTAATTATCTATAAGATTGCTTTAGATCTAATTGAACAATTTAGGAGCAGCTTGTCAATCTAGAAATTACAAATATGTGAATATCAAATTCAATTAAGGATACCTGATTATAACTTGAGAAAGAGTAATCAAAACTTTAGGAAATCTTGGATCAAACATAAGTTGAACCAATAAGATTAAGGGAAATAAAATAAGGATAGAATAGTTCTTAAGACTTCAATATGGATAAAGCCTAAATTTGTTGGCAACTCACTTATTAGTTTTTATTTGCTTTTTTATTAGTTCTTTCACTTTCAATTATTTATTTTAATTCACAACAATTCTTCGTACGTTAGAAAAGTTCTTACTCAAATTATTTAGGTGTCTATAGTCCTTGTAGGAATGATACCTTTTGATACTATAAGATACGATCTATATTCTTACAATATTAAGAGTTTTCTTATCTATAGTACTTGCTCAACAATTGACTCAATATTGATTTAGTTAGTAATATTCTTATATAACCCCTTAACATTTATGTAAATTAATATAATTTAAAGATATTGTATGAGTTTTCAAAAACTGAGTATTCAGTGATTATTGAGATTATGTATCTATCATTTCCTCAAGTGTTCACGCTTTTGAAAAAGACTTAAGTTTTTCAAATTTCATCTTACTTCTACTACTTATCTTAAGAACTATTCTCTTATAAGTATTTATTGAAAAAGAACTTCAACAAGTTTGTAAGATTATGCCCAACCTTTTATTTTCCAATTTAGTTCTAAGCTTATTGGATAATATATGCTTCAACTAAGCATTAAATCCCAAACTATTAACTTTGACTCTTTCAAAGTCATACTAGTTCGTGTCTAATATGAATCTTACTGGTTGATTTAATTGGAACTTTGATGGTAAGTTATAGCATTAGGCTTAGCTATAAAAGAAATAAATATTGTATCGTACAACCTATATATATATATATAAACAAAGCATACAACATATGCATATATAATCAAATTATATGCATAAAATCATTAAGCATAATTTGATTGTAGTTATTAATCTTTATAATCCAAAATAATATTTTCAACTTTTTGGATAATTAAATTAGATTAGACCTATTGATTTATAAATAAATTAAATTCCTACTCCAAATAAAAATTAATTGAAAACAAATTTCAGTAAATTATACTTCTTACTTACTATAATTTAAAAAAGACTCTTTACAAAATTCAATAGGGAAGAAATTCTAATTCAATTGGAATTCTTTCCAACCTAATTAAAAATAAATTTTCTTAATTAGAAAATTATTTTTAATATTTAATTTCCTTAATTAGAAAATTATTTTCTAATGTCAAAGGAAGCACTTTCAAAATTAAATAAATAAATAATATTATTTATTTGGAGATTGGTTTCTTAATTGATTAAAAAATCGTACTTAATAAATTAGAAAACTATTTTAAAAAACATTAAAAAAACACATTTTTCTCAATTATAAATGAAAACAAAATTTCAAATTTAATCAAGAAAATATTTTTTTAATAAATAAAGAAACATATTATCTATAAATAAAGAAACAATTTTAAAATAAAAAGAATACTAATTTCCCAAATATAAATAATAAATTTTGTTTATTTCAATCACATTGAAATAAATAAAGTTTAATTAAGAAATACCTTTATTAATTACCAAAGAAATTGCTTTTCTTAAGTTTAAGGATTCTAATTAATTAATTTCAATATCATTACAATATAATTAATTTTAATTCTAGAAATAAGATTTTAAGAGTTAATATAATTATTAATCTTTTCTTAAATTGAAGTAATTTTCGTTAACTATAGTTTAACTAATTACAACATTACAATGAGTTCACCTTGAAGGGATGCTAAGAAAGCAATTTTACATTGTATTAGCTCAGACAATAACTATTTACAACATTACAACTTCCATCTTTGCTTCATTCCATTTAACAAGTCATTAGTTGCGTCTTTCGCTATGAAAAGAGCTCTAATTTCTTTAATAATAATTTCTACCAGTAGATATTTGCTTATCTCCTCCCTTATGTAAATCTTTCTATTTTGCTCCTTCTATAGGTTGTTTGTTGTAATAGTGAAAGTTGCTTTAAACAATCTCCCATCTTCTTTATGATATTTGGAAACTCTTATGATCTAATTCAACATTGCATTCCAATCATAAGAAGTGTAATAAGCTACCAGCTTATGTAGAATTTGGCTCCACATAGCTTTCAAGTATGCACAGTTAAAAAAAAGATGGTTTCTGTCTTCAACTATTTGCTTGCATGACACACAAGTTGGATCGTAATTGTCATACCATATGTTTTTGGTACTAAGTTGATATTTAATGACTAACCAGGTGAGCATTAAGGTTCTGGGGCTTGATTCGTATCGAATGCACCGGAAAATAAAACCTAACTTTGCGCCACTAAATTTATAGAAGTTTGAGTAGGGATCATATCCATAAGAAGGGTTCGTGTAGCTTTTGCAATGAAAAAAATTAGTGTTTACGTTATAAGGGGATTGGTTGAATTCAAATAAGAAAATAAAGTGAAATTTAACTAACGAAAGCAAATTAAAGCAAACAGTCAAAAAGTGATAAAAGTGATGAATGGACTTGGAATCTAATTTTCAGATCAATATCAGCTTATATACAACTAAAAATACTTCGTTGAATTTTTATTTTCACACCTCTCCCAAAAACTGTTAATCATAGGTTAACAACAAGCTCTGTTATCTAGTTTTCTCTTAGGTCATGTTTAATTAAAAAAACTCTTTAACTAAACCCAGCTATCGAACAACCCAAAAGAAACTTTCCAGATTTAGCAAGACAACCATATTACAAACTAGGAAAACAAATTAATTTAGGCAACAACCACAGAAGCTCGGATCATTTAACCTATGTTTCGTTATCTTTAATGATTTAGCATAATTAATTGCCATAAATGAATCCAAAACGTAACTATTATGTATTGCATTCAAGATTCAATGGGTTCATACATAAACAATTAAATAATAACGAGAATATTAATTATCCATACATGAATTCCCAAATTAATAGACATAGAATAATGTAAACCACTACAAGAAAAATGCATTTTTGTGATGATTATTACCGATGGAAATTCCGTCGGTATGTAAGACTAGCGACAGACATTACCGACGGACAAAAACGTCGTAGAAATGGCCGTAGCTAATATATACCGACGAAAAATTAGTTTATGTCGACAAATTTATCAATGGAATAATTGTCTCGTCGGTAATATTATCGACGGAATAACTTTACGTCTGTAAATTGAACAATGAATTATCTTTACGTCTCGGTATATCTACCGACAGAAAATTGTTTTCCATTGGTATATTTACCAACAGTTGGAAATTTCAATCGGTAAATTGTTACAAAGTTAGTGATGGATATTGTCATCTTTCAGTCGATACTTTTGTGCAAATTGTTTCGACTTTTTCGATGGAATTTGATCTTTTGTCGGTTATTATCGATAGAAATTTTTTTCTCGTCGGTAAATATTTTAGTGATAGCGACGGATTTCATGTCTGTCGATAAATGAATGGATTTTTTTTTTAAAAAAAATGTACTGGCAATGCCATCAATAAATTTTATTTTGCATAATTGAAACAACTATTAATGTAATGATGGATATTGTCATCTTTCAGTCGGTACTTTTGTGCAAATTGTTTCGACTTTTCCGATGGAATTTGATCTTCTGTCGGTTATTATCACTACAAGAAAACAGTAAATTACAGACGGAAATTACCGACGGAAAAAGTCAATATACTGTCGGTAAATTTATTTACCGACGGAATAAACCGACGGAAGAAAACGTCGGTGATTCGGCCGTAGCTAA
>JAOTJB010000210.1:27423976-27443719 GCA_027123815.1 Erythroxylum minutifolium
AAGGAAGAGAGGTAATCAAGCAAATCAAACTTACCTTTGGCATTGTAGACTTGGTCATATTGGTGAGAAAAGAGTAAACAAGTTGCACAAGGAAGGATGCCTTGGTCAATATAATTATGAATCATATGAAACTTGTGAATCTTGTCTCAAAAGTAAAATGACCAAATCTCCTTTTACTATAACTAGAGAGAGAGCTAACGAACTTTTAGGACTCATACATACTGATGTATTTGGGCCTATGAAAGTTCAAGCTAAAAGTGGATGTTCTTGTTTTATCATCTTCACCAATGATATGTCAAGATATGGCTTTGTGTATCTTATGAAACACAACTCTGAATCATTTGAAATGTTCAAAAGATTCTGTAGTGAAGTTGAAAAACAAACTGGTAAGAGTATAAACGCACTAAGATCTGACCGTCGTGGTGTGTATCTTAGTGATGATTTTATTGATTATCTAAGGCAAGATGGAATCTTGTTTCAGTAGACTTCTCCAGGAACACCATAACACAATGATGTTTCAGAAAGGAAATAGAACTTTATTGGATATGGTGAGATCCATCATAGGGTTCACTAATCTTCCTATTTTCCTATGAGGATACACTTTAAAAGCTACTGCCTATTTATTAAACAAAGTTCCCACTAAAGCAGTCATTAAAACTTCATATGAGATGTGGAAAGGACGTAAGCCTAACCTAAAACATTTGAAGGTTTGGGGTTGTCTAGCTTATGTTAAGAGACTACTGCCTGACAAGCTTGAACCAAGGTCTGATAAGTGTAGATTTGTTGGCTATCCTAAGCAAACTATGGGAGATATTATTTCTATCACCCTTCTGAACATAAAGTATTTTTGGCCAGAAATGCAACCTTTTTAGAAAGGGAGTTCCTTAATGAAGGAAGTCATGATGTAGCAATAGATCTTGATGAAATTCAAGATTCTAATGAGTCAACACAAGCTCAAGAGCATCAAATGCATGTTGAGCAGCCTTTACTTGATGTCTTGAAGTTGACATAAAGGGTACCAGCCTCAATCGTTGAGGAGAATGGACCGGTTAATGAACTTGTCCAAGAACCAGTGCAATAACAAGATCAAGTAGAGGAAGAACTTATTAAACATAAGCCTCTTAGAAGGTCAATTAAGGATCGTCGTGCACCAGACATATTAAACTTAATGGTACAAGGTGACGAAGATAATCATATTGATGATATCCCATATATTGACGATGACCCTAAGACTTACGAAGAGGTTATGACAAGTCCAAATCATGAGAAGTAGTTTAAGGCCATGGAATCTGAGTTAGAATCCATGAGAATCAACAAAGTATGGACTTTGGTTGATCACTCAAAGGATATAAAACCCATAGGATGTAAATGGGTATTTAAGAAAAAGATTGGAGCAGACAGGAAGGTTGAAACCTATAAAGCTCGTCTAATAGGCTATACTGATTCTAGCTTTGCATTAGATAAGGATGATAGCAAATCCATGTACATTGATAATATCTTAAAAAGCAAACCTATAAACCTCAAGGAAGCCACTAGGGCTCTCCCAATCCATGTACATTGATAATGTCTTAAAAAGGTATCACATGGAAAATTCTAGAAAAGCTTATTTACTGATAGGCACTGGAATTTCTCTTAGCAGGAAGGATTGTCCTAAAACCCTAAAGGAAAGAGAGCGTATGAGTATGGTCCTATAAGCCAGTGCAGTGGAAGCCATCATGTATACCATGACATAAGCAAGGCTCGATGTAGCCTACGCTCTAGGAATAGCAAGCAGGTATTAAGGTAACCCAAGTAAGGAATATTACAAAGTGGTTAAAACCATCCTTAAGTACTTGAGAAGAACTAAGAACGAATTCCTTATATATGGAGATTATGAATTAAAGCTAATAGGTTATACTGATTCTACCTTTGCATCAGATAAGGATGATAGCAAATCTATCTCTGGTTATATTTTCACCTTGAATGGAGGAGCAATGAGTTAGAAAAGTTCCAAGCAAGCTACTGTAGCTGATTCAGTTACCGAAGCAAAATACATAGCTGCATGTGATGCAACTATGGAAGCTGTTTAGATGAAAAAGTTCTTAACTAAACTTGGTGTAGTTCCTTCGATAAAGGAAGTTGTTCCTTTATTGTGTGACAATACTGGTGCTATTGTACAAGCTAAGGAACTAAGGTCACACTAAATTAAGATCCAAACATGTTCTATAGAAGTTTCATCTAATTAGAGAAATTGTTGAGCGTGAGGACGCTCAAATTCAAAAGGTTGAAGGAAAGAAGAATGTTGTAAATCCTTTTACTAAGGTGCTTGGATTAAAGGTGTTTGATAAGAACAAGTGGAAAATAAGATTAAAGTTCATGACTGATTGGCTCTAAATCAAATGGGAGATTGTTGGAATTATGCCCATAACCCAATTGTTATGTAATAGATTGAACAATTTTGTTTTGTGATTATTAATTTTGTTCAATAACATGGCAAATGATTATATTATCATATTATGTTTATTGCTTTTATCTTGATAAGTCCTTGATTAAATTTATACACTTGCCATCATAATAGAGATTATGATAATGAGAGTCAAGTCATTAGGGTCTAATCTAAAAGTGTTTTTGATCATAGGATCATCAAATAAGGACTTTAATGATCCGGTTAGATCAATATGTATGTAATAGTATCTATTGGATGGATATTAGTAGATATCATTTACTAAGTTACATATATAGATGATGCATATGGAGATATGATCATTGAATCGACCAAACTGAGAATTCCCAGTGGTTAATATTACCTATAAACTGTCAAATGGGATATTCTCATAAGGATTTAAATGTATATTTTTCCTTTGACCTGAGATCATCATAGTAATAAATAGGTCACTTATTATGTTTTGATGTTAGACACCTAGCGTGTAAAACTGTTAGTTGAATGGTCATTGGATATAATTAAGTACCTATTTGATTAGTGGTGAGTCAAGATAGGTTCCATCGACTATAGGTAATAAGTTTGAGCTTTATGTTGTCATTGATCTTAATGGTTGTTTCAAGACCTTGGCCAGGGTGATTTAATAAGTGAGGAAAGGAGTTTCATAAGTCATTCACTAATCATTAATGATCAATATGTAACATAGTTGGTTATCTAATAGGGTTTGACAGTTAAACTATACCTTAGGACAATCTGGAGTTGTAATGATGGAAGTTAATAACACATTATCCTTAACTAGGTTATGTCTTTATAAGGTTGTTACTTCACACTATCCAGTCTTATTGTTAGATGCCAACCTTGATTAATTAAAATCTCATATTGATCCTGATTTGTCTTATTGTTAGATGCCAACCTTGATTAATTAAAATCTCATATTGATCCTGATTTATTATATATCTCATATTGGTCCTGATTTATTATATATATCAATTTTAATCATAAAATCTCTTAAAATTTACAATCAAGTCTAACTTAACTAAATGACCTTTTCTTTTTTTAACTGTTCTTTATGTGTAATGTATTAGGTTCCTAAGTATATTGACAATAGATATAAATATGTCCATAAATTATATTTAATATTGGATAAATTAAACTAATTTAATTTATCTTTAATTCTCTAATTAAATAATTTATGTCTATAGATCAAGATTGTTGTCTAAAAACATATCATGAACTTCTAAATATTTAGGAATGTCAATATGGTTTTGACTAACTTTTTTGTGTATGATTTTTCTATATAATTCAATCATTTCATCATACAATGTTTCATAGAATTAATATCAACTCCATTTTAAGTCCAATTATATTAGTTCTCCACCTTTAGCAATTGATTTAATTAATGAAATTTGAAAATTATTTTCAAAGTGTTCTTTTTACCTTGGCCCAAGATTTCTCGAATCAATATTTAATAAAAAATAATGGAACATTTTTCCTAATTACTTTAAAGTGATGAATCCTGTATTAATCACTTAACTACTTTCATAGAACTCATGCAATATCTAATTACTACCGATTGAGCTACTTTTAACTAGAATTGATCATAAGTAGTATGAAAACATAGAGATCCCTATATAAGATAATTTGGTAATCTTAAGTTAACAGATCACTTATGTAGTCATCATAATGAGAATTTCCATAGACATACAAGTAATATTCCAGTGGAGTTCTCACATAGGGTTAGTTTAGTGAACTTGTTCTCTAACAAACACCCAAATATTTTTTTTAAATATCTCTATACTTAAGTCTATGAGATTGACTACTTTCTTTATAAGGAAGAAACATAACATTTGCTAGCCTTTTTGGCTCTATTAATGTCCAGTCTTAATTGAACAATGACTATGAAAAATTTAGGGATAACATATAAATGCAATATAAATCTTATAATTATGATATCATAATAATTTCATTAGCAATATATACTTATCCCATGGACTTTACCATATACATCTGACTATGTATAAGATAAAGAATGTCTTTAAAAAATTACGTCACAAAACTACAACCAATCAATTATATGTAAGTCATAAACCAACAATCTCCCACGTGCACTAAGCTAATCATTTAAGCATCTTATACCATTTCACTATTTGAAAATCATGATACTACTGGGACAATGGTTATGGAGAGAATTCTATAAGATTCTTTATAGTGACCACTTGCTTAAATCTTACAACTTTAATTTTTATCATAACCATAATTAAAAGAAACTTCCTAAATACATAGTTGGCACTTTAATAAGACCTTAGCTCCTTTTGTATGCCTAACGGCTCTAATGTTTCACAGTATATTACTATTTGAACAATGTGAAGAACTATATCAAGTTCATTAAAGAACCTATTGATTCAAATAATCATTTCCACTAAATGAAAACAATATTTTGGATTGATTAGCAATTGATGTTACATAGAAACCTTTCCAATCTAAAAAATATTATTCAAGTAAAAAATACCCTAATTAGGATTTACTTCTAAATTTAATATTTTTATAACCTTGAACTCAAAATATCAACTCGTACATAGAATAATGGATATCTTTAATACTTTCAAAGTATTAAATATCCCTAATACTGAAAACCTTAAATTCATTATTTTTATATTTGAACTAGAATAGGTAAACAACTTTTGTATCTATCTTTATAGATCTAATTCCTATAAATAACTTGTTAGCCTTTTCACATTTAATAAGAGTTATTCTTTGACAATTATATTTTAAATTTAAAAATATTAATTTTGATCTCTATGAGAAATATGTCTCTATGTACTCCCAATAAAGAAGACAACTATACTCCCTCAAATCTTCATATAAATATTATAAATTCACAATAATCTTTAAAACAAACTTTTTTAAACTTATCATGAAAGTAAATCTTTTAGTATCTCGTAATCTTTATTATCTAATTTAGTTCTAAAGTTAATGGATGAAATATATGCTTCAACTAAGCATCACATCCTATAATCATTAACTTTGACTCTTTCAAAGTCATGCTGTTCATATCTAATATGAAATCTTAATAATTGATTTAATTAAAACTTTTGATGCCAAGTTTTAGTACTAGGAATAACAATAAAAGAAATAAATACTACATCATGAAATATCTCATATTGCATTTTCCTTCTTACACAATTCCATATTATTATCGATTTTAAAAAAAAGAAATTAATGAATTTCATATTATAATGATAGAGTCATTACAAAACCTTACAAATCAAACCACTCCAAGTCAATGGAGATTACACGAATTACACTTACAGAATTATAACATAATTAAGGAAATGATGTTATTTTACAAGTTTAGTCTAAATTTTCAGCCTTGATATGATGAAGTATTTATAGGAAATTCGCAGAGCAATCAATCTTAGTTTGGTAATGTACCTCAGCCAGTTTTAATTCAAGATATCCTTTGCTTCCCTAAATCATTTAGCATTCCTCATTCTCTATATATAGTGAACCAACATAGCAAAACTAGCCTTGAATAGCTTATAGTCTCCTTTTAAGTTATATTTCACCTTAGTTGTCCATATGAGTGTATTTGCCCATGTCTAATTATTCTCCTTCATATTGAATGTTAAATAAATTATCTCTACAATTGATTAGTTGGAGCACATTTGAAGAATATGTGTTCTAGTGTCTCCAACATGTCTCCACATAAAGATCAGGCACTTGAAATTTCAACTAGCCCCGTGTTCCTAACCTTTGCAATGTTACTAACCATAGTATGAATGAATGAGCTAGTGCAATCTTTGACTCCCATATGAATTTGTGATATTGGAATTTATTCAAGGTCCCAATGGTAGCCTTTTACATGAATCGGTTAAGAATAGTTTAGAATTGTACAACTCCTATACTGTAGAATCGGGTTAAAGTTATTTAGCCTGGTAACTTGGGAGATTTCCTATAAAGATATCAAAACCACTAGATGAATGAAAAGGCTAGCTCCAGTTGCCATTTTAGACTAGTATTTGAATGTTAGTGTTTATAGGAATAGAACCTCTTAGGCTATAGGAGTATGGAGTGAGATATAATGGCCCCAATAGATACCAATTTTCATTCGAGAACTTCATATTATTTCCATTTCCAATAATTTGCTAGATATGAGGTTGCATAAGCTATCTAGTGTTCAAGATCTACTGAAATACATAGGATTGTGTTCATTTACACTAAATGGTCTATATGATTTCTTGTTTAATATGCACCATATGGATCCATTTCACCCAAAGACTTTCTTTCTCCATGAAGATTCTTTAGAGTATCTTAGACATTAGTGCTTTAGCCATCCTAGTAGCCAATATGATTCCAAGGCCTCTATATAAATTAACTAAGAAAATTGTGCACCATTTGACCTTAGGGTTTTTTTCCATTATTGTTATTCTAAACATTCCATATGAAATCTTTGATAATTCTATCAATATCCTAGAGTATACTCTTTGGCAGTGCAAGGTGAGATAACCAATAAAAGTACAAGTTGTTACGGATAAAGATAGCAAAATGTAGTCTCCCTCCATATGAAAGGAATATTTTGCTCTATATTGAGATTATCTTCTCAATTAACGATATCAAGGGCCTACATTCTATTTCCTTAAGCTTATTTGTTGAGACTAGAACATCGAAATAGGTTAGGGGGTTCTTGTAGAATCTTCAAGTCTTTATTAGAGATCAAACCTATAAACTCTACTCAATTATGTTTGGATAGATAGATAGATAGAACTGTTGTTTGGGTTTAAAGTTAATCCTAAGATTTCCCTAAACAATTGTAGAGAATGTAGCAACACTTCAATTGATAGCAGATCATTAGCACGCAACGTTAACAGATAAATAGCAAAAGAAAGTTGTGAGATTTTGAGATTTCCACATCTTTGATGATACCTACATTCTAAATTGTTTGCAATGTTCATAGTATTGATTATGCGTAATACCTCCTTAGTGATTTCAAATTGGTAACGGGATAATGGATCTCCTTACCTCTTACCTTTTGAAGCTTTAAAGAGTTATGATGGCTATCTATTGAGTAGCATTACAAAGGAGACAGTTGTGATGCAAGCATAAATCCATTTGATGAATTTGTCTGGATAACCAAAAGCTTGGAGGGCATAGATGATGAATGTCCATCATAATGTGTTAAAAGCTTAGTGAAATCAATTTAGAGAGCATAACTATTAATGTTAAACCAAGACTTATAGTCTCTGAAGAGCTCTTGAGCTAGCATTATATTATCCCATATGCTTCTTCTAAGTACATATACTCCTTGGCTTCCATTTATCACCTCAGGAAGGTATTTCTTATGTTGACAGTTTTATATAAAAACTTCAATATTGCAAGTATACAGATCGTATCTTGTAGTATAAAAGGTATCATTCCTATAGGAGTAAATTAGTCACCTAACAAATGAAATGCACTTTGTCTAAGGTAATCAGAGATTGAATGAATTGGATTAAAATTAATTAATTAAAATTTAAATAATTAATAAAGTTAAATAATTGAAACTAGTAATAAAAATAAAGTTAATAAATGATGGAAACTTAGAAATTATTTTATCCTTGTTTTGTATCCCCTTTATCTTGTTGATTCAATTATCTTGGATTCTATATATCCTAAGGTTTTTATTACCTTCTCTCGAGATCTAATCAAGTAAACGCAATTGAAATCGATAATAATAAAATTGAAACCTTTCGATTCACAAAATTAATCCTAAGGATAATCAATTCACAATTAATATTTCCCTTTAATTGTTTATTAATATGATATTTGCAGGTATATTAAGTTACCAACTCTCTTTGTGCATCTTAACACATATGACTTAATTCAATCTCTCGATTTATTGTCAAGTATCAGAATAACAAATATGGCAAAGGATTAGTATGTATTGAATTCAATAAGAATAAGGTTTTAACAAAATAGATCAAGAACAATCACTAATATAGATTTAAAAACCCATAATCATGTTCTACATCTTAATAATCCAAATTAACATCCAAGAAAATGAAATATATGAAGAAAAAAGAAAGAAAAACAGTTGATGTCTTTATTTGGAAATTTGGAAAATTTAGAGTTACTCTTGATGCCTCTTTTATCTCTTTAATTCTGATGTGCAACCTCCTTTTGGAGTTTTTCTTATCTTTAAATACTTCATAAGGCTTCTAGGGTTTCTCCGCTTAATTTAGTTCCAAACATAGCCACGAAATGTTAACAATATAAAAGTTTTGTGTGATGAAAAACACTCTATCACAATAATAACCGGAGTGATCTGCCTTATCCATACTCTCTGTCACTATCGTGACTAAAGTCAAGACTATGATAGAGAGGGCATCCATACAGCTACTCCTCATACATGACAGTGCAATTTTGCACGATTATGACTACTTCTATTCTTCAAGTTCTTCCTCTATTCTTTAATTTCTTGTTTCCACTAATTAACAAGCACATCAAACACAACTTGAAACATAAAATTAAGATCAAATCCTTGCTCTAAAATAATCAAAAATTTAAAAAAACATAAAAAACTAACAAGATCATATTTCTAAGTCCTAAACATATGATTATCATCTAAGAAAAGACTTCAAAACACACTCAAACCTCTTGAAAACACGTTATAATATACACCTATCAACATCCCCACACTTAAATCTTTGCTCATCCTCAAGAAAAATTAAAACCACACACAAACAAAACATAAAAACATATAACACACAATCATACAAGAACGCAATAATGGTACAATGGCATCAAATCTCATGTAATGAACTTAACCTCAAACATCAACCACTTAAAAAAGTGCCAACATGCTAACTTATTCCATTGATATTTAAATGCTTTGATTTGAATATAAATATCAATCAAAATATTAACACCCTATTCATACAACTATGACACTTGTAACCATGCACTTATTGTTATTAATCAATTAAAATGGAAATTTATCACTAAGTAAGCCTTCATGAAAATTCTTCCTATTTTTAAAAGATTAGTAGGTTTTATTTTATTATAAGCACCATATTTTTATAATTTCTTTAACGATTACCTAGTCTTTTGACGTGAAGACAAACACCTTGTCATGAATGTCCCCCAGTTACTCATCTATGTTACTTTTTTTATTTAGCTTGGTTGCAGTTTCATTCTAACCTTTTGATGCGAAGACAAACTTTTTTTGTGAATACCCCTGGCTACTCAACTATATCATAACTTTTAACTGGCTACCAACTCTATTCTTAACCCAGTTTTCTTAAAAAGGGCTAGTAGAATAGGAGTTTTTATTTAGCACTTTTTTTATTACATTCTTTGCCTACCTAATTTCTTTTTAGTTAATCACTCCCATGAAAGAATACTAACAATGCCAAAAAATTTATTTAAATGTAATTATAAATGTATACAAACAAATGTCATAAAGTGAAAGAATAGGTGTTAGATCCTAATTAACATGCATACTTATCCCAAAGACACTTAAAATATAAATTTCACAAGTTATTATGCCTTTATAATTTAAATTAGCATGTTCAAAGGTAAGCCAATTCCATTCAATTTATGCCATTGACACAATGCACACATCATGCGACAAAATGTTCACACAATGCTAACATAATCAAAACTAAAACAATGCAATTGTAAAATTCACACAAAAATGATCTGCAAATGCATATAGGTCCCCACACTTGAACAACACATCATCCTTAATATGGTAACCAAAATAAAATAAATAAATAGAAATGAAATAAATAAAAAGTAAGAGCAAGGAAACTTATGGTGATCTGGATAGTGATGGTGTTGGAGATGGAGCTTAAACACCTTGGACAGAGAAAAAGCTAAGCAATTTATTAATATTATTTGTTTTCCCAATATCAATAAATATTTAAATCATAAAAAAGAGAAAGGGAGGTTGTAATCCATTATGATGATAACAAAATATGTTACTACTAATATTTTTATCCTTATTAATATATTAATATGTGAAATATAAAGTTCAATGGAAGAGTAAAATGATAAAAAGATACAACTAAATCAGTTGAGCAATCGAAATATGAAGAAAGTGAGCAAAGTGGAACATATATGTGAATCAAGTGAAGAACTAAGAATAAGGATGAATCAAGTATGAATACTTAAACAAATTATTTTAATACTTTTTGTATCCTTATCTTAGACATTTCAATGAATTAAGGGCTCAATCATCAGATACTCAATTGTATATAGGGGATAATGCATTAATCCTTTCTTAATCAAGAGGATATTTATTTTGACCCTTAAATAAATCCTCTTAATAAACAAAAATTTGAAAAATTTTGAATTGGTTTGGAATCAAGTTTTTGTATAAATAATATATTCTTCTTTGAAAAACTTGTTTCAAAAAGTAAATTAACTAATATGGTTATTTATGCAATCAATATTAAAATTTTTGATATACTGGTTAACTTGTGTGGCAATGTGATCGATTAATGCCTTTTAAAAATATGTAAAATGAAATGATATGGAACATTAGTCAGCTAGTGTAGTATAACGGTTGACCAATATGCAAAATGATCGACTAATGCTACTATTGATTTATGAAAGAAAATATTCATTAAGGCATCAAAATCTTGGATTAAGAAGTGGACACGCTTATAACTTTCAACCAAAAAATGAAATCTTACAAATTAGACCAACCTACAAAATGTATCGTTTCATTTTTTTAAGCTTCTATCTTGACTCAAGTCTTTAAATGTGTTCCTTTCTTAGATGCTCCATTTGTCTTTAATTAGAGTACTTAGTTTTTGCTTATCCTTGTAACCATTAAATGAGCTCTAATTTTGAAAGGTTCTTCAATGAAAGATGATGAGCTTCTGATTACTCTCTGAATGCATGATTGTTCCTCTCTTTCCATAGATTCCATACTAGGTAAGAAAGCACGATTTGATAAACCCATTTGTTTTCTTCTATTGCATATGCAATTATTTTACTCCACTTTATTATATTTCACCATGTATTTGGTGGAGGACTAATCTTGCATTTATAAATAAATGTTTCCTATGCTTTGTATAAGTATGAGAAATTGAAAAATATATAATTATGTGTTTCTTAATCAATATTACATAGATAATAGTGATTTGGGATTACTAGATATCTACTTAGTCTATCAATTTTAGGTAATTTTTGTTTCATATCTAACCGTAGTACACTGGAAGCAAGTGGTAGCGTATGTTTAGATTAAACCAAATTATGCCATATAACTTCTAGTTCTTTTTCAAGGTCAATTTCTTGACCCATTCTTTTGAAAACTCCCTAACTTAGTACTTTCTTATATTGATTTATCCTCCTTTCTTAGGCCTGGTGTTATATTGGATAGATAAGATAGGATTACAAAGTCTGAAATCAATCTATTTAGCATTGCTTTGTTGGAGATAACTTGGTGCATAATAACATCCTGTTGGTAGATAATTTTAAAGGGTTGTAATGGGATTTGGTTTTACAGTATCCTATAAGGTGACCATCTATCCTTCTGTAACAGTATTTTCCTTATATCCTATATTTTCTAGGATATTGATTGGTTTAGTCTATCCTTAATCTTGATAATATTTTGCATAATTAAGAAGACTTTTATTGGAAAGTTATAGCTCCAAAAGAGTGAATCTTTGATGTAGTAGCTATGTACCAATCTAAACCATAGTGATAATTTATCTTTAATTAGTCTCCATATGTTTTTAACTCACATGGTCATGTTTACTACCTTTGCAAGAATAAATCCAAATCCTCCTTAGTAAGGTGGCATAACTCCTCTATTTAACTCTGGCCTTACTTGCTTTCTTATCACTTACACTCTAAAGGAATCTTCTTAGTACTTTTTTCAATTTTTTTATGATGATATTTGGGAGAATTAGGTGGGCAGCCAAGTAAACACTTAAGGAGCTTAAAAGTAAGGAAGTTAGTTGGGGTCTTGCTACTAGTGATAAGGATTTGAAGCTCTTATTGTGAATAAATGGCTTATAGTATGAGAAAGTTAGATTATTAGAGGATATTATAATGCTAAGGTAAGTTAGAGGGAACTTTTGAAACTTAAAAACAGTTAAGGAAGTAAACCAGTTTGCATACTGAGTTGCACTAATAAACAGGTACATTCCACTTTTCTCACTGTTCACCTACATTCTAGACATTTAACTAAACATCTTCATAGTTATAACTAATGAAGTTATTAAGTTGTAGTCAGTTGTAGAGAAAATGATTAGGTCAACTACAAAGTTTAGGCTTAAAATTCTCTTCTTTTTGAATCTTGAATGGAACTTAAAGAGGTTTTCTTTCCACAATTATGACTAATAGTCTATTGAACATCTCCATGCCAATTACAAATAGGTGTAATGATATTGGGTAACCATGTGTTAGTCCCTTGGGGATTCTAACCATACTAGATGGTTCTCTATTCACCAGGATGTTGAAAGAGACTTCAGTAATACATTGTTCTATCTATTTTACAAAGATCCAAAGAAATCTAAACATATAGAGTTTTGACTATGAATGACCAATCCATAGATTTATAGGCTTTCTAAAAGTCCAACTTTAGTAAGCAATTTTGGCTACTTTTCTTCCTTATAAAATGTTTTAATAACTCCTGGACAAAATGAATATTATCTATAATTTTCCTCCTTGAAAAATAAACACCTTTCTAGTATCCAATGTAAGATAGCAAGACTTGCTCAACCTTTCAGCTAGAATTTTAAAGATAATTTTACATATTGAATTATAATAAGTTATTGGTCTATAGTCATTTATAAAAGTCTTCTCATATCCTTTAGGAACGAATATGAGAAAGTCTTATTAAGTTCCTTTAGGAGTTTCCTTTCTTGGAAAAATTCCTTAATAACTTCAATTACTATCTCCCCAGTAATAAACTATGTTTTCTGGTAGAAGAAAACGTTCATTGCATTAGGATTAGTGCTTTGTTAGGGCTTATTGTTTTTAAGGACTTTTGAATCTCTACTCTAGTAACTAGTATTGAGAGTAGTTCTACCTCTAGTAGTACTATTGGATCTTGGGCTATTTCCTTAAGGATTTGAACTAAAAAGATGGCCTTAAAAGGAGCTTTTAAGGTATTAGAATAGAAATCCATAGCCTTTTTTAATAGCTCATCTTGGTGTATAATTATGATGTTCCTTTTTGAAGGGAGACTATTTTGTTTGAAGTTTCCTTACTACTACACTTCTATAAAAATAGGTAGAATTCCTGTCTCCATCTGATAAATAAAGAGCTCTTGACCTCTATTTTATAATTGAATTTTCAAACTCTAGGACTTGGCCAAAGTTATATAGTGCCTATATCCTAAGATCCAAAAGTAATTCATTAGTAGGATTCAAGTAGAGTTCATATTGTACCTTTGTGAGATGTATAGTGGCATTTACCAAGTGGTAAATGTTGCCAAGTATGTTTTTGCTAAGGGTCTTTAATTCTTCTTTGATTCTTTGCATTTTTTGATACATTGGAATTGTTTAGTACCTATGATTCTTGTTCAGATCCATCTAGCTACTTCCTCCTTAAATCCTTCTAGTTCATTTAAGAATTTTTTTAGAATTAAAATTGTATTGAAAAGAAAGAATAAAGAACATTCTCGGAGAGGTTCTAATCTCTCCTTAGTCTTTTACAAAGCCAACTTAAAATGACATCACACATCAACACTTATTGGAACGACATCGTTACACCAAGAGCATACTCATTTACCAAAACATTTCCATTTGAAACTGAGGTAAGGATCTTCCCTTTCTATGCATTGAATGTTCTAGTATTACCTAATTAGGGTCATACGAAAGGAAAAGGTATGATCAGAGATAGTTTCCTTTCTCAGATTCCTTCCATCTAACCAGAGATAAGGATTTGATCTTTGTTTATAATCCCTCTTTTCATCCTTCTCGCAACTTGGATTATAATCTCACAGCCATATGTTTATCTCCGCAGGGGAAATCAGCAAGTGACGAGGAACTCATGGAGATCTGATGGTTTCGACTAAGCTGGTTCAGCTGATTAGGCTATATTAGCCTCCTTTTTACTATTTTTTCTATTCTATACTTCCTCTGCATCTCTTCCGTATACATATGTTTACATTCCTAATGTAGCTTAAATTTATACATTCAGTGAAGCTAGGATAGTTGTGTTGCATGTCTGATTGAGCTTTCGAAGTAGAATGAGCTCTCTTAGTTCATAGAGGATCTCAGATACGACAACCTCTTTGGGCAAGTTGGTTCCACCAAACTATCTAAGGTTCCTTTGCTTCTATAACCCATATACACAGAGTCCTAAGGGATAGAACATGGATTTGTCTATTTGGGTTTGGAGGGGTTGTGTGGTTGGTCAATTTTGGACAACCTCTATAATAGTGCTCCCAAGATTTAGCCACAAGCACCTATTAGCTATAGATTCCCAAACATTGTTGCTATAAGGGCGTGTGAAGAAGAGATGATCTCTTGTTTCCACATGGTTCTTGCACATTGGACATGTTCTATTCAATTGCAGATAGTGAATTCTATCAGTAGCGTCTAGCCTATTTAGGATTGTTAACTATAATATGAAAGATACCCTTAGGGTCAATACTTTGCTCCAAACAAATTTGTGCCATTCCACCTTTTGTTTCCTACACTTAATACATCTCTCGTACCCTTGATGGTAAGTTTAAGGATGGGTTGAGTTTGCCAGTAGAATGTGTCTAGAGAGTTTGGTTGGGGAAGATACGATGGTTAGAGATGCCTCAAGTTTTGAGGAAAATTCAAGGTGCCCTTTGTAATAATTTAAGTTTGAGTGAAGCAGTTTGGGGACTGTTTAAACTGCTATAATGATGTTTGAGAGGTCCCAAGTTAGACCAGTTGTCAAACCAGACATATGTTAAGTTCCCATTCCCAATTTTGCAAGAGATCCCTTGGACTTTATCCCTCAATTTTAGAATCCGGTTAAGAAAATGAAAGTATAAGGTTGATTTCTTAATGCTCCATAAGCTTCTTTCCTTAAGAAAATAATAGTGTAGCCATTTCACCCCAAGTGAGTTTTTATCCATGAGAATCCACCATAGTCTTTTCAAGATTAGGTCTTGGTTTGTGATTTCGATAGGAGTTATGCTTAGCCCTCCTTCATCCTTAGGAAAATAGATATCGACCCATTTCACTTTAGCTGAACCTTTAACACCATTTGGGTGGTTCCATAGGAAATTATTGAGGATTCTTTCAATGATTTTAATGATACCTTGAGAAAGAAAGATGTGAGAGCTCTAATAAATATAGAGAGAGTTTAACACGGATTTGATAAGTTGAACCTTCCCTACATAGGACAAAGACTTAGTAACCCATGAACTAATTCTTCTTTGTATTTTTTCTAGGAGTCGAATGCATTTCGCATATAAGACTCTTTTAGTAGAAACTGTTAATTTAAGATACAATAGAGGTGTCTATTTAAAAAGCATCCGAGTTGATTGAGATATGGAGGTCCCAAAGCAGTAGCATTTTTGGATAGGAGAAAATGGCTTTTTATTGGGTTAAAGTGTAGTCTAAAGAAGCTTTTGAATTTGTTAAGAGCATCCATATAACTTTGTATGGAGTCCATCAAGGCTCTATAAAAAAAAAGTAGATCATCTACAAAGCATAGGTTAGTCAAATCAATCTTTTTGTATCTAGCATGGTATTTGAACTTTGGATTTTTTAGCACTTCATGCTTGATGAGAGAGTTAAGCGTCTCCATATAAAGGATGAAAAGGTAGTAGGACAAGGTGTCCCCTTGCCAAAGTCCTCTTGCTGCTTTAAAGAGTATGTTAAGAGTGCCATTGATCAGAATAGACAAGGAGGAGGTTGAGATACACTCTTTAATCTTCTTTATAAAGGAAATTGGAAATTTGTCAGCCATCAGTAATGTCCATAGGAAATCCTAGCTCACACTATCAAAAGCTTTATGGAAATCAATTTTGATTATGCAGTTTGGAGAGTAATTTGATTTGGACTGGCCTTTTAGGAGATCTTGTACAATAAGAATGTTATCTCTTATATATCTGTCTTGCATAAAGGCATCTTAGTTGTCACTGATAAGATGGGTTAGGGATTGTTTCACTCTTGAAGCAAGTATCTTGGATACGACCTTGTAGAGGAACTTAGTACATGCAATAAGTCTAAAATCCCTAAAATGTGTGGGGTTAGAGCATTTAGGAATCAAACAGACAAAGGTTCTGTTAATCTTTTTGAGGAGGAAACCCTTAGAGAAGAATTCTTTAATTGCCTCTATAACAAATGGTCCTGTCTCATTCCAAGATTTTTGAAAGAAGTACCCATTTAGGACATCAAGGTTGGGAGCTTTAGAGCCATCGATGACAAAAACTACGACTTTTATTTCTATATTTTCTATTGGTTTTATGAGAAGATATAAGTCAGCTGATGAGATTTGTTTGAGGGAGAGGGTTCTGAGTTCATGAAAAGTAACATTTGAAGGGTTAGGAGTTCCTATAAGATCTTTAAAGCAACTTACTGCCTCCTTTTGGATTTCCTATTGTGTCTGAAGACTTACACCATCTTTGGAAGTTATAAAGTGGATTTGTTGCAGTTTGTCCTTACAAGAATGGAGTTGAAAAAGAATCTAGTGCAATTTTCCTCTTCATTTAGTCAATGCACTCTAGCTCTTTATTGCAAGAGAAAGTTGTGGTTGTGTGTAGCCTTCAAGAATTATGATAGCATATTTTTTTCTCTTTCAAATAAAACCGGATCAGTAGGGTGAGCAATAAGGCTATCTTGGATAGTTAAAAGCTCGAGTCTCAAGGAATTTAATGTGGAAGTTGCGAGCCTTTGTAGAGAATTCAGGATCTTCAATTCCTATTTGATAACTTTCAGCATTTGAACACAACAGAAATGCTTGGTCCTTTGACAACTATATACTGCTCCTTTTATACATGCCTTATAGAATCTTGAATCATTCACTAGGAAATTGTGAAATTAAAAAGGATAATGCTTGCTAACTTTTTGGAATGGATTGGCCACTACAAAGGGAGTGTGATCTGAGAAGAGGGGGTCTTTGCATTGATAGGTGTGATTTGCATCATATATTATGGTTTAATTTGTTATGTATTAAGTGTTAATTTGAGTGTTTAGTATGTATATAGGATAGAATTGTGTTAGTTTATGTGTTTAAGTGTTTTTATGGGTTAATATAAGCCATTGAGCTTAAATGTTATGTTTTTGAGGTACCTTGATGGGTTTGTTAGTGTTTCAGAGTAAACAGCAAAGAATGGAGAAGTTTCGGAGAGTTTTGGGCCAAAAATACGACCCACGATTATGGCACAACAGGTTACGATCGTAACAAAAATAGGCGAGCTGAAAGGACTCTGGCCACGATCGTGCACTTTGGGCAACGATCGTGATAGAGAGCTATGTGCCAGACCACGATCATGCACTTTGGGCCACAATCGTGACAGAAAGCTTTAGACGCAGGCTACAATCGTGGCTTGTGTCGGGCTGACACAGAAACCCGAGTTTTACGTTATTTTTTAGACTGTTTCGACCTCGGATTAAACCTAGGGCTTCCAAGATATAAAAAGAACATTACAAGACAGAAAGAGCAGCCTTTTGAGAGCTTTCACATCAGCCTAAATTTAGAAACCTTATAGAGCTATTAAGTGATGTAAGGGAGGAGATGAAGGAAGAGAGACACGAAAACGAAGCTTGACACGAAGTACTTCCCAAAACAGGTGGTTTCCCACCGTCGCTGCCTCCATTGATCCATTCTGAACGTATTTTCCAAGTTATTTCAGTTTTATTAATGTATGAAATTGAGATAATTATTGAGAATAGGTTATGTCGAATGTTGATTATTGTCTAAACTCACCTTCAGGATTTTGTCTTTGATTTTAATGAAATCTAATTTATTGAGTTTTTATTTGAGTTATTTGTGATTCAATATATGTTCTTAATAATTCGGCAATAAACTGAGACGGTGAGCCAAGTGACTATCATCAAATTGGGCTAATGTGGAAGGTAAAGCCTATCTACATGTTTTACACTCAAAAACCAAAAGTGAACAGGTCGTGACTTATAGTAAAAAGAGCGGATATCGATCCCACATGGATTTATGCCTAAACACAACTTAATTTAGACACAACTTTATTTAAGAAACTAAATTGTGAAATGAAAATAATCTAGAAAATTAAATTAAAATTAAAAGACTAATGTAAACAATGGATAATATCGCAATTGCAGAAAATCTGAATTTAAAAATCTAAATGCTAGAGATTACTTTTCCTTATTTTGTCTCCCTCCTATTTTATTGATTGAATTGTGTCTCACCCTAGATTTCTGAATGTACTAATTACCCTCTCTCAAGGTGTAACTATTTTGCCCTAATCAAATTAACAGGAATTGATTGAATGATCTCTCAACCTACCCAATGACTCAACGAATTCAAGTAGTTATTAAATTATCCTATGGGTGATCAATTGACTAATTGAGATCTCTCTTCTAACTATTCGATTGACATAATGATTGCTAGTCTATAGGTTGCCGACTCTCATTGTACAATCCTTCAATCTCATCTCACTCACTCTATTGATATATTGCAAGACAATAATTTAAAACAATAATCATCAAAGACACTTTATTCAATTCAATAAAATTGGAGTTTTGACAAAATAATTCAAAAGTAATGGTGTTGATGTGCTATTTTGCCCAATCTTGATGATGATCCTTATCTTCAATCCCTCCTCAATGCTCTGAACATATGTTCTCCACTTAAGGGTGGTGTTTCTACAAGTGGGTGTCGTCTCCTTTGAAAATGGAGGCTTAATGATGTTTTTATAGCCCAAAAATCATAGGTTTAATGAAACCTCGCAGATTGCCTCAGATTATAATTCACATGTTCGTAGGAATCTATATGATTCCTACGAGCACGAGAATTGCACACAGATGCACTCCTTATTTCTGTTGTGATTTCCCACATCTGTGGGAATCTTCATGATTCCCACGAACGTGGGAATTTGTCCCAGATGAACTCTTCTTGTCTTCTCTTCTTTGATCTTTTGTTCAACCTCCAAGTTGCTCTCTTTTCTTTCCTATAAAAATAGTCAATTCTTACCCTCAATTAACATCAAACACAGAAGAATAACAATGGAAATCAAACTTAATGAAAAAATACAAAATGAATCCTAAAATAGAACAATAAACAACAATTATGCAAGAAAACACATGTCAATTACCTATAAAAATATATCCTAATGCACACCTATCATGTAACACCCCAACTCCCGCCGGACCCGAACCCGATATCGACAGTGATACCCGGATCCGTGCCCCGCGAGGGTGGCA
>JAOTJB010000210.1:27555900-27570871 GCA_027123815.1 Erythroxylum minutifolium
ATCTCGAAGCAATCTAAGGACTTTTAGTAATTTTTTAGTTTTAATCTCAATTAGACTTGCTTTAAATTATAGGATAAGTAGAATTCGGTCTAAGAAATTCATACTTGAGAATGGAAAGAAAAGCTTAAGTTCTATCTGCAGGACTTCATCTTCACTCTCATCACTTAGTGAGCCATCATATACTAAACATTCTCTAAATGGATCCCTTTAATTATATAGCTAGCTTTTCCCTTACCATCTGATTAATCATGCCACTTCTACAACAAAAATCTCTAAGAGAAGGATACTTAATAACATTAGGTAAACATTTAATAACATTAGATAAATTAATCACTAATACTTAAGGAAAGCTTTTCATTTTTCATATTAGGAAAGGCCTTCCAAGGATGATAGAGATTTGAATTTCCTCCTTTATCTTTAAAACAAAAAATCAACAAAATTGAAAAACATTCCAACCTTGATAGGTATATTCTCCAATATACTTACTGAATACTTCATATAACGATCCACCAATTATAAGGAGATAATGGTGGGCTTTAGATCACCCATCTTGAATTTTTTACAAATGGATAAAGGTACGAGACTTACATTTGCTCTTAAATAACATAAACATACAATTAAAACTTACATTAACAATAACACAAGGAATAGAGAAATCTTCATAATACTTAAGTTTATGAGGCAACTTGTTTTGAATTATGTTAATACACTCCTCACTTAAAGCTTCAATTTTAGAATCTTCAAACTTTCTTTCATTAAATAATATCCCCTTTAAAAATTAACATAAGAGGTCACTTGCTTTTTATTATCTGTAAAGGGGATATTAATATACAACTTTTAAAGTGCATTCTAAAATTTTTTAAAAATGTTTATCAGATTTATCTTAGCCAATCTTTAGGTAAAAGAAATGTGTGACTCATAAGGTGTAGGGAGAACACATTTGGGTTCCTTATTTTCTCCTCTTTTCTCCTATTTAGTACCACTTTTCTTATTGGTTAACTCATCCTCATCGTTTTCTCGTCCCAAACTCTCTCACCTTAGGGTCCTCTAACAACTCCTCAATACCATTGCCTTGCAATACTCTCTAAGGTTCTTAGGTTAGCTAAGAAGTTGATAAAGTGGTGTAATAAAAGATTAGCTTATTGAGCAATTTGGACTTTGAACATCTTGTTATAGGTTGCTAAAGAGTCAACCTTAAAGATGAGCTACCTAATTGCTTCAGTGAATTACTCATTTTGTTTTACTTGTTTGCTAGAGTATTCTTAAGTAAAGACTCTAAATTGCACCTGTAAGTTACTGAACATTGTTTTGAGGAACATGATTAAATTTGTGCAGATAGGAGAAGTTAAGATGATTTCTCTACCAAGGATTATAAGTGTTAAAGAAAGATTCATTCTTTTGATTTATGCTATTGAAATAGTTAACCTACAAAACAGATGAATCTTGGAAAAATAAATTTCCTAGTTGACAATTAGTAGTTATATTTCCTAGAGATCCACATACGTCATAAGAAATATAATATTTTTACACGTAATTCATTATCATATGATCAAATTTCAAAGATAAAGTTGTCAACCTTAGTAATAAGAAGGTTAAGGACATTGATATGATACTTACCTAGGACCATCTTCGGAATGAATCTTTCATTTGATCATTAGAAATGGTTTTGATTCATGTTCTCGTTCAAGTTATATGCATCATCTATGGTCTTATTCATAATAAAACCATCGATACTAAGATCCACTAAGATCTTAGTGTCTTTTGTTATAGAATTTTTTATAAATAAAACACTTTTTAAGCCTATGATAGGGGCATAACATTAATATTTCCTTATGACTATCCCATTTTGTAAAGTGATTCACTATCCCTTTAAGCAAAAGTTTTAATCTTATTTCTAATTTGATCAGTTTTTCCTAGAGTAAAGTACTTGGTAGGAAAATTTTAAAATAGTTGAACCCATGTTATCATGGATCTTATTGGCAAGGTTTGTAGCTTTCTATTGTTTTGTCCCTTATTGAAAAAGGGAATTGTCTTAATTTCATGGCATCTGGTGAGGCACCATTAAACTTTTGGTGTGTGACAATACTCTAAGAAAATTAAGAGATGTATACTTGGATCTTCAATGGGGAGAACTCCAAATTAATTCTATCATACCATGGAGAGAAAAGAAGGTTTAGCTCAAAGTTTTTGGCTTCAATATTAAACCTTGTAATACTCGAACTAATCGTTTAAATATTTATTGTGGCAAAATCCTTTAAGATCTCATGTTTTATAAAGTTATTTTTGCTTATTCAACCTCTATTTATCTTTAAAGTATCCTTCTTATATGTAGTGTTCAATCCATATTGAGGTTTGGTTCAATAAGATTCAGAAGTTTATGTTTGTTTGTAACAAATAAAAAGTCAAGTGCAAAAGAGATATAATAAAGAAAACTTAGTTATTGTTAATAAAATAAAGGAAAATAAAAAGTCTAATCTAATTAATTTATAAATTAAATTAGTATTAGCCTAATTCTTGGTAATAACGCTAAAAACTTAATGTATGTTATGTTTTAATTGAAAGCATATGGTGTAACTATAACTATCACTAATGAGTATAGGTCCATCCCACGAGGACTAGTTGCTAATTTCTAATTTATTATAAACTTATCTATCTAGAATATCAAATACTATTAAATAGATGAAAATTAATGAATAATTTTAAATAACCAAATTGAAAAGTGATCAAGTATAAAACAATCTATGAATAAACTATATCCAGGTAAGATATTCCCTAAGAACTTTCCTATATTTTGCCTTCAGTTAAATTTAGTGAACAACAATAGTTCCTTAGATAGGTAAGAATTACTAAGTTATAATTATATTCTTTCTTAAGAAAAATCTAAATTCTTATCAAGTTAATTGAAATCCTTTTCTAGTCAAGATAACTAAAGAATTTATTAATCTAATTAATGAATTCTCATGATAAGTTTTACCCTAGCTTAGAAAGATCACACAATTCTCTCTTGAGTATGCCATTCAACTACTAAAAACTTAAAATGAGATCTAATTCTGCGCATAGTAGAGTAACAACAAAAATATTTTGTTTCATTTTTAAAAACTAAGATTACTTAAAGTTTATAATATGATTAACACATGAACACAATAAAACATGGATCATAAGTTCATACCATCTTATGTAGCACTGTAGCGTGATTCTTTTCTTAAATTTTACTTTAGAAAATTCATGAAATTAATTCATTGTAACCATTGTAATCGTACATATGTCAGGCCTTTAATAGTATCTATATGAATGTGTTGAAAGAACTCTATAAGTGGTATAGAGGGTTAGGAAAGAAGTATTATCTCCTATAAAGTCTAAGTAAATATATAATAGGGCTTAGACCTTTTAGTAATTTAATTTAAATAAATTTTTAATTTCAATTTGAACCACAACTAATTCAAATTAAATACTGATTGAGCCCAAATAAGATTTAATATCTCATATTGGTCTTTATTTATTAAATATCATATATTTAATTATAAAGTTTCTCAAATTTTATAATCACGTCTAACTTAATAAAAATATCTTTGTTCTTTTTTCATTCGTTTATGGGTGTGACATATTAGGTTCTTAAATATATTATCAATGAATATAAATTATAACTATAAAGAATATTTAAGATTAGATAAATTAAACACCTTTCATTTATCTTTCATTCTTTAATTAAGATTATATCCATAGGTTAAAATTGATGTTTAGCAATAGATCATGACTAGTCAAATAGTAGGAATGTCAAAGTAATTTTAACTAACTTTTTCATGTAAGATTGTCACATATAACTCAATTATTTCGTCATATTATGTCCTAGTTAGATAGAGGATATAATTTTAGTATATTTAAGTCCAATCATGTTAATTATCCATAATTAATAATTAATTTAATTAATTACATTTGAAAAAACTTTTCAAAGTCTCATTCCCTTTTGGTCAAGAACCTTTTGAATTAACACTATTCGAGAACAATGAAACATTTTTTATATTCACTTTAGAGTAAGATTCCTATATTGATTACTCAATTACTTCCATATAGTTCATATTATATTCAATGGCTACTAACTAAGCTACCTTTGAATATAACATGTCTAAGTAGTATAAAAAATAACAACCCTTATATCAGATACTTTAGAGATCTTAAGTCAAAGGATCACTTAAACAATCATCACAACGAGAATTTTAATAGATATACAAGTAATATTCTAAATGGAATTCTCATACTAGGTTAGTTTAGTAAACTTATTCTTCAATAAGTATTCACATGTTTGATTAAGCATCTCTATACTTTAATCTATGATATCAACTATTTTCTCTATAAAGAATAAATATAACATGAACTAATCTTTTTATATTTTACTAATGTTCAATTTCAATATAATAATGAATAGGAACAATTTATGAATAATATATAAATATTATATGAATATTGTTGAAAACGTGTCTAAATATCTATAGATTGGATTAGGATGACTTTATCTTTTGGATAATTTTTTGTTTTTCTGACCTAGTCTTTAAGAGGTTGTTCATTTTTTTTTTCAAATTAGGGAGTTGTTATTCATACCTAAGAGTAAGGAATTTATTTGAGGTTTTGTTAGACTCTAGCTTTATTTAAAGAGCTTTGTAATAGAAGTTTGAAATAATCCTTCGTATAACTTCTTGTCTCTAATTTCATAAAATAATTTTTTCTCTAATAACAACAAATTGGTATCAGAGCTTTCATGTTGAGGGATTTATGAGTTGAGTGAAACCATAATGAAGGTTGAAAAAATATCCACAACTGTTACACCACTAATTTTTGATGATGACAACTATGAAGCATAGGCTATGAAGATGATTGTTTATCTTGAAGCTTTGGATCTTTGGGAGATTATAGAAGAAAACTATAAAGTTTTTTAATTATCTGAAAATCCTACAATAGCTCAACTAAAGAATCACAAAGAGAGAAAGACAAAGAAGTCCAAGGTAAAAGCTTGTCTTTTTTTAGCTTTATCGAGTGTGATTTTGATAAGAATTATGAATCTACAATCTGCTAAAGATATTTGGGATTATCTCAAATATGAATATTAAGGAAATTAAAGAACCAAAGGTATGTAAGTGCTCAAATTGATCAACGAATTTGAGATGCAGACTATAAAAGAGACATAAACTATTAAAGGCTATGCTAACAGGTTGCTAAACATTGTTTACAAGGTACAACTTCTTGGCAAGGATTTTCTTGATGAAAGAATTTTGCAAAAAATTTTGGTCACTGTACTTGAAAAATATGAATTCAAAATTTCTTCATTAGAAGAATCTAAAGATTTTTCAAGCATCTCTTTGGGAGAAGTAATAAATGCTTTGCAGGCATTAGAGCAAAGAAGAATGATGAGGCAAGAGGAGGCAGTACAAGATGCTTTTCATATAAAAAGACAAAACCTAGGAGGATGCAAAGATAACAAGAATAATAAGAGGAAAAATAACAAAAAACTTGAAGACTCAAACAAGTAGTAGGATGAGGTTTTTCCACATCGTCCACATTGTAAAAAGACAAATACCCTTAAAGAAAATACTGGCGGAAGCTTGATGTCAAATGTAAAATATGTGGTAATATGGGGCATATGGAATAGATATACTAGTCTTAACTTGATGAGAAAAGGTGTCTATAGAGCAGAACCAAGAGGAGCAACTCTTTGTTGCAACATACTTTGGTACAAGTAACAATTCCAGTGATTCTAGGCTGATAGATAGTGGTTGCATAAACCATATGACCAATGACCAGAACCTCTTTAAAAAGATTGATAAAACCATTATTTCCAAGGTGAAAATTGGAAATGGTAATTTTATCTTAGTCAAGAGAAAAGGAACTGTAGATATTAAGAGTTTGATAGGTTTGAAGCATATCACAAATGTTTTATATATGCTTAACATTGACCAAAATCTGCTTAGTGTAGCATAACTAGTTGAAAAATCTTTCAAAGTTATATTTGAAGACCTATGATGCTTAATCAATGATGTGAAAGGCAGTGATGCATTTAACGTGAAAATGAGAGCTAAAAGCTATGCTCTAATGGAGGATGAGTAAATAAAATTTTCAAGCAGTATGAGCAATACTGAATTATGGCAAAAGAGGCTTGGACATTTCCACCATGTTGGACTTCTTTACATGCAGAAACACGCTTGGTGAGAGGTGTTTGATTTCTTGAAGACAATTTAGTTGATTGTGTGGCTTGTCAATATAGAAAGCAAGTCAAAAAACTATTCCCTCAAATAACATAGAGAGTAAAACATAAGTTACAGCTGGTGTACACGGATGATGGAGGACCTCAGAAAATGTTATCTTTAAATGGTAATAAATAATAAATTACATTTATTAATTATTTCAGTAGATTTTTCTGGATTTTTTTCTTCAAATACAAATTTGAGGTTGTTAATATATTATGGAAATATAAAGCCTTTGTGGAAAATCAAAGTGGTCATAGGGTTACATATAATAAGATCAAATAATAAAAGAGAATACACAATTGAAGTCTGACAAATTTTATGAAGAAGCTGGTATTAAACACTAACTTATTGCACCTTACACCCCATAATAGAACATGTAAGTGAGAGAAAATTTTGAAGTGTTTTAGGAATGACAAGGTGTATGCTATATGAAAAGAAACTACTAAAGAAACTATGAGCAAAGGATACAAACACCACTCTATTTTTACTAAATAAGCTACCAACCATACTTTTAACTAAAAAATCTCCTTTTGAATCCTGGCTTGGTTACAAGCTAGATTTACAAAACCTTAAAATTTTTGTTATGTTTGTTCTTCTTATATGCCTCATGTTAAGAGAGACAAACTTAGTAAAAAGGATGAACCAAGTGTTTTCGTTAGGTACAACAACACTTCCAAAGCTTGCAGAATTTTTCAATAATGAAAATAAATTCTTATAAGTAGAGATGTCAAATTCACAGAGGTCAAACAATAGAACTAGGAAAAACCAATGAAAAAGCAAATTCAAGAAGTTTTAGAACACTTTGATGATGGTGTAGATGACATAATAATCATAAATACAAGGCCCTTATTTGAAATTAATGAAAGAAGAAATGTTGTTGTTCTAGTAACTATAAAATTCAATGAAGCTAAAAAGGATGACAAATGAACAAATGATATAAAAGAAGATCTTAGGATGATTGAAAAAGATGACATATGGGGCTTGATGGATAGACCACAACACAAATAGCCCATAGGAGTTAAATGCCTTTATAGAACCAAACTTAATACAGATGGTTCTATAAATAAATATAAGGCTAGATTAGTGGTGAAGGGATATGCTCAAGTATTTGGAGTAGATTTTCTAGAAACATTTGCTCCAGTTACACGCCTCGATAAGATTAGAATGTTGCGAGCCTTGGTTGTCCATAAATGATGAAAATTTTACCATTTAGATATAAATATGCTTTTTAAATGATTATATACAGGAGGAGATATTTGTGGAGCAACTAGAAGAATTTCAAATCACGGGATGAATAGGTGTAGTTTATGTTAAGTTTTGATAGGTGTTTTAGTGTGTTTACAGGTGTTCAATAGATGAATATTGCATCTTTAGGCTTATAATTATGTTAATGTGATTATTTGTTTATGTTTTAAGTCTTATGTGGTATAGAGCATGAATTTGGATCTTAATCTTGTGTTCTTGAGGTGTTTTATTGTGTTTGTTAGTAACTAAAACTAGATAAATGAATATTGAAGAAAGTTAGAACAAGCTTGGGCTAAAAGGCAGGGTCACGATTATGCATGGATTGTCATGGTCATGATAGAAGACTCTTCCCCAGTGTCACAATCGTACACCCAATGTCACGATCATGATAGAAGGTATTTTATGCAAGGTCACGATACCCCTATCACGATCGTGACAGACACTTTCCAGATACAAGAATTTCCATTTAATTTGATATTTGAGGGCTTTTTTAAAACAAAGTGACTTGGGTAAGTCCTAAACTTAACCTTAAGACACACATTTACTATAAATGAATATAAAGAGATCAAAATGAGCTGCCATTATCTTACCAAATTAGATCAAGGTAAGGAAGATCAAGCAGGGAGCATTGGAAAGTTCCAACCATTCTAACATTTCCATATCAATCCACATCAAGTTCTTTATTCTTTTCTTTGTTTATTTTCTTTAAGCTTCATGTATGAACTAGGATTGAGGATGCTATACATATTTATTAAGTTTTAATTTTTAGACTAGGATTTGTTCTTGAGTTATTTTGTGACTTGATCATTATTGATTATAATACAACGTTATGGTGTTACGGTATTTGGGTATGCTAGCTAATAGTTTGATAAGAAATCAACAGAGTGAGTCGAAAGTAATTTGATTAGGTTGGGTAATGAGAGTTAATGAACTAATAAGTCACGCAAATATGAAATTGATAATCATTTGAAGAGACATCTTGTGTGAAAACTTAACTATCTGATAGATCACTTAAGAACTACTTGAAAACATTAGGCTATTTTTATGAATCGGGAGATTGCAAAATTTGGAATTTTATAATCGATTAGGGGTAATTTATTGGGTTTAAATGATTAGGTCTTAAGAGAGAGTAATCAACCTTTCGAAAAGCTAAGATGGACACCTATTTGAATCAAAAATGGTTAAGGGAGCAAAATAGCGATAGAATGAATCCTAGACTTTCAATCTTGATCATCCTTGTTTTATTATGACATTTCAATTGTTAAGTGGTTAATTGCTTAATTTTATTTGATTTTCTTAATTTCTTATTATTCACTTTCATTCAAATCATATTTTTAAATGTTAGACAAAGTTAGATTCACTTAGTTTTACCTATTTCCTTGTGAGATCGATAACTTTAATAATATAAACTTATGATCTATATACTTGCAAAAATTAAGGATTTTATTATAGGTAAAACTTGCTTAAGAAATTTTTGGTGCCGTTGTTAGGGAATTAGTTTAGGACTAGTTGAATTCCTTTGTTCTAAGGAATTTTTTGCATTTCTTGTGTCCGTGTGACTACATGAACACAAAAGTTGCTCAGAGTTTAAGCAAGGTCATAAAACTCTAGCATTTGATATCACAAGAATAGAACAAGCAATTCAAAGAGTGAAATGCCAAGAAGAGACCGAAAGTACAATGGCAGAAGAATATATTCAAGGAGACTAGCAATGAACCCTAATGGATTTCATGAGACTAGGGTTCAACATTGCAAATCGAGGCATCACTTGACCACTATTACAAGAAGCATCATTTGACATCAAGCAAGGTTTGTTGAACATGCTACAAACCAATGTGCAATTTTATGGATTAACTAATGAGAATCGTAAGCCTATTTGGTGAATTTTCTAGAATATGTGATAATTTCTAATATCAAGGAATGTTGGAAGATGTCTTTAGGATAAGGGTCTTTCCCTTCAAACTTAAGGATAAAGCCAAAACATGTTATCATTCTCTAACTCCTACAAGCATTACAATTTGGGAGAAGCTGGTGTTTGAATTACTTCCCTCTTTCAAAGATGACAAAGTTAATAAAGGAGATAACAAATTTCCAACAAAGTATTGGGAAGTCACTTTATGAAGCGTAGGAACATTATAAGGATTTGCAAAGGAGATGTCCTCACCATAACTTACTCAAAGAATTCTTATTGCAAACCTTTTACAATGGAGTTAATCCACCCACAAGGGGCACTATAGATGTGGCATCTAGAGGATCTCTAATGAGAAAAATAGTTGAGAAAACAAAGAAATTGCTAAAAGAGATAACAAGCAATAAATTTCTTCAAACATTAAGCAGAAGTAGACAACAAATGACGTTCTGCGATTAGAAAGGAGCCATTGCTATTGATTTGAAAACAAAAATGCAAGATAAGACTGAAAATTTAACCAGATAGCTTAATAGCATGAGAGCCTCTTCATCAGCTTCAGTTAAAGCAATTCAACATAGGTGTGGATTATATGGACAAGATAACCATTATACCGTTGACTGCTTCTTGATGCAAAAGAGTGAAACAAAGCAACTAAAGTATATGGGAGCATAGTTTGGTTGAGAAAGAGGAAACAATCTTTATTCCAATACTTATAATCCTAGGAGGAAGAACCACCCAAAATTTTCTTGGTTAAACAAAGCAAGAAGTCAATTCCGAAATCAAGGGCCATTTGGATTTCAAAAAGAGAAATCCAGTTTTACTGACTCTAAATTTAAGAAGATCATAGACAAGCTTATAAGTATGGATGAAACTCATAAAAGACTAAAAGGAAGATTATAAGTATGGATGATGCCCAGAAGAGGCTGGAAGTTCAAGCAAGTCAATAAAAACCTTGCCTCTTTTATAACTTAGAGGTCCAAAAGAGTCAACTAATGGATGCATTGAGAACAAGAAGTGTAGGGAGTCTCTTGAGCAATACTGAAGTAAACCTAAGGGAACAACTCAAAGCAATCACACTCATAAGTGGGAAAGAATTAGAGCAACTAGTAGAGAAACAATTTGAAACCCACTTAGAAGAAGACCAAGAAAAGAAGAAGAAGGATACCCTTCCCCTTTTCCACCTAAGATTCCATTTTCCCAACTATTAATAAAGAACAAAATGGATACACATTTGGCAAAGTTCGTGGAGAAGTTGAAAGCTTTGTAAAATAACCTATCTTTTGTGGAGGCATTGAAATATATGCCCAAGTACGCAAAGTTCCTTAAAGACATATAAACAAAGAAGTAGACATGGGAAGAGCATTAAATGGTAGCACTAAATAAAAGCTATAGCTCTATTATCACCAGTCATATGTCTTCTAAGCTGAAAGATCTTAGAAGCTTTACAATACCCTCTGTGGTTAGTGAGTTAGAATTTGCAAGGTGTTTATGCGACTTAGGCGCCCGTATAAACCATATGCCTTTGTTGACCTTTAGGAAATTGGGGCTTGGCAATGTGAAGTGAACTTTGATATGAATGTAATTGGCAGATCGATCCATAAAGAAACCAGTTGTCGTGGTGGAGGATGTTACTGTAAACGTGGACAAGTTTAATATTCTTGTAGATTTCTTCATATTAGATTTCAAAGAGGATAAAAACTGTCTACTAATTCTTGGACATGACCCTTCATGAACACTAGAAAGCACTGATAAAGGCAAATTGCTTCTTTGAATTTGTGATAAGCACATGGATTTTAGTATGAAAAAAGAATTGAAACATGTGCAAGAAAGCAACTTTTGCATGAAAATAGACATAATGGATGAGTATATCAAAACAAAAGAGAAGGGATTCTTTGAAGAAGTAAGTTATGAGGAACAGACAAAAAAGGATATAAAGTTTGAGGAATATTTAAAAGGCCTTATTCCAGAAGTTAAAACAGAAGAGTGGACGAGGGTGATTGATAAAAAAGATGAATAGTTCACCTTCCTACAACACAAACTATTTGATTCCACCAAAGATTTAGGAGATTTTATCATTCTCGATTATATTGAAAGTCTGTTATCAAGACGGACATTATTAAAATTACTTCAATTTTTTAATTTGATTGATCATGCCCTTTTTAATATCTTGTAACATGTAGCTTATTTACAAGCTACTAAACTGATCTTGACCAAAAAGGGTAGTAATAAGACACTCACAACTGATCCCGGTAGAGTTTTAAAGGATGTAAGGTCAAGCTAATGACCATAACTTGGCATGTTCAGTAGCTAGATTGTAAATCTTGTGTAGTTAGGGTGTTTTGGATTCTAGAATTAAGTTTTTAATTATAATAATTTGTAATAGTTTGGGTTGTTAATCTTGTTATTTTTTTGAGCGAACATAAGTTAGAGAAGGCTGGGAGAAGTTCTTTAAGCTAGTTTTGGACAATAACAAACTATTAAAGGAGATGGTGTAAGAATAACGATGACAACACCATGAAATAAAGAGGATATACAAATACTTTGCTACTCAAGGTGTTCAAATCTTATCTTTAACATCGTCAATGCCTCCCTCAGTGTAACGTGTTTTATACTCTAACCTTTCTTTTTGTTTTTCTTGTCAATTTTAGTTTCTTTTATATGGTGTTTGTTCCTTCACACTGAGGACAATGTATTGTCTAAGTGTGAGGAGGTTTGTATTTTTTGCATTATGAGTGTGAATACATGCATATCATATTGTTATTTTTCTTTTTTTAGTTTGACATGGTGTAAGTATATGTGTGAATTTCGTGAATGTGTCAATGACAATAACTTGGTGGAAGTAATTTAGCTTTGAACATAGTCGATGTAGTTGTAAAGGCATATTAGCTAGTGAGATTTGTGTTCTAAGTATCTTTGATTAAATATGGATGTTAATTAGGATATGACATCAGTTCATTCTCCTTAGGAAATTTTTTAACATGCATTTATAAATATAAGTCAATTAAATGTGTTAATATCATTAGTAGTCTTTCATGAGGATGATTATCTAAAAAAAATAAGGTAGGCTGTGTGAAATGTAATAAAAAAATGTGTATCTTTAGGAAATAACCATTTCGCCAGCCTTCAGGTTATGAATAGAGCTAGTATCTAGTTAAGAATATGATATCGTAGAGTAACCGAGGACGTTCATGAAAAAACGTTTATCTTTGAGTCAAAAGGATAGAATGACATTCCAACCAAGCTAATTAATAAAACATGACCAAGTTAAGTAACCAGGGGATATTCATGAAACAATGTTTGCTTTTGTGTCAAAATATTTGTTCAATGTTAAAGAGAATTAAAAAAAGTGGTAATTTAGAAAATAAATCCTATTGATATTTGAAAATAACAAAAATTTTCATGAAAGGTTACTTAGTGTAGTTGTAAATTTTGGTTGATTACTAATCATCAATGTATATGTAAAAGTGCTTTAGGATAATGAATATGATGTTAATAGCTTAGTATGTATATTTAATCCAAGGTGCTTAGTCATGAATTGTATAGGTTAATATGTTAGAAAAAATTGAATGATTATTGTTTGTGGTTAAATTAGTTTCATGAAGTTAGATGCCATTTTCTCATTAGTTTATGTTTTATGAATGTAAGTGTTTATGTTTGGTTTGTTTGAGTTTGAGTTTAAGTTTGTGTTTTTTTTGGGTTTTTTTTAAGGAAAAGCAAAAGTTCAAGTGTGGGCATGTTGATAAGTGTAGTTTATGTTATGTTTTGATAGGTGTTTTAGTGTGTTTATATGTGTTTAATAGATGATTATTGCATGTTTAGGCTTAGAATTAAGATATTTTTTTTAATGTTTTAAGTGTTATGTGATTTAGAGAATAAATTTGGATCTTAATCTTGTGTTCTTGAGGTATTTTAAAGTGTTTGTTAGTGATTCAAACCAGATAAATGAAGATTGAAGGAAGCTGTAACATGCTTAGGCTAAAAAGCATGGTCATGATTATGCATGATGTGTCATGATAATAATAGAAGATTTTTCCCCAGTTTCGGGACATAAGGTATTTTATACAGGATCATGATTGTGAAAATCGTCATAGACACTTGCTAGATATGGGATTTTCCATTTGTTTTGATGTTTGGCGGGCGCTTTTAGAACAAAGTGACCTGGGTAAGCCCTAAACCCTAAGACACACATTTACTATAAATGAACATAAAGAGTCCAAAATGAATTGCCATCATTATACCAAATTGGGATCAAAGCAAAGAAGATCAAGAAGGGAACATTGGAGAGTTCCAGTTATTCAAACATTTCCAGATCAGTCCACATCAAGTTCTTTATTCTTTCCTTTTCTTATTTTCTTTAAGCTTAATGTATGAACTGAGATTGAAAATGCTATATATGTTTATTATGTTTTAATTTTCAAATTAGGATTTGTTCTTAAGTTATTTTGTGACTTGATCATTATTGATTTCAATACAACCTAATAAGTCATGCAAATATCAAATTGATAATCATACAAAGAGAAATCTTATATGAAAACTCAATTATCCGATAGATCACTTACGAAATAATTGAAAACATTAGGCTATTTTTGTGAATTAAGAGATTGCCAAATCTGGAATTTCATAATCAATTAGGGGTAATTAATTGAGGGGTTAAATGATTAGGTCCTGAGAAAGAGTAATCAATCATTTAGAAATCTAGGATCAACACCTAATTGAATCAAAAGTGGTTAAGGTAGCAAGATAACAATAGAATGAGATATAGACTTTCAATCTTGACCATCCTTGTTTTATTGTGACAACTCAGTTGTTAAGTGGTTAAGTGCAAAATTTTATTTGATTCTTTTAATTTCTTATTATTCAATTTCATTCAAATCATATTTTTAAACCTTAGACAAAGTTATGTTCACTTAGTTTTAGCTATTTCTTAGTGGGATCGATAACTTTAATACTACAAACATGCGATCCATATACTTGCGAAAATTGAGGATTTTATTATAGGTAAAACTTGCTTAACAAGGATAAGAAGAGAAGGTCTACAAGCTAAAAAAGGCTTTGTATGGTCTTAAATAGGCCCCGAGAGCCTAGTACAACATAATTGATGATCATTTTCAAAACTTTGGGTTCAATAAAAGTCTAATTGAAGCTACATCATATATGAAGCAAACAAAAGCTAAATTAATCGTAATTTCTTTTCATGTTGTTGATTTTCTTATAATAAGAAATGATGAGAAGCTCATAAAGGAGTTTAAATCTGAAATGCTCGATGTATTTAAGATGAATGACCTTGGTTTAATGATTTTTTTTTCTGGAAATGGAGGTGAAGCAAGATAAAGATTGAATCTTTATATACAAGGGAAGTATGTAATGGAAATACTTAAAAATTTTCATATGGAGGATTGCAAAAGCACTGCTACTCCAATAAACCAGAAGGAAAAGTTGAACAAAGATAATAAAGTTGATAAGGTGAATGAATATCATTATAGAAGTCTAAGTGGTTGCTTAACGTATCTTATTGCAGCTAGGCCTGAAATTATGTTTGCAGTAAGTATGCTTTCAAGATTTACGCATTGTGTAAGTGAAG
>JAOTJB010000210.1:27575732-27587945 GCA_027123815.1 Erythroxylum minutifolium
ATGCTTTTCCATGAAGTATTATACTCGATGAGACCAATTACTCATTATGTTCTTAACTTATGGAGATGCGAATAGGAGCACGCAATAATGCTGGATATCTCACTAAGGCAGCAAAAAATCCTACAACTGAAGACCAAAATTTTTAAACGTGGATTACTAAAAATCAAAGAGTGAAAAGTTGGCTTATTGATTTAATGAGTTAGTTGCTAATAAAATGATTTATTCTTCTTCCTACTATCAGAGAAATATGAGATGTTGTGTCAAAAAATTTCTATGATGGATAGGATGAAACCTGTCTTTTTAAATTGAATATGAAATCTTTTAAAACCATATAAGATGGTAGACCATTATCAACACACTACAATGAACTTGTGGCTATTTTTCTAGAAATTGGTCATGAGTCAACTTCTCAAGAATAGACTATTAAAGGAGTAGTCCAATTACATTTAATAATAGCTAGGCTCCACGTTCATAATTTCCTAAGTGGACTTGATTATGAATTTGATCAGGTTTGGGGAAAGATCTTACGTAAAGACCTAAAACCTGACCTAGAAAGCATATATGCATTTGTAAGGAGAGAGTATCTACAAAGACAGACAATGGGAGGATCTCGTTCAATCTTTGAACACTCAGTGTTGTTGGCTAATCAAAACTGACAAGGATCATCATCTGCCTCTGGAAAGAATCACAAAAATCAATGCACTGGAAAGTCTAACAATTTTATGTGTGATCATTGTGGTGAACCAGGTCACTTGAAGAAATGTTGTTACAAAATTATGGGTTATCCTGACTGGTGGGATTTTAAAAACCCCCCCAAAATTGTTGTTGGAAAGGCTGTGGCAACTATGAATGAAGTGGAATCTAAAGGAGAGGAAAAGTTAGTGCCCATACAAAATATTTCTCATTAAGGTATTATGGGTAATGTAAATGCTTTATCTATAATTTCTAGGAAAAATATCTAAACTATTAATACAGGTGCATTTGATCATATGATTAGAGATTCTAGCTAATTATAGTCCATCAGTATATCCCCTCAATCCATTATGTCCACAAATGATGGTAGTATATCGTCTATTATGGGGAAAGGATCTGTTACCTTGTATAATTCTCTTACATTAAATTCAGTCTTAGCCATGCCATCCCTTGAGTACAATCTCCTGTTTGTTGGAAAAATTACTTCAGCTCTAAAATGTACTATAAATTTTTACCCTTCGTTCTATGTCTTTCAGGATATTCTGGTAGGAAGACTCTTGGTTATAGTGTTAAACGAGGCAAACTATATTACTTGGAATTAATGGAGAATAGAGGACAAAAATTCAGTCATGCATATCAGACTAATAGTAAAAAAACTAAGTAAATGTTTGGTTATGGCATCAATTGTTTGGTCATCTTTCTTTTAGATATCTTAAGAAAATTACAACCATATCTTTTTTAAACTTAAGTGATTCAGATTTTTATTGTGATATTTTTGAACTTACAAAAATCCATCGTATTCCTTATTTTACTAGATTAAATAAAAGTTCTGATCCATTTGCAGTCTTACATTCGGATATATGGGGACTTGCAAAAATTCTTTCATTATCTAAAGTTAAATACTTTGTTACGTTCATTAATGAATGTACATATATGAGTTGGATATCGCTACTTACGAAAAAGTGATGTTTGTATAGCATTTTGACAATTTCATAACATAGTGAGCACTTAATATCAAAACCAATTTAGGTGTGGCAAACTGATTATTCCATGGAATTTATGGATGCTACTATTGAAATTTTTTTGAATGGCTTAGCAAAAAGTAGGAATAGACAAATATTAGAGGTGGTTCGTACTTCTCTCTTTGGATGAACATGCCATGTTTTATTAGGGAAAGGCAGTAAAATCTACTGTTTATCTCATCAATAGATCACCATCTTGGGTTTTAGATTTTCAAACTCCTCAATAGAAAATACAATCCTTACTTTCAATTCCTCATCTCCCTAACCTTGAACCTAGAGTTTTTGGCTTTCTAGTTTACGTTCATATCCCTAAAATTTTGAGAACTAAACTTAATCCTTATGCAAAAAGATGTTTGTTTTTTGGATATTCAGATTTTCAAAAAGGATATCAGTGTTATGATTCTTAAACTCAAAAATTAAATATAACCTTGGATGCTTATTTTGGAAGTTAGAATTGATAGTTGCATTTTGCATGATGTTTTAGGGTGTAATCTGGTAAGTATTTAGTGGTAAATTGAGAGTTAAGTGTGTGTTTATGTGTTAATTATGTGAGTTTGTATGTTTATGTGTCTTTTATGGGTTAGTATGAATCTTTGAGCCTAATTGTTATATTTTTAAGGTACCTTGATGTGTGTGTTAGTGTTGTAGGGTAAACGGGGAAGAAAGATGAAGATTTGAGGAGTTTCGGGCTAAAAGACATAGGCCACGATCGTGCACAGAGGCCACGATTGTGACAGAGAGGGAAGAGCCAGAAGCATCCAGGCCACGATCGTGCCACCAGGGGCCACGATTATGATAGAGAGCGTCAAGTCAAGCCATAATTGTGCACTTCAGGCCACGATCATGATAGAAAGGATAAAATACCAGTCACAATCATGGCAGGCAGGGCCATGATCGTGCCCTGCATTGGGCTGACACAAAAACTTAAAATTTGAGTGATTTTTCATACCGTTTCAACTCGAGTTTGACCTAAGACTGCACAAAATAAATAGCACACTACAAGATAGCCGTCAACAGTCATTAGAGAGTGAAGAGAGTCGTGCCAAAAAAGCAAAATTCTGTCAAATTTGACAGAGACCTAGAGAGAGATCAAAAGATAAAAAAAGGAGACGAAGGAAGAGAAGCACGAAGACGTGCTAGACGCGAAGTACTTTCTGGAACAGGTGATTTCTTACCATCACCGCTTCGAGATTCTGTTCCTAACATTATTTCCAGTTATTTCATTATTTTTGTATAGTATTAAAAAAGGTGTTGAGATTCGTTGTGTGAATGTTGAGTTTACGTTTATATTCACTTTCAGATTTTGACTCTTGAAATTAATAAAATTTATTCGATTGTGTTTTCTTATTGAGTTGATCGTGATTTCAATTTTGTTCTTAATAATTTGGCAACAATTGCCAAATTGAGAGGGTGAGCCAAGTAAAAATCACCGATTTAAATAAAAAAAAGTGTTTTAAATAAACACCTACTGGACTTGTAATAAGCTTCAATCTTCATGGAATTATACTTAGGAACAATTACAAAGTCTGAGGGACCGAAGATTTATTAATGTGTGTGTACAATTGAAAAGGGTAACTAAATAACACTTAGGTCTTGATTTAATTGTATATTTAGTTCAAAGCCCCTAGACACATATTTTGTTTGTTAATGATTTTCCATATTTCAAATGAATGTGTCCAAGATTAAAGTTATTTCATGAAGTTAGAGTCATTGTCTCATTATAGCGTTGTGTGTTATGTGTTTTTATATATTTTGTTGTTTTGTTTGCTTAAGGACAAGCAAACGTTTAAGTATGGGGATGTTGATAGTTGCATTTTACAAGATGTTTTAAGTGTAATCTAGTAAGTATTAAGCATTAAATTGAGAGTTAAGTGTGTGCTCATGTGTTAATTGTATGAGTTTGTATGTTTATGTGTCTTTTATGGGTTAGTATTAACCTTTGGGCCTAATTGTTATATTTTTGAGGTACCTTGATGTATATGTTAGTGTTGCAGAGTAAATGGGGAAGAATTATGAAGATTTGAAGAGTTTCAGGCTAAAAGACATAGTCCACGATCTTGCACAGTGGCCATGATCGTGGAAAAAAAGGAAGAGCCAAAAGCAACCAGGCCACAATCGTGCACTAGGAGCCATGATCATGATAAAGAGCATCAAGCCAGGCCACGATCGTGCACTTCAGGCCATGATTGTGATAAAAAGGATAAATCACTAGCCACGACCGTGGCAGGCAGGGCCATGATCATGCCCTGCTTAGTGTTGACCCAAAAACTCAAAATTTGAATGATTTTTCGGACCATTTCGACCACGAGTTTGACCTAGCGCTGCTATAGAATAAATAGTACACTACAAGATAGTCGCTAGCAGTCATTAGAGAGTGAAGAGAGTTGTGCCAAAAGAGAAAATTTTCATCAAATCCGAGAGAGACCTAGAGAGAGATCAAGAGATTGAAAAAAGAGATGAAGGAAAAGAAACACGGAGATGTGCTAGACGCGAAGTACTTCTCGGAACAGGTGGTTTCTTGTCATCGCCACTTCGAGATTCCATTCCTGACAGTATTTCTATTATTTCAATTTTATTTACGTATAGAATTGAAATAGGTGTTGAGATTTATTGTGTGAATGTTGAGTTTACGTTTATACTCACTTTCTAATTTTACTCTTGAGATTAATAAAATTTATTGAATTGTGTTTTCTTATTGAGTTGATTTTGGTTTCAATTCTGTTCTTAATAATTCGACAACAAATTGAGAGGGTTAGTCGGGTAAAAATCATCGATTTGGGCTAATGAGAATTAGGTGAATCGATAGGTAGAGAATTGAGTCAAATCGATAAAGTCATGTAACGAGAGATTGAACATAGATTTCCAATAGCTTAATAGGCAATTTTAGAGCTAATTTAAGTTTTGGACCAATTACATATTGAGAGATTGCAATTCCTATAATTTGAATCAGGGATTACTAATTAGGGTTAAGAATTACAACTCGGGAGAGAGTAAATCACCCTAGGACCGCCTAGACCCGTTAATTCAACAATTACATAATTGGTTAGGTTTTCTTAGTTTCGAATTAAAATTCCTTTTCTCTCCCTTGGTAATTTCTAGGACAATTTTTGGTTGAGCTGTGATTTTGCTATTTTGTTTACTCTCTAGCACTTTAATTTCTCATATTTATTATTGATTGATTTAATTTTTGCTTTAGTTGTTTAATTAGGTTAATTGCGAACTTAGCTGCTTTAGATTTTAGGACTAGTTCCCTTCCTCGTGGGATCAACACTTTAGGTACTACACGAACGACTCGTTCACTTGCGGTAATTACCAAGGTTATAATTAGTAAAACGTAGCGTGTGTAACGTTGAGCCAACATATTATTTAAGGGAAGTTTCAACATCTTCCATTTAGGGGGAGAATGCTAGTGGAGAAAATAATAATGTTGATGGAGGGAATATGTTACAATGCACATAAGGAAATGCAGATGAGTGCTTAGAACCAGACGAAGTTATCTATATTGCAGGCAATATAGATGAATGCTTAGAATTGGAAGATAATTTAGCCAAGCTTTGAAGCATTTGATCAATCAAGTGAAAGGGGAAACGGTCTTTATAAGGTGCTAAGTTCAATTTCTTATAGTCACTACAAACTTGCCACCAGGTTTGCACTAGGGTGGGAACCAACGGACCTTCTTGATTAGTCACTATTGTTATTCCAAACTTCTTTAGAACCACCTAAATAGGACTTAGCCACTTACTATCAGAGATTAGGTAAATGACCCCAGCATCGAGAAGCTTCATCATTTCTTTTATCACGAATTCCATCATCAAAGGATTCAGCATACATTGAGCTTTCCTTATGGACTTGGCATCCTCCTCCAACAAAATACGATGTATACATATAGAAGGGCTTATTCATTGGATATATGTGATTGTCCATCCAATAGTTTTTTTATACTCCCTTAACATTCCAACCAGTCTGTCTTCTTGGAATGAAGTTAACTCTACTGGAATGATAACTGGAAGGGTTCACTTATCTCCCAAATATGCATATTTTAGGTGGGTGGGAAGTGGCTTTAGTTCCACTTTAGGCACCTACACATTAGAAGGTAACAACTTTTGGTGAGATTTGAGTAACTGTATGGAGGCCAAATTATACATTTTTGGAGAGTTTCCCAATGATTCCAAAATAGATTCCATTAAAACCAGCTCTTCTCCCACTTCAACATCATTATTGGCTTCTGATTCCATATGCTTAATCAAGACTATTTTTAAATGATCCTTGTAACTTAATATAAACATTTCTTACAATAAAGGATCAATCACATCAACAGTGAAAACAGAGTGATCATCATAAGGATTTTTTATGGCATCAAAAATGTTAAAATGAATCACTTCTCTATCAAATTCCATTATGAGGATGCCCTCATGAACATCTATCTTAATCCAAGCTGTATTAAGGAACGGTCTCCCCAATAAGATAGATATATGATTGTACAAAGTTTTATCATTCATATCAACAACATAAAAATCTGTAGAAAGTACTAACTAATTCACCTTCACTAAGACATCCTCAACTACACCATTAAGGTAAGAGTTAGTACGGTCTGCCAATTGTATGGTAACACTTGTTTCTTTTAAAGGTCCTAAATTTAAGGAAGCATAAATCAAACGAGGCATGACATTAATTGAAGCTCCCAAATCTAATATGGCTTTATTGATCTCAGTATTACCAATTTTATAGGGAATAGTGAACATACCTAGATCCTAACATTTTAGAGGTATTTTTTTCTTAAAAACCACAGACACGTTCTCACCCATTGTCACCTTTTTGTACCTCTTAGCTTTCTTTTATTTGTACATAATTCCTTAAGAAATTTTATGTTCCTTTATTCTTGCTTAATTGCATCTAGCAAATATATGTTCACTTATACCTTCTGGAAAGTCTTTAATATCTCTTTATCTTTTTCGTCCTTGTTCAGCTTTGCAAATCTACTAAGAAAAGGTGGAGGATTATTATTAAAAATATTAGGGTTTTTAAAGTTTACCTTTGTGCTAGATGAGGGGTTTTCTTCATTTCCTAACTCTTTCTCGATTTCTTCTTCATGGCAATCTTTGGAGAGGTCCTCTTAGGAACCTCAATCTCCTTGCCACTCCTTAAAGTTATAGCACTGATGTTCTTTGGGTTTACCTCCAGTTGAGATGGAAACTTTCCTCCACTTTGTGACTTTAGACAGTTAATCACCCCCACTATCTGACCCATTTTGTTTTCCAAGTTCTATATGCTTGATTTTACCTCTTGAAATTTAGATACGGTCTCCTGCTAAAGCTGTTGTACACCCTATTGTAATTGAATATTGTTAGTAGAAATAGTATTGACCAAGTCTTCTAGAGATGTACCTGAATTAGAAGAGGAGGTTTGTGGCCTCTTCTAGAAGTAATTCTGCCGTCTATTCCCCCTATAATTCAAGTTGGGATAATCCCTCCAGCCTGGGTTATAAGTCTGGGAATACGGGTTACTGGTTTGGAAAATTCCCTCCTACAGTATTCTCGCATTCCATATTTCCCTCTTGCAATGTCAGACACTCATCACTCGGATAGCTTATGTTTGAATATTCCACATGCCTTTACCTGTGCCTGTTTGGCTACAAGTTTTCTAGAAAAATACATTATCTCATCTAAATGATGTTTGTGGATGAATTACATATCTCGTTTACACAGCGAACATCATTGCAAGTGTTTAATTGTTTAGTATTAGTGGCCATTTGCTTAATTAAAATATAAACCTCCATAGGAGTTTTTTCACATAATGCTCCACCATGCAATACATTGACTAAACTCCTCTCCATAGTTAACAATCCGTTGTAGAAATACTAATCAAGGAGTTGTTAAGGTCTTTATGATGGGGATAGTTGACACATAACTTCTTAAAATGCTCCTAGTACTTATAAAGGGACTCTCCGTTACATTGCTTGTTGTCACATATTTCCTTTCGTATACTCGCTGTCTTCAATGCTAGAAAATATTTTTCCAAAAAATAGCCTCTTCATCTCTATACAAGTGTTCACACTCCCAGTAGGTAGATCAAATAACTAATCCTTTGCTGCATCTTTCAATGAGAATGGGGAAGCCCTCAATATGATTTACTCATCTGTCACCCCTAGAGGTTTTATACTCAGACATACCACATTGAGTTCCTTAAGATTCTTATGCACATCCTCACCTACAAGACCATGAAAATTAGGCAATAACTGTATTAATATAGACTTAAGTTCAAAAGTAACATGCTCAGCAAAATTAGGAAATGTAATGCATAAGGGTCTTTGGGTTAAGTCTGGTGTAGCCAATTCCTTTAGTATTCTTAGGTTTGCCATTACTTCTTCAAATTTGTTCTCGTTCTGCTTCTAGAGTTGTTTTTGCTTCCCTTTGTAACCTTTGCAATGTCTTTTCGATCTCTGAATGAAATAGTATAGGTTCTTTATGAAGAGATTTGGTCACTACCATACACCAATACTAGCAAATGTGTAAAGATTACAAAATAACCAAAAGAAACGATTATAAACAGATATATACATAAAAAACCAATTAAAATAAAAAAGAAAACTAAAGCACCACACTCCTTGGCAATGGCGCCAAAATTTGATAATGCATATCTAGTGCACCACAAAATTTACCTAACTCTATGCACTAAAAATTTATAACTGTGGTGAGTTAGGATCCTATCCATAAGGAATGTTCAGTTATTTTTGTAATGAAAATAATCAATGTTAAGGAAATGAAAAGTGGTGTTAGGTTGATGCGATTTTAAAAAAATAAACTTAAACTAATGAGAGCAAATTATAGAAAACTGTCAAAAGTAATAAAAGTGTTGAATATATGTAAAATTTTTTGGATCAATGTTGGCCTAGACATAATTAAACATATCTCATTGTTATAATGCTTACACACCTCTCCTAGAACTATTGACTAGAACTATTGATTGTAAAGTAATAACAAGTTCTACTAATCTTAATTTTCCCTTAGGTCGTGTATAATTAAAACAAGCTCTTTAATTAAACCTAACTACTGAATAACCTAGAACACACTCTCTAGATTTAATTGGGCAGTCACGTTATGAAATGGAAAATGGATCAATATAGGTAGTAACCTCACAAGCTCGGGTTATCTAACCTAAGTTGTATTGTTCCTAATGATTCAAGGTCATTAGTATCTACAAACGAGTCTCAAACATAACGATTACGGATTATATTAAAGATTCTAGCAACGGATTTGTAATAAAACAATTCAATGAATGCATTAAGATCATCTTTACATAATACCTAACTCAAAAAATAAAGACCAACGATAATAATCTATAAAGACAAAGATTCAACAAGAAACGATGGAAAGATATGCTTAATCATGACTATAGGCGTTGATTTCACCTCCAAACAGGTGTCGAGAAGCTTAGCCTTCCATAGCCTCCATGTTTCTATAAGAAGAGTAGCTCTCTGTCGTTTCTAAAACCCCAAAATGATATATATTAGTTTTTGTCGTCACAACATTGTATTTATACTAAAAATTAGGTTTTTAGGGTGCCAAGTCATAAAAATCAAGAGCGTGACTTAACGACTCACGACCGTGAATGGCCTCATTGAGGCTCACAACCTTGAGCTTTCCTTGTATGGGTGTGAGATGAGTGTCATACCCATTACTTAATTTTCATGGGCATGAGATGAGAGTTACGGGTAGGACTTAAAAGTTATGGTCATGACTTGATGGTGAGATTCATACTCTTCATTTTATGCATTTTCTTGTTCCTCTTTGCTCTAATCCTTCTCCTTATAATTCCATGAAGACAATTGAGTGTAAATCTTAAGAAGACGACTCCACAAGTGTGTTTTCAACTCACTTTAGCTGTTATGTTTCAAATTGTACCTAAAACCAAATATGAACCAAAGTAAATGTCTTAAGTATTTTAAATCATTAATCACTAAGTGTCATGGATTAAATGTATCAACAATTAGGCAAATATCATTATAACACATATTTTATTACTTACTATAATTTAGAAAACTCTAAATTCAATTAGAAACTGTTTCTAATAAAATTATAAATTAATTTTCCTTAATTATAAAATTAATTTCTACTTTCAAAATAAAAGAAAACACTTCAAGTTTAATTAAGAAAGTCCTTTACATTATTTATTTAGAGATTAATTTCTTAATTAATTAGAAAAATGTTCCTTAATAAATTAACAACTATTTCAAAATTTTAAAGAAAGCTCATTTTCTCAATTAATAAATGAAAACATTTTTCCAATTTTAATCAAGAAAAATACATTTTCTAATAAATAAAGAAATATTTTTAAAATAAATATAATAATAATGATTCTATAAGAAAATAAAATAATAAATTTAATTTATCTCAATCAAATTCAAACAATTACATTTAATTAAGAAATAAAATTCTTAATCACTTAAGAAAAGGCTTTTCTTAGTTATAAAGGAGTCTAATTAATTAATTTCAACCTAATTATTTTTAATTTTAGAAATAACTTTTCTAAAATTTAAATGTCATAATCAAATTAAGTATTAATCTTAATAACATTAAGAAAATAATTGATTTGGTTTTGGAATTGATTCTAAATTTTAAATCAATTTTATAATTCTTGTTTGGTATAAAGTTTAAATTAGTCAAGTGAGGAATACATTACTCCATACATGAAATAACTTTATTAAATTTTTAGGATTGCATTAATCCTAAAGTGAAACAAACTACTCTTATTCTAGTCTTGGATTTAGAAATCTTATTCCCAAACCTTCTTTATTCTAGGTTGAGAAATCCTTTATTCCTAACCTATAATAACCTAAACTAGTAACTAAACACAGATATCCTCCTTAATAAAAACCCTAGCCACAAATAATGATGTCGTCATCATCAAGTCACTGTCACCCAAGCCACCTACATGACCATCTCCTCTATTCAGCAATTGCCTACATTGCTTTACCTTTATGTGTTATCCCTTGTGATGATGGAGCAACATAAGAGACAACACAAAACTTAAGCATGACATCGTTTTCTCCAAGCTTGCATTGGCAACTCATCATGGCAACATCTCCTTCTCGTGACACTTATATCCAGAAGCTCCTCCCTCCCTAATAATATCACATACTTCCACTTTCTTGCTTCAAACCTCCAACTCTAACAATCATTTCAAGCTATAAGAGGAGTTACCTCCTCTATCGACCAATGCCATTAAGGAGTAACTTCTTTGGTAGTTGAGAACCATGCCTCCACTTATAATAGGAGTCAACTGCCACCAATCCTCCTCATGCCATAATAGTTACTTTATAGGTGCATAAGGAATATTAGCCACTAGCTGCCATCTTATTGCCTATAGAATCATAAACATGACAACAACAATACTAAATCACAAAACTACCATAAACAAGTAATCCAATAATAGATAAGAAAAATTGATGGCAAGCCTTGGAACAACTAGTAAGGTTCCTCATTTGTGACTGAAATGTCATGGATTCGAGTCACATAAATAACCTTTTTGTAAAATATAAAGGGATGGCTACCTACAATTGATTACCCTCCCTCAACCCTGAGAAAGTGGGGAGTCTTATGTGCTAAGGTAGCCTTTATAATATTTAAGAAAAATTCTTTTCATAAGAAAACATAACGCTAAAGCAATTTTATTGATTTATAGGGAAGTTAGTATTTACACTCTACATCTTTGCTTGCTCACTATTTTTAACACATGACTAAGGAGTCAATATAAGGTTTATGGATTTCTATTATAAACTTTTTATATTCATTAATTTAGGATTTATGAGGGCTCTCATATCATTATTCAAATCTAATTTGAATTTATGATTTAGGTTTCATAATTTGAATATGAAAATTTCAGAAAAATTTAGGGTTTGTAATATTGCAATTTCAATTCCATAATTTAATAACAATAATAATAGAATAAACATAATCAAGTATAGGATAAAAAGATGGATCTAATATCATTATTAGAAAATCAGAGTGAGATCCAATCCCATCTGCAGTAAAATAAATATTAAACCTTTTCGTTTGATTTTTTGAAAGTCAAGATCATTTAAATTTCATAACATGTTTAACAAAAAAATAAAATAAAACAATAATCATTATATGTACGTTACTATGAAAGCTTGAACCTTTTTCTTATCACTTCCCTCAATTTGCTTATAAAACATGCTCATCTTAACCACCATAGCCATACACATGTCCAGTCTCTAATAGTATCGACAAAACATATTGAGAGAACTCTATAACCAATGTAGAGAGGGTTAAGTAAGAAGTGTTATCTCCCTTAGTAATTAAATGAATAAAATTCTAATTTTAACTAAAATACAATTGGTCCCAAATATGATCCAATATATTGATCTTTATTTATTAAATATCTCATATTTAATCCTAAAGTTTCTCAAATTACAATCAAGTCTAATTTATTTAAAACACATTTAACTCTCTTGAACCCATTCTTTGTGTAACCCATT
>JAOTJB010000210.1:27618037-27638444 GCA_027123815.1 Erythroxylum minutifolium
AATAAATTTTATTCTATTATATGTGATTTATATTTAAAAATTATTTATTTATATTTTTATTTATATAGAAATATATAAAAGCAACTAAAGAATAATTTTATATATTTTCTATTTTTCATTAATAAAAATTTTATTAAAATTTTATTATTATTAATTATATTCAATTTTTTGTTAATAATATAAAATTATTATTATTATTATTAAGGTAAGGAGAAATAATATAAAAATATTATTAATTATATACAATTTTTGTTGCTAAGCCTTCTCTGATCGCTCTACTGCATAAAATGATATCGAGAATGTAAAAATTCAAAATCAAATTATGAAGCCAAAATTGTTTCAATTAATCATTAATTAGATCCACGTTGCCATTCACAATATTAGGATCTAATAATACCATACGAGTTGAAATAATGGATTGTAAAAGTAAGATATTAGGTTATAATAATTTAAATGGGCACTCTATTATACAAACCATTTTTCTTGATCTGATGTTGCTCGATTTTAGGAGGTTCTAGAGTAGTAATTATATTACTACTTTTGGATGAACAATTGCAGGTGTTTTTATGGTGCTAAAACCCAACCCATTACTTGACACATTTACTTCTACGTGGAATGCAACTTGTTGGGATGGTTTGCTTCAGCCTGAAATAGAACAGAAGCCATTTTTGTTGGTTAAGGCTTCAGAGGAAGTATGAGAACATGGATGCTCTTGCCACAAATTTGCATCTTAAGGAGTTGTTTGATGCATGAAGTCAGGTGGAAAGATATCAATTCTCCAAAGCATTATTTCAATGCAAGATGGAAGAAGGATCTTTATTAAAGCTACAAGTACAAAAGAGATTGGCTAAATTAAAAATTTAACCAATTAGGTTTTGTCATGGATCATGGCTTAAGCATTGATAGGGTCCTATAGTCTCATAGTTTGAGCTTTTCAATTTTTATTATGAACTTCCACATGGAACAAAGGATGTGTCATTGCCTAAACTAATTAATATGCTACATGTGATAAAGGTATACCTTAACAAGGAACCTAATTATGTTTTTGTTGTGAATACTTCCAAGAGTAAGAAAAAGGGCTAAAAAAAGAATAATAACAAGAAATAGAAGGCATATGCTAAAGTAGTAAATCTAAAAGGTGGTGTCAAGAAGAAGACAAATGATAAGGGCACTTGTTTTCATTATAAAGTCGATAGGCATTAGGAGAGGAACTATAAAGTTTATCTTAGTACCCTAAAAGATAAGAAGCTTAAGGAAGCTGCTTCTTCAAGTATTTTTATGATTGAGATCAATCTTTCTATTTCATATTCTTAGGTTTTAGATACTAGATGTAGTTCTCATATTTGTAATGACATAAAGATGTTAGCAAGGAGTAGATCAGTCAGGAAAGGCGAAGTAGACCTACTAGTTATTAGTAGAGAAAAAGTTAATGTATTAGTTATAAGAACTTATAGTTTAGCTTTTCCTTTTCACCTTAAACTAGAACTAGATAATTATTATTATATTCCAATTAATACTAGAAAAATTATTTCCATTTCTTATTTAGATTTGACTGGATTTCTTTGTTATTAGGAATAAAAGTTAATTATATTTACAAAGAAGATGTTTATTATAAATCTAGATTACTTACTAATGGATTGTATGAATTAGATCTTGAAAGGCTAATCCTTAATAAAAATAGCAAGAAAAGAAAGTTATGAAATTCATCTTATTTATGACATTGAAGGTTAGGTCATATCAATGAAATGAGAATCATAAAGTTTAATAAATAAAGATATTTAGATCCTTTTGATTATAAATCATATTAAACTTGTGAATCTTATTTGTTAGGAAAGATAACCAAACTGCCCTTTAGTAAAAAGAATGGCATATTAGTGAGTCACTAGTGCTTATACATCCAGATATATATCATCCTATATTTATTCACATTAGAGGTGGATGTTTAAATTTTATGTTCACAAATGAACATTCAAGATATGATTATGTCTACTTAATGAAACAAAATTCCAAATCCTTTGAAAAGTTTATAAAATTTAGACATGAGGTTGAGAAACAAATTGGTAAGAGTATTATCGTGTCTAACTTTTATTGATTTTTCTAGCTTTTATATTCTAATTTTGGTTAAACATTCCTACCATTTAATCCAAATTTGAATGAAATTAGTTATGTGGAATTGTTTGTTAATATTACAAGAAAAGAAAGAAATTGGGAAAAAGTCACCCGGATGATATAGGCGTTGTCACCTGCATGATAGAAGTGTCATGCATATGATAAAGAGTGTCACGCGTATGACAAGAAGTCACTCGAGTGCACAAAGGTTTCACCATTGAGCAAAAGAATTCTAGCACTGAAAAAAATATCACACGAGTCACGTATGATTACAACGGATTAAAAAATCTTGACTCCTTCTATAAATAGGAAGTTTACAAAAAGAAAGGAAGTTGACAGCGTGAGGAAGAATAGAGGATAGCAAAGCAGTCAGTGTGAGCAAGAATAAAAGATAGAAAAGGCAGAAAGAGAGAGTAAAAGCTTGATCGGTGTGAGCAACAATTTCTAGGTAGAGCAGAGTATAGAAAAGGTAGAAAGTAGGAGTTAAAGCGAGGGAGTGTGAGCAAGAATAGTGGGGAAAAACAAAGGGCAATTACGTTGGGTACGAGATTCACCGCCAACTCTTCTTCGTTCAAGCGTTCTTCATTCTATTTGCTGAATTTATTTCTTCTATTTATTGCTTTTATTTCTCTATTTACTGTTAAACATAGGATTGAATTTAATGAATATGATGAACATTTTTTATTCCAATATGGGATGATTGTTTATTCTTGAAAATTAATGGATCTGATTTAATTGATTATGCATGATTAAATTAATGTTTTATTGTCTTATTATTTTCTATGATTTCTAAAATTACTGGTTGTAATAGTTTGGCCAACTTTTGCATTATTTTGATATTAAACGAAGAATAAAAAGAATAAGTTTAATATTAGATCAAGAAATTATAGACTCTTGAGTTATGAATTAGAAATATTAACTTAAATGTGTAATTATTAGTTGGGTTTAAATAATTGATTTGGATAATACAAAAGTTAGATCTAGTTTATTATTTGATTTGATTTTAAAAGCTAATTTTTAATTTTAGCAAGACAATTATTTAATCAATTTGCCTTAGTCATGTATAGAAGATTAAACTACTGAAATTAAATTTTCAAGAGCTCACTATATTGATTAATCAAACCGTTCTTTGCTTCCAATTAAATTACTTTACTTTTTAGTTTATGTTGTTTTATTTTCTTTAATTCCTTTTCTCAACAAATTAGGTTAGAGTTTTTAGAATGGCATTTGTTTTTTTTATTCAAGGTTATTTTGAGTGGACCAATTTCATCTCCTTAAGAGATGACCATGGGTATTCAACTATAATTACCTCGTATAACTACGAGTGAGATAGCCTAGGTTTTTAGAACTTATTTCGGCACACCAAGTATTAAGACACTTAGATCTAATTGAGGTGGTGAGTACTAAGACTATCAATTTCTTGGTTACTTAAAATAGAATAGGAATATCTCACAATAAACTACTAAAAATCTATAATATAATATAGTGTCTAATAGGAGAAACCACAATCTACCAAATATGGTATGTTTTATAATGAGTTATACATTCCTTTTAATCTCCTTTTATGAATATGCCCTTCAAACTGGTATTTACCATCTGAATAGAGTTCCATCAAGTTAGTTAATAAAACTCTATATAAGATATGAAATGGTAGTAGACTAAATTTTTCATACCAAAATATTTGGTTATATGATGCATATGTGAAGCATGTAAAATCTGTTAAGCTTCAAGCTAAGTCAGATGAATACAAGTTTTCTAGGTATTCAAGGGAGAGTTTTGGTTATCAATTTTACTATCCTTTTGAACAAAATTCATTTTTCTCAAAACATTCTACACTCCTAGAAAAAGACTTTATTCTCAAAGAAAGCAGTGGTAGTGAGGAAAAAATTAGAGAACTTCAAAAACCACAAATTCAAATTCAAATGGAACAAGAATCTAAAGTCGATACATATGATGAACAATTAAGGGTTTAAGAGACACAAATTTGTGACACGCTAATAGGATACGTCATCTTTCAATTAGATTATATCCATATATTAAAAAGGTAAAACATATTATATCACTCATGGATGATGAGTGTTGTGTCTAATTTCTATTACTTTTAATTGCCTTCATATCTTGATTTTGGTTACAAATCTTTATGTTTTGATCCAAATGTGAGATTAATTGAGTGAAAATGGTGTGACCATAGCATGAATTTTAATTAGGTTATTTTGTGAATTTTGCATTAAAACACCAAAGTCAAATATTTTTGCATTAAATATTATACACGATGGTGACTTGGTAAGTCACCACTGTGCATGATTAATGCATGAGGATGACAAAGGAGTCACACCTAGGACTCCCCATGCATGGGGGTGACAGGGGAGTCACACCCATGCATGGGGATGTTACACCCGTGTCTCCCATGCAAGGGTGTGCATGGGGATGTCACACCCGTGACTCCCCATACACAGGTGTGACAAAGGGAGTCACACCTGTGACTCCCCATCCATACCCATGAGAAGTTTTAACATCAATTTTGGCTTTAATATATGGCAACTCACGATGTTAAGGCATGCAACCTTAAACCTAAAGAGAGTCTAATAAAAGGAAGAGAGGTGGCGGCTGAAAAAATGATCTTTCATTCACTGTTTCACTGTTTCACTCACACAGAGACAAAAACATGGGAGGCACAGAGAGGAGAAAAAGATGATAAACAAAAGAGAGAAATAGAGTGAGTCGAGAAGAAGAGCAAAACAATAGAGAGGTGGAAGCTTGGGAGACGCCAAAACTGAGAGCTAGAGCTGAATCCCATTCAACTTGAGTGAACATTCATCTAGGGAAGAAGCTGAAGCAAAAGGCAAGAGCCAAAGTTAGAAGCTTAAAAAGGACTGGAGATCTCCACAACTCTTCATTCGATGATTTGTTTGCCTATTCTATTCCTCATTTGTTGCTTTTTTTCTTTCATTTTACTATCTGTTATTAACTGACTTATACTCTTATTAGTTTAGTTGACTATTATTTGTTTCTTTTGATAATCCATTCGGTATTCAATATTTTATTATTGCTTTAATACTTTTGTTGATAGTAATATGCGATTAAAGTGTTTATGATGATGAATGTGGTGACATATGTGATGGGTTGATCTCTTTTCTTAAGAATTAATATAACTATTTAGTTGAATATGCATGATTGAGTTACAGATCTGTTGTCTTATTTATTGTTGTGGTTTTTGAACTGAATGAATGTAATAGAATGGCCAAACTTTGCATCATTTTAGTGTTAAATGAAGATTCAAGAGACCAAGTTTAATACAGATCAAGAAACCATAGATACTTAGTTTGAGAACTAGAAATATATTAACTTAAGTGGTAATTGGTAGTAGGTTTTTCCTTATTAATTCAGATAATAAATTATTGAATATGAAAGTTTGACTAGTTCATTATTCGAATCGATTTAGAGCCTAACTATTAATTTTAGTGAGACAACATTCCAATCATTTTCCCTGAATCATGCATAGGAGATTAAATTAGTGAAATTAATTCTCAAGAGTTTTTCCACTTCGATTTATTTATTTGTCTTTGCTCCCATTTGATTCCGTCTACTTTGCAATTTAAGTTTTGTAATTTTCCTTAAAAGGTTTCACTCAACAATCTAGATAGAATGTTTAGGAATGCTTTTTTAATTTTTTTTAATTCAAACTTAATTAAAGTTGACCAATTTCACCTCCGTGGGAGATGACCCTGATTATCAACTACAACTATCTCGTATACTTGCGAGTAGGATAGCCTAGGTATTTTTAGAACTTTTTGGGCATAACAATGAGCCTACTACTTTTAAGGAAGAAATTTATGACATTAATTCTTCAAAATTACATAAAACAATTAGATCTAAAATAGACTCCATGTATACTAACAAAGTATAGACTTTGGTGGATGTTTTTGATGGTATTGTACCTATTATATGAAAGTGAGTTTTTAAGGGAAAAACTAATATAGATCGTAACATACATATATATATAAAAAAAAGCTAGTGGCTAAAGGGTACATAAAAGTAAGGAGTTGTTTTTGTTAAAACCTTTTTACTAGTAGCTATGCTTAAGTCGATTAGGATCTTATTAGCTATAGATGCATATCATAATTATGAAATCTAGTAAATGGATGTCAAAATAACATTTCTCAATAGGAATTTCCTTGAGGATATCTATATGACACAAACTGAAGGTTTTAAATACAAGAGATTTCCTAATTAAGTATGCAAGTTAAAAAGTCTATTTATGGACTGAAGAAGGTGTCACAAAGATGGAACATCTATTTTTATGAGACAATAAAAAGAGTTTGATTTTATTAAAAATATAAATAAACCATATGCCTAAAAGAAGGTTGGTGCTAGTGTAATTGTTTTACTAGTGTTATATATAGATGGCATATTACTGAATGTAAATAACATACCACTGTTCCAAAATGTAAAGATTTTGTTGTCAAAGAACTTCTCTGTGAAGGGTATGACAGAAGCAGCTTATATTATAGGAATAAAGATCTATAGAGAAATATCAAAGAGGTTACTAGGCTAATCCCAATCAATGTATATAGATAAAATGCTAAAGAGGTTTAACATGGAGACTTCTAAGATGGGATTCTTACTCATGTCATATAGGATTTCTCTCTTATAGAGTATATTTCTTGAGACATAAAAAGAGAGAGATAAAATAAAATTTATTCAATATGTTTTGACATTTAGATCGAACATATATGCAATGATATTTACTAAACCAAATGTCTTATGCTTTGAGCATAACTAGTGATGTTCGCTAGACAGCTATGAAAAACATGCTAAAGTAATTGAAAAGAACTAAAGATGTTTTCGTAGTATATAGAGGAGTTGAATTAAGAGTCTAGGGGTATTCAAATACTAGTTTTTAATCTTATCCAAATAATAACAGGTCATAGTTAGGGTACATCTTCACTTTAAATGGTAGTGCTATAAGTAGGAAGAGTTCCGAACAACTAACCACTATAAAGTATACGACTGAGGAAGAGTGTTGTTTAGTGTTAAAGAAGGTACAGGAAGCCGTTCAAATCAAGACGTTCACCAAACTTGGAGTGGTTCATAGAATTGTTGAGCTATTAGTATTATACTGTGACAGCAATAGCACTATTACATAAACAAAAGGAAACAAGGTCTTATCTATGATCCAAACATATACTTAGGAAGTTTCACTTGATTAGAAAAATAATGGAGTGGAAAGATATAACATTATAGTGAGTTCTTACTGAAGAGAATCTTGTAAATCCTCTTACTAAGCCATTATTTCAAAAGATATATGCTTAATGTACAGATGGATTTGTTATTAGAAATATAGGTGATTAGCTTTAGTGCAAGAGGAAGATTATTATTGTAATTTTATGTTTGACATCATTATTTTAATTAACAAAGGCATTATTTATCTTTATGAAGTTTGTTAATTATATTTGATATTTAATACTAAAGGTAAAATCCCTAGAATAATTAAAATGTAATTGAAATTAAGATGAAATTATAATTACTAGATCATATTACATTTATTTAGTATTAGTAAATTATTACTAATTTTAAGTTTCATCAAGAAGGGATAATGATATAACGGTAAAACTAGTATATGTTATGTTTTTTTTCTTTTCAAGAAAGTAATTGATTAAATAAATTAAAGTATAAAGATACTTAAACAAACATATGAGTGCTTATTAGAGAATAAGTTCACTGAATTGACCTGATTATGTGGAACCTGAATGGAATATTACTTATGTGTCTATAGATTTCTTTATTATAATGGTGAATAATTGATCTTTAGACTTGAGATCACCAAAGTATTTCATGTAAAAATTACTATGTTTTGATGCTATTTGTGACTATTATATTTAGGGTAGCTAGATCGGTAGTACTTGAATATAATATAAACCAGATGGAGATAATTGAATAAGTTAACAAATGGTTTATTACTATAAAGTAATTGGAGAAAATCTTCAACTTTTCTTGATTATTAGTGATTTAAAAAATTCTCTGGCCAGAGTGAACTTAGATTTGAAAAGTGTTTTCAAATAATAGCTTTAAATCAATTGATAATTATCATGAATGAAAATGATTGGATTTAAAATTGTAGATATTATATCCACATTTTATATCCAATTAGACTATCAGATGGTGAAAGAATGAAATTATATGTCATAATCACTTTAACATTCCTATTTTGGTAGTCATAATATATTGCTAGACATTAATTTTGATCTAAGATTATAAACTATTTAGTTAAAGAATTAAAGATAAATAAAAAAGAATTTTAATTTGTCTAATTATTATTATAAATTAGAATTATAATTTATAATCATTGCTAACATATAAAGAACCTAATGAGTTATACATAAAGAGTAGTTAAAAAATCAATTTAAATCAAATTGGACTTAAATATGATGTTTGAGAAACTTCAAGGATCAAATGTGAGTGTTTTTACTAAAATTACAATTATAATTTTAATTAGAGTTCAACTTGAATTATAATTAGAAATTTTAATTCTAAAAAAAATAAACCCATTGTCTATTTCTATAAGTAGGAAATAGGCATAAAGAAGTTAGCACTCCAGCCTTTTTCTTCTCAAGCGTTGAGTTCCTTTTCTCTTGTCTGTGAATAATATTGGAAACTACATACTTAAACAGCTTATGGTTGACACCTTGTGAAAAACTTTTCTAGGAATTTGAATTAGGTACCATTTAATTATTTTTTATAATTCATATTTTTCAGAATATTTAATTATTAAGATTTGATCAGAGATTTGTAAAATTTTATTTTATATTTTTTGTTATGCTTGTGATTAGATTATGGTTAGTTTCCCAACAATAACACCATCCAAAAGATCATAATTTTTCCTTATGCTTGGAAATATTATTCCATCCATTATGCTTCTACTTGATTGGATTTGGACTATACCATGTAGATGGATCATTGTAAAAACTCTATTACCAACTCCAACTCACAAAGTCCGGTTTTCATTTCTCTGCATTCTAAGACTCTCGAGACCCAAATGAATTTCTCAACCTAGAAACAATAGACTGTTTAGTGAGAACAAGGAATAGTAAGCTAATTATGAAAACCAGGGAAGCGGAGGATCAAGATTGGTACGAGATGCCTCTTTATGATGATCTCAAATCTATTTCCACTTCGTTGCTAGTTAAAATGCTCAGATGTCCTGCAGAAAAAAACCTACCAACAAATATGGATATGAATTTTCAGTTTAGTATCTATATTTTGTCATGTAGTTTTCAATGATCTCGTGCTTCGTTAGATGGCTTAATTTACCATCTAAACCCACGAGGTTACACACAGACGACATGGATCGGTATCATTCACAACTTTTATGAGACTCATCCGTTGCCGCTGACAACAGTGTTTGAATCACCAGCTGGCCAATGAAGGACATTTGACTTTGTTATGCATTGAAGTTAAATTAGACCTTGCTCTGAACTACAGATGCCAATTCATGGATGGCGAAGTAGCCAACTACTAACAACCACATTATAAGTTCACGCGGTGTTCATTACAAGCAGAGGCCAGAGGTGCAATGGTATATCAAAGGAGACCAAGAACATCTGACATGCTTCCCGACAACCCTTGATTCTATTATATATGCTTCTCAAGGGTTTTACTCCAATTATCATATTTCGAAGATTGCGCACACCCGGATGAAACCTTCCTCTCAATATATATAAAAATTTCCTTCTTCTCCTATTATTTTTTTTGGTGGCCCACCCGATTTACTGGAACTTTTTTGTCCCGACTACATCCGGATCCTACCCGCGTCGCACACCTGGCTTCTTCTCCTATAATTTCAAACTAAAGAAAACTCTTGCCTCTGTTCTTAATTAATACACACACGTGCACGCACACAGACAGCGACACACACACATATGAAATGCAAGTATATATTAATTATGATCATTAATATCAAGCTTTGGGAATTGGAAATCGTGGCAGGATAGAAAGTCATGGGTCAAGAACTAACAATAGACTTTGTTAATATGGGATGGTTTCAAGTTATTATAAAGAGTGCTGGACCGAGACTGCTATTCTTTTTTACTTCACTGAAGGTCAACGAGGTTATTCAAATGACACTAGTTCCGCGGTTGTATCTACTTAAAGTGAGTTGGTGGTCGTTGACAGATAGAACGAGTTCGAATCAGAGGTCAACCCCAGGTCTCATAGGGAAATAGCTAGATCAGGTGATCGTATTCATCGACTATGGGGTTTTCACCTAGATGGCCACTCAAACTTTTCCGATAGAGAGCAGAAAAGAGAACTTATTTTTGACAACTTTTGTCAGAAAATGTTGCAGGGTTGACATAGGTGAGCTGATAAATGCTATGAGCAGCAAGATCATGCAAATCCAATTCGTTTGTCTAAATAATCGGGATTCGCTATCTTTACTAAATACAATGAGAATGCTATATAAAATATGAGGACGGTTTGATGAGGCAAAAACTGAAAGGTTTAACTTTAATGAACGTTGGCCAGTTTAAAATAAAGCTAGCCATACAGTGGAGAGTGTTCTGGCATTCTTAAATCATGTCATAATTGCCCGAAAAATTAAGTTGAGATGTTTTTCCATTATTACAACTAGAAAGCTTGATGTCAGAAAATGATTTGAGGAAGAAAAGAGGGTATGTTTTAGTAGAAAAGTATTGACGTCAGTTTTTGAAAATCCCCACGAAAGTAACCCTAAGAATTTACATGAACCAAGATAGATTCAGATCCCATCTTTTGATTCAAGCTATAATAATTTCCAGCTCCTATCCAGTGGAATTGCTACATTTACAAGGTAATTGATACAAGTAGCAATGTTAGCTAGAGTGAAATCCAAATTTTGCCAACTATTTTGCAAAACTCGAGCTTTGTGATTAGTTGAAACCATAAGATCTTGTAGTAGGAAGCACCGTGTCAAAATACCTATTGCACACATATTGGCGCTGGAGCCTATAGTAAGAGAAGAATTTTCCTTTAAGAATTCTCTTAAACCATTCTCATCATCATGTTCACCGTGTAGCTTGTACACTAGTTCACTTTAATTGCTATCTCAATAAACTTCTGCAATAAAGAATTAAAATATATGCATATATACATGTATGATAACTTATATTTTGTGGTCTAAACATTTAAGACATTTTATGAGTGATTTTGAAATCCATAATTAATTTTTTACTATTAAGGTTTAATAAATAGAATTGTCTCCACACTTCCACAAGGAGATGAGGATCTTATAGCAGAATCAAATTTGTGGATAAAATATCAATGTACCTTGCTTAGAGTGGATTATGGTCATTTGTATTGCTGAAGCCATAGTTATAACTCCTTTTGTACTCTTTCAAAAAGAAGGATAATTGTCTAAAACAAGATAACGATGGAAACAATACATAATTTAAGTGCATTTATGCTTTGAATTGATTTGTGATATATCGTATTTTTTTACTTTTGTATAACAATATTCTCAAAGGGTTTCATCTCAAGCTATAATTAATCTAATATGAATAGACTCATTTATGAACCGGAGATGATTAAAATTTTATAATTAAAATTGTTCCTTGTTTAATGAGGATAAGAAAATGAAGTTGTTTACATATATATAAGTGAGTAATTCCAAGTTTTAAAACTTTAAATTGAATATGATGGTACTTTTCATATGGAAGTTTAGTTGATTCAACAACATTAAGTAACTAAGTAATGAAAGCTAAAAAGTGTGGTGGAAGCTTCATTGCTTGATTGAAATGTGAAATTTTTTAAAAAATAATTCTAATAATATGTTAATCTTAAATAACTTCTTTCTATTTGCATTCTCTATTTTCTTTTTCTTTTTTTTCCTTTAGTTACAATTGTTTTCATTTTCTTCATATTTTGTAGCACTCGGTGACTTATCTATCAATTGTAGGATTTTAAAACTTTAACACAAATTTTTAGACAGAAAGGTTAAATTGAATTTTAAAATTTTCGTTAATCATTAATTTATATTCAAACATTTTATAACGTTCAAATCAAACTTCAATATTTGTAAATCGTTTAATTTAACTCTTACCTTAACAGAATACTAACAATTCCGTCCATATATGTTTTCTAATTTAACTTTTTTGAATAATTTTTTATAAGTCTCTTTGTCATTTGGACATCCCAATTAGCTCGTATGAGCAAAAAATAAAAATATAAAACATCTTGTATACACGTGGCTGCAAAATTAGAGAAATTAGATTTAAATCCCTAATTTCTTATACCTAAATCACATGTCACATATCTTCTTTTTATCATATCTAAGTCTCTAATTTTTCACACTAAAAAAGCCTTTGCTCTCTCGTCCAATTATATGTTTGAAACTCTTTGAGAAGTTTCTCTCTTTCTAGGGATAGTAAAGTGTTGTTTTAGATTTTCTTGCAATTTTGTTTTTAGAATTTTGTTCTTTGTGACACCTTGTCAGTTGTCAAATTTTGGTAGGCCACAATAAAACATTAAAACACAGCAAAATAAGTAAAAACTATAACAAAACTATGTGCCCAAATCAAAATTATCTAAAATTAGAAGAACAAAATCTATTCCCAACTCACCCTTGTCCCATGCCTCAATATTGTTGAACCATACTTAAATCTCTCTTATTCTTTCATGATTTTTAAATCGTAATAAAATATAAATTTTAATTCGTACCTTATTTTGAAGCTTGATCATATTATGGCTGTATCCCTCAAACCATTTCTGAAATTGAATCATCTTACACACCATGGCCACACACATGTCTGGCCTCTAACAGTATCTATATAACGAGTTGAGAAAACTTTATAATTGTTGCAAACAGGGGTTAGCTAAGGAATGCTAGTTTCAACAGAGCTTAAGCCTATTTATAATAGGTTTTAGATACTTTAGTAATCTAATTCTAATTAAATACCAATTATACCCAAATAAGATCCAATATCTTATATTGATCCTCATTTATTAAATATCTCATATTTATTCGTAAAGTTTCTAAAACTTTACAATCGAGTCTAACTTGATTAAGTTCAATTTGTTAAAGAAAGTGAACAACATTTACACTTGAGATGCCAATACGGTGGACTTACTCTAAGGTTTGCTCTAACTTTAATTTATATTGCCAACTTTGCCTTCCAAAGGAGTAAATTGTGGCACCAGTTGAACCAATTACATGCTGTCAAAGCTGATCCATCGATGGTAGTGGGGGACTTCAATTGCATATTAAGTTCTAAGGAAGCGAAAGGCTGAAAGTAGTTAACCACGCCTCATATTAGGGAGCTCAACAATTTTCTTAGTTGTGTAGATTTGTTTGATCTTTATTCAACAGGGAGAGTGTTCACTTGGTCTAATAACCAGCAAGGTGGTATGTTTACCTGTAAGAAGTTGGATAGATGTCTTCTAAATCCTATATGGATCCAAAAATTCCTGCAAGTTGCTGTTCATGTTGGGGAAAATTTAATGTCTGACCATGCCTATTTGCATATACATAGTTTGGTGGTGGAAAGTAGGGCGGGATCACCATTTTGTTTTTTCAACCGTTTAACCCAGCTAGATGGGTTCTTATAACTGATCCACAACTATCGGTTACCTGAGGTTCGTGGATATAAAAGCTTCCAATTAGTACAAAACCTTAAAAATGACAAAGTTGCTTTTAAGACGTTTACAAAAAGTAAAGGCCAAGATATGGATTTACTTATAACTAGACTACATACAACATAGGCTAATTGCTACAACTTTCCCTAAGACATAGGTTTACAAGTTACTGAAATGAACACTCTAAAGGAGTTTCAGGAGACATTGTAGCTACACAACTCTATTCTGAAAAAAGCAAGATTGAATTGGCTAAGGGATGGTGACTCTAACACAAAATACTTTTATTCCAGGCTCATGACTAGCAGAAATGTCAACAGAATAATGTGTTTGCAAGACAGCTGTGGAGTAGTGCATATTGAACAAGGACAGTTACTTATCATGGCTCGACATTTCTTTTCCCAACTAATAGGAATAAGTTAGATAGATAAGCCTGCAGAGAGTATGAGATGAGTGTTAACATACATGACGGAATAAAACCTTAAAGAATCATCTCTCCCTTTATAGCACAAAATGTTAGGCATGCTATGTTTAGGATGGCATTTAGGCCAGATGGGTTCTCAGCGTGGTTCTTCCAACCTACGCAGGAAATTATAGGTTTGTTACTTACAAAGGCAACTTTAGAATTTTTCACAACTACTAGAATGCTTCAAGAGGTCAACCATACCTCCATTTACCTAGTCCTGAAGAAGAAACATCCTCAAATGCTGACTGATTTTCGATCCATCTCCTACTGTAATATCTTCTATAAAGTGATTGCTAAACTGGTGGCTAATACATTAAACGTGGCGATTAAAGGGAAGATAGGTGTTTCTCAAGGTGCCTTCATACTGACAAGAAACATAGAATCTTACTCCTTGAGGAATTGTTAAAGGACTGTGCTTTGGGGAAGAGAATAAAGAGTTGTATAATGAAAATCGATTTGTACAAAGCCTACAAGACATTATATTGGGAATTCTTACATACCTGTTTGGAAGCTTTGAATTCACCTGCTACCTTTGTTGGGTGGATTATGGAGTGTGTATATTCATCCTCAATAAGTATACTTGTTAATGAGATTCCTTTTAAACCACTGACAAATGAACGGGGAATTTGCCAAGGTGACCTATTTTTCCTTTATCTCTTCACCATAGCCATGGATGGTTTGTCCAGACTCTTAAAATCTCTTACCACAACCAATTGGAACTTTATTTATCATTATCAATGCTCTGATTTCAAATTATCCCACCTTATATTTGCAAATAATCTACTATTGTTTTTGTGCTGTCGATAAAGCATCAATTGATATCTTATTGAAGGCTCTGCAAATGTTCTCAAAATGGTCAGGACTGAATATCAATTTGGAATCGTGGCAGAATAGACTCCTATCATATTTTTTCAGAATCATTCTGATTATTTCTATTTTGAATAGTCTTCACCTTTACTAGATAGCACATCTTCTTGTACCTCAGAAGCCCATGAAGGAAGTGGATCGATTGTTAAAGGCATTTCTTTGGTCGAATGAAACAGAAACTAGAAAGTTTGCTAAAGTTAAATAAAGTGACATCGCTATCCTAAAACAAAAAGGAGGGCTGGGCATAATTTCTATGACATCTATATGTAAAGTCTTATTGAGCAAGTAGATTTGGCGATTGTTTTCTGATAAAGAAGTGATGTGGTCTAAATGGATTCATGAAATCTACCTCAAGGATAGTAGCTTCCGACAACTAGAATGTTCTTCTCATTTCTTTGCGATATTCAACCATATATTGAAGTTTAGGCAGGCACTCTACCCTTATATTAAACACATAGTTAACTTTTTTTTGGTTTGGTAATTGGCTTGAAACCAGTCCCTTAACAATTCATTTGGCTTTTACGTAATTAAGGAATCGTATACAAATTGAGGCGAGAATATCTTTCCTTATTCAATATGGTGCATGGTATGGGAACCTTAGAGGTTTCGATAATGTTGGACCCCACACCCCACCCGTAGGTGTTTGCAGGTGATACTGCGGTGTGTGTTTGCAGGTGATACCGCGGCATCCAACCTTAATCAGAATTGTCCGCTTCGGCTACGACTCGACCTCGCACCCTCACGGTTTTGTTCCGCTTTCGCGGACGCCTCTCACCATTGGCGAAAGCGGAACAAAACCGTGAGGTTGCGAGGTCGAGTCGCAGCCAAAGCGGACAATTCTGATTAAGGTTGAATGCCGCGGTATCACCCGCAAACACACGCCGCAGTATCACCTGCAAACACCTACGGGTGGGGTGTGGGGTCCAACACGACCTATATAAGTTAGCGGTCAACCAATTGCTAAATTTAAAGTATTGAGAGTTTGCTGTAACACTGATTGATGTACTGGTTAACCAGTTTGTCATATTGGTTGAGTAGTATACGTTACTAATTAATGCACTAGTTAACTAACCTATCATATTTGTCGACTAGTATAAGTTATTGATTAACTAATTTTCCAATGGCTAGTGAATTTGGTGTTGTAAATGCATCCTAGTCGACCTAGTATACTGTACATTGTCATTATAATGGCTAGTTTTTGGCTCCAACGATAATTTTGGGTCTTAAAACACTATAAATAGGTATTTTCTCATTATTTTTAGCATAAAAAAGGTTTTAGATGTTGCATACACACATTTTAAAGAGTTTTTCAATTGTTTAAGCCTCATTGTGTCATAATTATATGAATGAGCTATTTTAGAGTTATCAAGTGAACAACTGAGATATTTTTTAGTTGTAATACTTTGTTGGGATGTTGAATATTGTACCTAGGGGTGATCTAAGTGGTATTAAGGTTCCTCTTCACCTTAAAAGAAGAATCTAAAAAGGATTTTTTTTTACCGAAAAAGATTGTATAAAAGTTATTATTCACCTTGAAAGAAGAATTATAGAGGAATTCCAAGAAGAGTCTTAGGCATGGAAATAGGCAAGGGTTGTTTGCCAAACCATTATAAATCAATTTGTATTCTCTCCTGCCTATCCTTTTTATTATTGTTCAATTGTTTGATTAATTTATATTAAGCAAAATTTTCATATTCTTTTATATTGAATATTGTTAATTGAGTACATTAACTAAAAGTTTATTAAATTTCGTAAACACCCAATTCACCCTCCCCTTTTTGTGTGCCATTATTGACTAACACATTTAATATTGAACACACACTTGTATGTTGTAGTGCTTTTATCATGAGGTAAAGATGTCAACTTCCATATGTAATTAGTCTTTAAAGAATTCATTTATGTAGCCATTGCTTCCTACCGCCCTTTCACTTAATATGCTTGTTTATATGTACTTTGGTGCAATAGTAAGACGTAGCTATAACAAATGAGAGATAAATATTGAGATAAAGATGGTTTGGCAAGTTTATCTTATAAAGTAAATGTAAAAGATCTTACAAAAGTTGGGTGATATTCTCTAAGATTAAAGGGAGGTTGACTAACTCTAAAGGATCTCTTATGAATAATAGGATAAAAAATTATTGTTCATAATTGAGCATATTGCTTCTCTGCATTCATTGAAGGAGTTTGAAATCGAATGTCATCATCTATCATGATAAAAGTTGGCAACATTGATAATAAAGAAGTTTCACAACTTAGAATATGAAAACACATCATCATAGAATGGAATTTTTTGAAAATAAAAAAACTTATGATTAGAATTTAAGTTATACATATATTACTCTTTAATTCTCAATTTGAGACCATAAAAATGCAATTTTCGACTTTTGAACTAAACTTGGTTATGTTATTAGATAAAGTGAATATAATAAAAACAACATCTAAGTAGAATCTTACTTAGATATAGGATTTAGAGAGATTCAGAAGTATGCAACATTAATCCTAATTAGCAGAAAGACTATCTTCGATATATCAACAAGAAAGAAAGTTTTTAAAAATGGCTGATAAGCTCCAGTAAGGCCATATTGTTTGTAATCACCTCCCCTTAATTCTTATTAGGTCTTTTTTTCTTCACTTATAGTTTTTAAGTACAATCTTTTCGCATTTCTCATTAGGACGTTAAGATGTCTCCTTTTAATATGTCTGAATCACCTAAGCTTTGTCTTTCTCATTTTACTATAATTGTTAGCTATCCCTAACTTATCTCTTACAATTTTATTCGTGACTGTAACACCCCCTATACAGAACCTATAACCACCCACATATATGACACCGAAATTCCTATACAAATAGTCATGCTATACATTTCTATTCATTTATAGGAATTGTCATCACACATCTTTCTATTCAATGCTATACATATACATATTTAAAATTTATTATCCCTTAACAGTATCATTTAAAAGTAGTATTACATCATTACATTAATTTGGTAAATCAAAAGAGATATTAAGCACAACTTAAATTCTTAACTACAAACTGTTAAGAAACTACAATTTCCTTCATTACATATATAACCATTCTTTATTCAATAGACACATCCAAAGGTACTTTTACTTCTAACGGTTGGCCTTGGTCCTTACAGATGATCCCTATGCCTTACTCCTATTACTTGGACCTACACAGATTATCACCTGTGTTAAGCTTGAAAGCTTAGTGGGGAAACACTTAGTTTAGATGACCACTCACAATAGTCATCCGCCGTGCACACACATTCATAAACATCACAAGTCATATAAATAGTGATGGCATACGTAATCAAAGAACATAATGCAAACATACTTCAATATGTTATTCATATACCACAAATTCACATTCATAAACCAAACATTGATATTCAATGCTCATTGATACAAATTATCAATACAAATACAAATGCAAATGCTCATCAATACCAATTATTTATATTGTCATATTGTATTTCTTATTTATAAATATTTACTTTACTTTTTATGTTAGGTCTGCACATTCCTGTAGGTGTGGATAACGGAAGTTATGGATATCCAAAGATATCAAAACTGTGGATACTCGAAGGTATCGAACTGTGGATACCCAAAGGCATTAAACTGTGGATACCCAAAGGTACCAAACTGTAGAGATGCGATAGTCTCGAAATGAAGACATCATTGGTGTTAAACTATAGTAGCTACACTGTAACCCTATAGGCATGCCTTTCTATAACATTTCCTTCAATCATTTGCCAATTTCACAATTCATATATTGACAAATCATATGAAACACATTTCAAGTCATAAAATATGTAGTTGCATTCATACATGCTAGTCATAACTTACAACTATTAGAAGGGTATCAAAATCACACTTGTATAATCATACCATACACATATGAACGATAAATATGCATACAAATCATTTATATACGTGTAAATTTTCTTTAGTATGCATTATGCTCAACCTTAAATTCCAATCTTCAATCACCCAATTCACGCAAGGTAAGTCCTATTTCATTTATTTCTAGGTATTTGAAAAGTTTCATACACATTCAAAAAGGAAATGAAAAGAAATTCAAAATAGTGTAATTTCCTTCTCGTCGTGTCCCCTGCCTAGAATTCATACCTCCACTTTTTCTGAAATGTTCATATATAAAACATTCGAATTAGGTTTTCATATCTCCTGAAGATTTGTTTCCCTATGTCTCTTGTTTCCAAAGAATTAAAACTTAAGCCATTTAGATTTCTAAATCATAAGATATAGACCAAATATCACAAGCTGCTCCAAAATAAGAGCAGCATCAGGTCACCATTTTTGGTCTGAATTTCCATTATCATAAAGCTAAAATTAAGTCAGAGTCTCTTTTAGAGATTTCTATTTCTATGTCTTATTTTTCATATGAAACTGAAATCATAAAATTTAGAGGTCTTTATACTGAGTTATGATCTAAACAATGTGACTGGTTCAATAAACCTAGACAGAATTCCAATACAAGATACTCTTTTGTCATATTCAACCAATTCTATACAAGGTAACACCAAAATAACACCAAAGAATCACCCTAGCAACCATTCCACATCCAAATGAATCTTTGTATCCATTCAAACATAAACACAAAAAGAAGTTAGACTAAGTGTAGTCTCAAATCTTAAAATTTGTCAATTAGCTCTTCTTTTATACTCTTCCTTCTATTCCCCTTTGGTTGTGTTTGATTCACCAACTTGATTTTCACCTATCATTAGCTTGATTCTTTATGCAAAATGGTGTGATTAAGGAGATGGAATGGAGAGGAGATGAGATGAGAAAATTTTGCCCTACATATACGTCCCCCTCCCCTCTCTTCTACTCCCCTCATGATTTTTTTAATCTTAAACACATGTTTCAGTCTCATTGGACCATATGTTATAATGTTGTTGAACCATGTGTTACAATGCTATTGAACCATGTGTTACAATTCTATTGGACACACATGCTTTATTCTTATTGGTCACACATGTTTTAATCTTATTAGTCACACAACTTTAATCCAATTGGTCTATAAGTTGACTTTAGAAAAATTGCACATTCGTCCTTCTTCTTCCTTTAATTCCCACATTGGCATATAATCTCATTAACCTTGTGTATGGTTACTGTCTCTAAAGGTGGAGACAGATGATAAAATAAAAAAATCCTGTACCTCGCAGTGTTTGCTTGCTGACCCTACTAATTTTTGTTCCAACTCCAGATGACAGAGACATAAATTTTTTGTTCCTTTCAAAACCGAGGAACAAGATTTTTTGTCCCTATGACAGAAAGAAAACACATAAGTAATTTCCAGAAATACCCCTCCCCTACGAGTTGACAAAACACATAT
>JAOTJB010000210.1:27653478-27663990 GCA_027123815.1 Erythroxylum minutifolium
CCATCAAACTACTGGCGCCAGTTTAATCACCAAATCTCCTTAAAACATCTAGAAGTGATGATATCACTATAAACTCTGTATTTGAGTGAATGTTCCCTGATACATGTTTCAATTAATATTTCCAACATGCAGACACTATTTTAATACTCTGTAAAAATCCATTCCAATCATATCAAGAATTATAATGAAATATATACAAGCTCACCACTCATCAAGCTTGTGGTTCATAATAAGCGAATGCTTAAGTTGTATGTTTTAAGATTAAAGTAATAGCCCACTTTATTGTTGAAAACATACTTGATTCTAGGTTCATTTGATAATGCCATTATCGATAGTTAACTACTATCATGATATGAAACTCAGCATTCCCTTAAAGTAAACTCCTTTACTTACACAGAGATAAATCGCAACACTACAGTCTAAACCATAATCAAGCAACTAACTTGATTATTCAACTGCGAATCCATTAATTTAGATTCTAATAATATACATGTTTCCCATACATCTCTATGTATATGGATATTACTTACAAAAGAATCTTGGTACCTTATGACTAGATATATAATGCTAATTAAAACCAAACTCTTTTGTTTTATTAATAATAAAAATTTCCATTACAAAATTGTAACTGAAGAAAATTAAGGTAAATGTAAATACACTTGCTTTCTAGGGCACTATATTTACATAACTTTAACATTATATAAGAAGAAGAAAATTTATGTTTAAAAGTTAGGGGATCATCTTTTTCAGGAAAGAGGAAAAAGGACATTTGGTAATTTTTAATATGTAGGTTCATCTAAATCTTAGCAATGATTAGATTATCATCAAAATAAACTACCATAAATTTTCCAATAAAATTATATAAAACATTGTTCATTAATCTAATAAAATTCCTAAATGCATTAGTTAATAAAAAATGTTTCACTAAACAATCTTATAAACCATATTATTTTAAAGCTATCATTCACTCATGACCTTTTTCCATCTTAATGTGATCATATCTACTTTTTAAATCAAACTTTGAAAATGCACAAGAACTTTATAACTCATCAGACATTTCATATAATCTATGAATGGGATATCAATACTTTATTGCTAGTTTATTTATCGCTTAATAATCAACACACATTCTTTTATCTCATCCTTCTAGGAACAGACAAAACTAGAACAATATATATACTCATTCTCTCTCTAACCTACCTTTTCGATAAAAGCTCCTCAATTTTCCTTTGATGCTCCTTAGTCTCATCTAAATTGCTTCTCTAGGTTGGTTAATTAGTAATGATAATAATAAGTTTGAAAATAATTTTATATTAGTGATAAATTTCTTTGAATATCATTAGTAAATATATCTTGAAATTCTTGCCAAAACAAAATGGAACTACCATACAAAGACACATCAAGATTGTTAGTATTTAAGCAAGCCTCTTTATATAAAAGTACAATCATAGGGTAGTTAGCATAAAATGCTCTGTTGATCTCAATTTCTCTACTTTTCTCTCAGTACTCTCTTTTCTTTTCCCTTAACTTTTCCCCTTCTTTACATTTTTTATAATCAAATCTTTATTTCCATTTTCTTTTTTTTCTTTAAATCACTCATCCTCATTTTTTAGCTTACTCTCCTTTTTATCAATCTTTCTTTTTAACTTGAACTGGTCCTTATATACTTGTTTAGGTACTAATGGTATAGAGTAATGGATTTATTATTCATAAAATAAGAACACCTATTTGTAAAATTATTTTTTATGGCTCTTTTATAAGTTCCTAAGGTCTCCCTAAGAGCATGCAGTTAGTATGCATAGGCACCACATCACACAATACCTCGTTACAATTTAATCAATAATAAAACCAACACTTATTTAGTGAATATCACCTCAACATAGTTATTTAGCCATTGAAACTTATATAGAATGTTTCATAGTAGGCAACCTTAACTTTTTATTCAAGTAGTATTAGTTATATCAATGTAACTACCACCACATCAATAATCATGTTACAAACCTTATTATTGATATGTAATCCCATATAAAGAATATTATTTTATTTTTCAATAATATTATCTTCTTTGATTTGGCTATTTAATACACATAGCCACATATTTCCTTTTCCATTATATACTCAACATCATCATTATCATCATAATCTTCTAATGAAAGTAAAGAATCCTCATCATTTTCACCTTTGATCTTAATCTTAGTTATAGCAATTATCTTACAAATCTAATCAAATCTTAAAAATCAAACCAATCTATAATCTCTCCAAACATAATATTTATACATTCATACCATTTTTGTATGGCTTGAAACATGAATAATTGGAATTGAGTATAAAGTATAATTATATTTTTACCTCAATAATAGTCTTAAATTTCAAAGAAGTTACGACTATTTTTGTTAGAATTTTTAGTTCTATTAATAATGGAATCAAATCATTCCAACATAAAATAGGAAAGTATTAGAAGAATAAATACTTTTTCTAACAAAGATTGATCAATTATTGATGATGAATTCAAAGAATGGATTAAATCTCTCTAAAACAGATTAAGGAATTATAAAAGGTATAAATATTTTTCTAACAAAGATTAATCAAATTTTGATTAATTCTTTTCTTTTTTTAACTTGAAATAGGAAAAAAACTAGTAATGGCAAAAAACCAATATAAACTCTAAAAGATAATGAAAAGAAAGGAAGTGTTGAAGAAATGCACAAAAAGAAAATAAAAGAATCAATTAAAATAATAACAAGAAATAAAAATGAAAAAGTGATAAATTCTTGATTGATTGTATATTAATTCCCTGACATTTAGTGATTAATGTTATATTATGCATAACATACTTATTTCGGTTCATGTTTTGACTTATGTACAAGATAGTGGAAAAAACCGAAATGAGCTAAATTCACACCCTTAATGCCATTATGTTGATTTCAATCTTATTGTTCATTGTGGATTAAAAATGAGACGAGTTAAGGTAAAGATAGGATAAAGAATGGAAGAATTGGAATCACTGTGACTTATACGGTCATGTATGGGAATGTGTAACTCAATAGAAATGTGTATGAACTTGAAGACATTATACAACCATCCTTGTGGCCTAACACGTCTATGTGAAGACTTACAACTGTGTAAATGGGCTAAAAGGCCGTGTAGCTAATTGTGAACTTTTAACTTTGTGATTTTTGTAAAATTAACATATATAGTCATTTAAACATTCCTTTATAACTATGCAACCCTAATTTTGAAGTATAAAAGGGCAATTAAGAGGCTAAATAGGGTATGTAAAGATTAGAGACACAAAACGAGGATGAAAGGACCCCTCCCAGAGTTCCCTTTTTAGAACCCTAGTGAAGCCCTCTAGCCGACCCCACGGTAGCCCTTCAATCGATATTTAACTCAATTGAAGGGTTCACACAAAGCCAAGTCGTTTAACAATTTAAATCCTTTTATACTTTAATAATTAAAAGTGCAAAAAATAGTGAAATTTTTTTAAATCATTTTATTAAATTTTCAATAGCATAAAGACTACATTTTAACAGTCCCATAATTTTTAGAAAACCTGCATAATATAATTAAAACACTTCTAATATTTCATATTCATCTTAACTTCTGAAATGGGATCTCAAGTCCACATCACAAGCAATCACAAACCTATAATTCTCAACATTTGAAAAACTTTATTAAGGATTGAAACCCTCGTAGTTCATTAAGTAAAAGATATAAAAGATATTTACAATCCCACAAAGTTTTACAAGAACATACTTTCCACCCTTTCCAAAATAATTTAAAACATATCACATGCATAACAAATATAACACAATCACAGAGCACCTGACGATACAACTAATCTTGAGGCAGAGTCCCAATTACTATAGTACCTGCACGTATACCTGGGGTGGTTTGTTTAATCACATAAAAATAAGGCTGAGCTAAACGATCTCTGTGAGTAATTAGTTTATAAAAAAATTGAACTTTTCATAACAATATAACTGAAATATTCCCATCATGCAGTAAAGCTCATGATAAAATGCTTATCATAATAATTTATTTGTGCATCATAACAATTGGTACTGAAGTGACATTTTGTAAAACACAATTTCAATTTTTCTGAAATACTATTCTAAAATGCTTTTCAACATTAAACTTGTAAGATAAAAGTTTCCATTTTCTTTTTCTTTTTTCTCCTTAAATAATAAATAGTGGTGGCAATAAGTTTTCTGAAAACTTTTATACTAAAAATAAGCTAACTATTAGATTTGGTACCATATGGTACCTCTCAAATCACTTTTAACGTAAATAATGACGACATTATTATCTTCATGACTTTCCTTACTCAACATATTGCACCACTAGTTTCTTTACCATATGGTACACTAGATATAAAGTCATAGAGCTAGTTCTGCATTGCTTACCCGTGACTAGTTAATCACTATTTACGAAGCTCGTTCTACATCACTTACTATTAATAGGTTAATTGCTATAGACCGGTAATTACGGAGCTAGTTCTACATCGCTTACTCGTAACAAGTCATGGAGCTAGTTCTACATCTCTTACCCATAACTAGTTAACCACTATTTATGGAGCTGGTTATACATCAATTACCTATAATAGGTTAACCAGTATAAATGTACCGATAGAATATCACATATAAAGCCTAGCGTTGTACCATAGGCAAAAGAAACTCTTACATTTACTACTTATCTTATTTTCTAAATCAAGCATGGGAGGATTCATAATTTAATTATTTCAATGTAACTTCTAATCATATAAAATTTAACTTTCAAATTAAAACTCATATGCTGCCAAAGCATACACTTATGCTAGCAATATTCACTTGTAAAATATCATTTGAATAAAACTCATCATAAATATTCATTTCATATCAAATAAAAATCCTTTTCATAAACTCAATACAAAGTATACTAATATGTCATCAATTCTTTGGCAAAGAATTTAGTCATATAAAATAATTAAAATACACTTATAATTTTGCAAACTTATCACCAAGTGCACTCACGCGTTCTGTGTCTCCTCTTTAACTACACAATGTGCATTTTACTTAGGTATTTATTTTTAAATTAGGAAATAAGGCATTAAAACTATAGTTCGGTTTAACCAAATTTGAGATTAGTATTTAATCGCATAACACATATGCTAATCATATTTCTGCTTAATTCTGTAAGCCAACATATTGGTCTCCATTTCCAAAATATAACTTCAAAAGTCACTTAAATATCATATTTTACCCATTCTAACTTACTAATTTCTTTAAACACAATCTCACTTAATTTGATTCACCATATTACAATCATGCATGATGATTCACGGTTACGACCCATGTCTAGAATCCATACCTCCTCTTGTTTCTTAATTTTGACATACCAAAGTTCAAATTAGGTTTTGAAGTCTTCTAGAAATTTCTTATCCTATGTCTCTAATTTCCATAGAATAAAAAAGAATGCCATTTTAACTTTTAAATCATAACACATGTACCAAATATCACAAGCTGCTTCAAGATAGGGACAATATCAAGCTACCATAATCAATCTCAATTTTCAATATTATTCAGCTAGGATTAGGTCTAGGTCGCTTCTAGAGGGTTTTAGCAATATGTCTTAGGTTTCAGATCAAAATGGAATCACCTGGTTTGGAGGTCTTTCAAATAAACCTAAGATAGAATTCTATTACACGTTAATCTTTTGTCATTCTCAACCAATTCCATACAAAGGAACACCAAAATAACACCAAGGCACCATTGATATTAAACACATCCATCCCATACTAAAAACCCACAAAAATTATGAGTTTAAGCTTGGAAAACTCACCACTCTTTCCTCCAATCTTTTGGGTAATTGTTGAACACCTTTGCTTGATCAAAATCTCTTCAAATCTCCATCAAAACCCATCAACAATGGAAGCCCTCTTCTTCTTCTCTGCTTAGCCAACCTTCACACTTGATCGTCTTCTTTTCACTTTTTCTTCATCTCTCACGTTTACTCTCTCTTAAACACTCATGACTATATTAAAGAATAACGTTAAATGTCTTACTTTAAGTATTTTTATACTCATTTAATGGATTCTACATGTCACCCATTTTTTGGTTCTCTTCTCATGACTCATCCTTCCACCAAAACCATGTAAAATGACCAAATTGCCATATAATGAATACCAAAAAGACCAAATTGTCCTTAATGCATACAAAAGACCAAATTGCCCTTTAATGCATTTATTCATCAACTAACCGAATTAAATTTCTAAAATATTTGACAACTGTCTTATCATCAAATTGACCATAAAATAATCTAATTAAGGTCAATACTTATTGATTGGATGCTTATAAAAATTTTGAATGGTTTTAACATCATCAATACCCATTATTTTTCAAAAAGGGCATTTTATTCCAATAATTTCATATTACACGAATTTTATTCAAACAACCTCTATTTTGACTCGTTTTAGTTCCTATAGACTCCAATCCTAATTCTAGAGCTTTTCATCGTATTATGAAATTATTTGGTAGCTTTTTAGTTGCCCAAAAGAATTTTTGGATTGAATCAAGAAATCACTAAATGTCACTAAAATCATCCGAATTTCATTCAAAAGTGTCACCTAAATCTCCAAAGCATATTTTGGGGAATCTCTAAAAACTCCAAAAAGCTACGGAATGAGTCCGAATAAGAAAATTTTGGTCGAGTCCTGAATCATCTTTGTTCCATTCGTGATTTTCATTATAACCTCAATAATACATTTAAACACTCAAATTACTCTAGTACACCATGAATAGAGCATACTTTATAAAATGCATGTACAACACATTACACAATACAATAATCGAACTAGGATATTACCAAAGAAGATTCTTTTCCCTTTTGGGAGTTATGAGCAACTAATCTTCTTCTTTCCAGTTTAAAGGGGATATTGAGACCAATGAACATGTTTAGGCATTAATTAAACTTAGTGTTGTAGTTCTTAACTCTCTTTTGGAATTGACTATGTTATTTTGTGTTTAAAGTTTAGGATTTATGTATGAACAATTTGGATAGGCCTACTAGATTATTTATGTATAGATTCATTGCTAGAATCAAGATTGCAATCTGTAATATATGATTAGTAGTTACAATATAATGAAAAATTGGGATTAACGGAGCTAGTTGTTAATATATGATTAATAGTTTCAAAGGTAGGTCCGAGAACAACACGAAGATTGATTATGCACATTCATGTGAAAGTTAAGATTAAATCGAGAAACCTATTAATTAGTCCTAGTAATTTTGTATTATTTGGTTTAATTTTTCTTCTATAGTTTTTTAATGGTATTAATGAAATTCACCCAATCTTATGCACTGATTCATTCATTACAAAAGCTAATCAGAGACTCTTTGTGGATACAAGCCTTCCTCACCCCTACTAGAAATTTAATTATGGAAAGAAAGGTCTTATTGTTTAGTGAGTTCAACACATATTAAGAATCTTGGCACCATTGTCAGGGAGTGAAGCGATTTAGTTTTTGTGTTAGATAATAATTGGTTTTTTGTATATATTTGTTTATAATTTTCAGTATATTTTTTCTTGCTTGTTTATTGTTTATTAGTGTTTGTGTATGATAGTGACTACATCTCCTTAACAGGATCATGTACAATTTGATCATGAGATTAAACGGACATTGTGAAGATTGCATATGGAGAACATAACACATTCACAAATAGAGAATGGAATTGATTTGGAAGAAGTTATATCTGACTTGAGAACTTTAAGGGAGTTGGCCAGCCAAGACTTAACTCAAAGACCTTTATTTATTAAATTACCAAAATTTTTTGAACATATTACTTTTGAGCTTAATTCTAGTTTAATACATCTTTTGCCTAATTTTCATAGTCTTTTAGGTGAGGATGATCATAAGCATCTCAAGGAGCTTAATGTGGTTTGTCTTACAATAAAACCTCCAAGGGTGATAAAAGAGTAAAATTTCATTAAATGATGTGAAAAAAATATTAACATTCTCATTTGCCTGCACAAAGTGTTAACATATGGGCTAAAATTAAAAGACTATTTTTGGAGAAATATTTCCTATCATCAAAGACAACGAGCATAAGGAAAAAGATTTTTGGGATAAAGCAACATCATAGAGAATCCCTTTACAAATATTGGGAGTGCTTCAAGAAGCTGTGTACCAATTGTCCCATCATAATATTATAAAGTAACTCTTTATTCAATATTTGAAAAGTAATTGTAGTAAATGGTGGAGCACTAGGTAAAAGGACTCCTAAGGAGGAAAAAGCTTTAATTGAGTATATAGAGACAAACACTCAATAATTTGGCAATATGTAACAATGTTTATAGGGTAAATGAGGTAAACAATTCATTCATAAAATAATATTTAGATGAATTAACATCCTTCGTTAGACAAATTTCTGTAGGGAAAGCATCTATGAAAGCTTATGGGATATTTGTAAATGTAAACCATCCAATGAATGGTTGCACATCTCTATAAGAGGGAAATAAGGAGTATTTTAATGTTGTAGTAGGAAAATTTTTCTAACCATACAATCTATATTCCTAGACCTATAACCTAGGCTAGAGAGATCACCCAAACCTAAGTTATGGAGGTACAAGTAGTAGAACTACTTCCCATATAAGCGACAGGGTGCACAGTAATTTTAGCTTAGACCACAATCCTCCTTCTCTAACTCAAGTACATCATTGGAAGATATGGTCAAGTCCCTTGCAATTGTCACTTTGCAATTCTAGCATGTTGTAAAATAATTTTAGTAAGAGGCAAGAACCCAATTATAGGAGACAAGGTCTACCATTAAAAATTTAAACCAAATGGCAATTGTTATTAATCAGTTAAAATCACAAATTGGAGAAAACGTTCCATCATAACTTAAGATAAATTTGAAGAATGTTAATGTAATAACCTTGAGGAGTGTTAGGGAGCTTAAGGATCCTAAAAAGACCTTACAAAGGATGGCTAGTAAAGAGTAAATTAAAGAGTTAGGGGAAGAAGGAAATCCCTCATTTTGTTGAAAGGTAAATTCTAAAGCTCCCATTATGGTTAAGACTAAACCTCAACCTTTTCTTATCAATTTAACAAAGTTGAACAAAGATAAAAAGGATAAGGAAATCGTGAAGAATTTTACAAATGTAGAAGTAAATATACTTTTATTAGATGTAATCAAGCAAGTGAGAAGGTATACAAAATTCCTTAAGGAATTTTATACCAAAAGGAGAAAATTGAGAGGTAAGAGAAGGTTATGATGGATGAGAATGTTTATGTAATCTTCAAAAAGAAATTATCTCCCAAGTATAAGGACCTAAGTATTTTTACTATTCCTTGTAATATTGGTAACACTATAAGTAAGAGTGTTATGCTAGATTTAGGAGTATTGATTAATATTATACCCCATTTCATCTATAATTCCTTAAAATTAAGCCTTTTGAAAGAAAATACTATCATCATATAATTGGCTTATCGCACTAATGCTTAACCAGATGAATTGATTGAGGATGTTTTAGTGTAGGTGAATGAATTAGTGTTTCCTACATATTTCTATGTGGTATAAATGGATAGTGACATTTCCTCTAACCCCATAACAATCTTATTAGGGAGAACAATCTTTAACACTGCCCAAACTAAGATAAATGTTCTTAATGGTACCCTCAAAATGGAATTTGGTAGGGAAGTGATTCATTTTAATATTTTTAATGCCATAAAACATCTTCAAAATGGTAATTTTATTTTTTCTATTGAAGTGATTGACCCCTTAGTCCAAGCAGTTTTTAAGTTAAATTGGAGGGACCAATTAGAATCAATTTTAACTAAGCATCTAAAGTTAGAAGCCATTAACAATGTCTAGTTAAGAAAGGAGCTAATTGAGATGGTAGTTGCCTTGCATTCTTTAGAACCTACTCTTACGAGGTATGAACTTGCTTCCTTATAATTACCTAAATCTTACCAAAGGTTATTACCTTTTGACACCTAATCTAAAGTTAGAAACCACCTCCCTATCACTTGAAATATACATTTTTGGGGGATAATCATACTCTTCTAGTGATGATTTCAGTGGCATTGAATTATGATCAAAAACCTAAATTAGTTCGTTTATTAATAGAGCACAAGAAGGCCATTAGGTGTACAATTATAAATATGAGAGGAATAAGCCCTTTTATGTGCACACATCGCATTTTGCTTGAGAAGGCTACTAAGTCAGCTGTACAAGCATATATAGGCTGAATCCTTTAGTGGTGGAATCAATGAAAAAGGAAGTACTAAAACTTCTTGATACTTGAGTAATTTATTTTGTTTCTAACAGTAAATGGGTAAGTCCTATATAGATGGTTCCAAAGAAATTTGAAATCATTTTCATAATATAAGATGGTAAATTGATTCCTAATCTTGTTCAAACTGGTTAGCAAGTTTGTACTAATTATGGGAAGTTGAATCTTGTAACTTGTAAGGACCACTTCCCCCTTCCATTTATTGATTAAATGATTAAAAGAATTATTGACCTGATTAT
>JAOTJB010000210.1:27711552-27726288 GCA_027123815.1 Erythroxylum minutifolium
TGGTTATTCTTTAAATGTAACATCTATGATTACATTTATTGTCTTTTGATATCCATGCTTGGTTGCTACTTTAGCACTGGATGTTGTCTTAGACTTTGGACTTTGATTTTTCTAGTGTGGACAAAATTTTAAATGCTTCATTTATTATTAACTTTTGGTTTTTCTCTTCCTTTGAATAACACCATATTCGAACATTGGGAATGCTTAGATCTCGTTTTGAATCATTGCGTGGTGTTTTTAATGACTGATTGATACCAAAGGAAAAAAGTGAACCAAAGAAGAAAGGATTGAAGGCCACCTTATCCCGCAAACCTACTGACGTCATACTTACCTATTTACCTATATTATTTGAAATACTGAAGATTCTATTTGTTAAAGGTATTGCCAGAGAAGTCCTTACATCTTATATATTATCCTTATTGCAGAACCCATCTAACAAAGAGAAAGAGGCTACAAGATTTGCTCAGTTGTGGAACAAAATCATTAGTAGTTTTAGGGAAGAAGATCTTATACATAACAAGTAAGATGGCAGCTCTAAAAGATGCATTAACTTTAAATTGCAAAGATTTTGGATTTGCATATTGTTTCGTATTTGACCTGGTTATATCATTCTCTAGAGAAATGGACTTGTTACTTGTTCCATATTGGGCTAACCGTGATTTGAATGTTACACAATGGCCTCCCTTTTTGCTGGCTAGCAAGGTTTCTTTTTGTTTATATGATCTCTTATCGTTTTAGAATTTTCATGTCTGGATAGTCATTCTTGTGTCATTTACAGATCCCAACAGCATTAGATATGGCCAAGGACAGTAATGGTAAGGACAAAGAGCTGAAGAAGAGAATTGGGCTTGACAATTATATGTCTTGTGTTGTTCATGAATGCTATGCCTCGTTTAGGAACATCATTAAATTCTTGGTTCAAGGAGCCCATGAGAAAGAGTAAGTTACTTACCAATTCAAATAGCAATTCAAAGAGTAGGTTTTTCTAACATCTTTTCACTTCAATCTTGAATAGTGTGGTGGATTCTAACCATAGAGGATCTAGAAATGAAGTCCCGATGCATTTTTAACGGAAGTATCAATTATTTGCATCATCTAGGGCTATAAAATTTCCAGTTGATCCTGAAACAGAAGCATGGAAAGAGAAGGTATGTCTTTTTGCAGACTAACTGCCTTGATTATCTTTTTTTAGTTTTCCAACTTTCTTATCCTTGTTTCCCGATTAAACAACTCTTTCTTTTGCTTACAACTAAAGAATCTGCAATGCATGTTCCAACTAACTTAGAAGCAGGAGTATATCTTTCTTCTCAAACTCATTATTTATGGATATGGCTGATGCCCCTAAAGTTCGAAATAGTTAAGGTACATTTGTTCTTGATTTCCTCTATCTGTTTCTATGATTATTCCCCATAAATGGTAATAAAGTTCCTTCATTTTGTAGGTTAATTTGCTTTAATCATGTGACAATGCGAATAAGCAATCCTACAGTTGACATTCTTGCCTATCCAAAAGCATGGGAGGTTGATGTACAGAAGAAACATGTGAAGGGGCTCATGTCCTAAAAGGGTAGATATGGCATAAAATCAAAGTTCTTGGAAATGATGGACTACCCATTTTGTCCTATAATACATAAATTGAAAAATATGATAAATATAGATGATTGTTCTTTAAATTGAAAAATATGATAAATATAGTTGATTGTTCTTAGTTAGTACAACATTGTTTTTAAAATTGTAGTCAACTCACTGGATATCTTTCATTCCGTCACGTTAATCGACAGTAGGATCTTGAACAAGCATTTTAGCAGTTACTTTCATTAATCATAAATTTTACATATTTTTTATGAATTAAGTTTTTATGTGATTAATTTATTATAATAATGTAAAAAGGCAAATTGTAAACTTATTTTTTAACTAAAAAATAGTGGAATTTTTCAACATAAAAAATGTCTACAAGTGAAAAATATCGACAGAAAAAAGCATATAAAAGTTTACACAAAGTGTCTAAAATAGCATTTATGTGTCTAAGAAAATCGTCGAAAATGTATGTTTTCGACGTATCTATATGTAAATAGATTTTCAATGCCTAAATTTTCGACACTTAGATGTGTAAAAAAATCTATATTTTTCGATGCTTAGATGCGTAAAAAAATCTATATTTTTTTGATGCATCTATGTGCTTAAGAAAACTGTCGAAAATAATTTTAGTGACACTTGTTTTTTACGCTTTATAAAGCGTCTAAAATTATTTTTAAGACGCAAAAAAGTGTCTAAAATTTTCACATTTTGTGTCATTAAACTCCATATTTTGTTATAGTGTATAGGTGCTTGTTAGAGAACAAGTTTACTAAACTGACCCGATATGAGAAATTCATTTAGAATATTACTTGTATGTCTATGGAAATTCTAAAGTGTGATGATTGTATAAGTGATCCTTTGATTTGAGATCTCTAAAGTTATCTTGTATAGGGATTGTTACATTTTGATACAATTTATGACATATTCTAATAATGAGTGGTTCATTTGGTAGTCATTAGATGTAGTATAAACTATATGGAAGTAGTTGAGTGATCAAGATATGATTCATTATCCTAAAGCAATTAGGAAAATTGTTCTATTGTTCTCAATTAATATTGATTTGGAAAATCTTTGGTCAAGACAAAATGACATTTTATAAATAATTTACAAGTGTCATTAATTGAATCAATAGCTAATGTCAGAGAACTAATACAATTGTACTCAAAATTGAGAAGACATTAATTACATACTCTATATCTAATTAGAACACTGTATGATGAAAGGATTAAATTATATAGAAAAATCATACACAGAAAGGTTAGTCAAAACCACTTTGACATTCCTAAATATTTGGGTGGTCATGATGTATTGCTAAACATCAATCGTGATCTATGATTATAAATTGTTTAATTGGAGAATTAAAGATAAATTAAAAGTAATTTTAATTTATCTAATTCTAATTATGAATTAGAATTAGAATTTATAATCATTGTCAACATATTTGGGAATCTAATGGGTCTCACTTAAAGAATTGGTCAAAGGATATTTTAATCAAGTTGGACTTGATTGTAAATTTTGAGAAAATTTATGAGTAAAAATGAGATAGTTAATAAATAAGGGTCAATATGAAATAGTGGATCTTATTTGGGCATAATTGGTATTTAATTAGAATTATTTGTAATTTTAATTAAAGTTTAATTAAAATTAAAATTTAATTTCAATTAAATTACTAAAATGTCCAAAACCTATTATAAATTGCTTAAGCTCTAATAAAGCTAACACTTTTTGCTTAACCCTCTCTATAAGAGTTACAGAATTCTCTCAACATGTTATGTGTATACCTTTAAAGGTCGAACACTTATATGGGTATGGTGGTTGATATGGATCAGTTTTGGAAACGATTCGAGGAATATAACAAGATAAGGATCAAGCTTCAGAATAAGGTAAGAATTACGATTCATATTTTATTATGATTTATATGTTAATCATTTTATATAATTAAAGTGATCTTAGTTTTTGAAAAATCACTTAGTTTTCGAGAAATCAAAATACGAAAAAGTTCTATAATTATTCTATCATAGTTGGGATTGGATCCTTCTCAATTTTTCAACAATTTCTATGTCTCACTTTAAAGTTATCAAGTTAATGGATATGGGTTTAAAAAGTCTCTCAATCACAATATCAACAAAAAAAATATCGCAGTTTGTATAGATTAATTTTATAGACTAATTTGGCCGAACTAGAGTTCCCGGTATCATAAGTGTAAGTTAGTGAGATAATATTACTGTCAATAAGCACATAACTACATTAAGTAAATGAAAGAAGAAAAAAACGAAGTAGGATAAATTTGATAATATATAAACAAAATGCTCTATAATCATCTATAATTTGCATTATATTTTGTCATCTTAATAACTCAGGAATTTATATAAGATAAACTCTGTCTTCTCATTCCTATTCAATAATTATATATACAACATTACCTAAAAGTCTTTTAATCCAAAAAATATCCTAATAACAACACTTAAAAATATGCAAAATCTTTACATTCTAAATTTACATATATCCCAATACTCCCCCATCAAGTTGGTGTATATAGATTTTAAATGCATGACTTGCCAAGAAGATAGTCAAATTGACATTTGTTAAGTGCTTTCATTAGTATATATCAATAAGCTTAAAGTAACTATGAACATGTTGTGTGACAATATTCTCAGACTGAATCTACTCATGCACGTAATGACAAACGACTTTAATATGCTTAGTAAGCTTTTGGAACTAGGATTCAAGGCAATATAAAGAGTCTTTTGATTGTCATAATACAACCCCATAGCCTATGTATGTTTGATCCTAAACGAGCAGAATAATGCTTTGAACCACATCAACTTACAAGTCATCATAGCCATCAAACAATATTCTACTTCAATAGAGGACCATGATATTATAGTCTATTTCTTTGTCTTTCAAGAAACATGAGAATTACCCATTAGAAAAAAAAACCCTATTAATGATTACCAAGTGAGAGGATAGCTAGTCCAATCAAAATCACTAATCATATAATTGGAGATCACTGTCTGCTCGTGGCAAACTACCCTGCCTAAGATGACCCTTCAAGTAATGAACCTCTCTCAATGTTGCATCCCATTGTTCCACCTAGGGCACTTGCAAGAAATGTGTTAGAATATGCATACAATAACTCAATTTAAGTCACATATTGGTTAGCTAAATCAACTACCCCAGTAGGACAATAAACCTTTTGGGAATATCAAGTAATTACCCAACAATCAACACAAGATGAAGATTATATTTCATTGGTAAATTAATAGGTTTAGCATTTAACAACCTAGTTTCATTGACACTATCGAGCGTATATTTGAGATAGAAAAAAGAAAATTCCCTATGGATTTTTAGCCACCTCAATACCAAGGAATATTTTAACATATCTAAGTCTTTCATATAAAAACAATGACCGGGATAAAAACTTAAAAGTGGCAAAAAGTTCACCATCATTCCTAGTAATAATTAAATCATCAATATAAACAAGCACACACATAATAGCCATCGCCTTTCAAAAATTAAATAACATATAATCAGCATAGGATTGAGTGAATCCATGTGGTTTGAGTGCCCTAGCAAGTTTAGAAAACCAATTTAAGGGTGCCTATCTTATGCCATATAAAGATTTGTGCAAACGACAAACCTTATATAAATAAATAGTAGCAAAGTCGGAAGGAAGTTTTATATAAACTTCCTCACTAAGATCGCGATGTAAAAAGGCATTATAAACATCTATTTTATGTAATTCCCAATTCTGTGCAACTACAAAAAACAGGAATGTTCTCATAATTACCATCTTAGCCACAAATGTGAATGTTTAATTATAGTCTACCCCTTCTATAAGGTTATTTTCCAAAATCACCAATTCAGATTTGAATTGTTCGATTATGCCATTTGAACTGCACTTTATTTTATAAACCCATTTACACCCAATTGCCTTTTTGTGTAGGGGAAAAGTCTCGATAGTCTAAGTCTCATTCTTTTCAAGTGCATCAATCTCCTCTTTCATTTCCTTTCATCATCGTGGTGTAACACACCACTACCATAGAGCATATGCCCGAACATCCAGACGATATTCGAGAATATACCCTATGAAAATGGCATGTTAGGGTAATTACATTAACTTATTATGGCATCATATAGAACACAAGTATTCAAAAGATCAACTTTTCCTATTTCATTCACAAACATAATTTACATTGTAGCATTACATTTCATAATCTATATATTTATAGTACCAAAAACATCTGAGAGTTTACTGTTGTTTTTACAAAATGTTCATGAAATGAGACAAATAAGTAAACATAATCTACTAGACTCCTTAAATATTAGCTGACCAGACCTTTGAGCCATTCTTGATTCCAAAATTGACAGTATTAGCCTTCTACTAGAATGCCTTGGTAGTTAGGTCTCCCTTATACCTGAAAATCAACATTGCAAATTTGATGAGTTTGCGAACTCAGTGAGTGAATCTTCATCGAAGTGCTCACTTAAGTCAAAACACAATGTACATCATATTCGAGCAATCCATCATGAACGACAAACATTTCATATAATCAGTTCAGAATAATCCAATCATTTATCTTAATCATTCATATCATCAACATGTACACAAATATTGCATATCACTATATCATCACAATTCAGTAATTCTTCACAATCATTGACATGATACATGTAAGGATATATACATAGGTGCAAATGCACATGTGACTTCACTTTCATTTTTACTTTGTTGTGACCAAGCGCCTATTTACTATTTCGTATTCGTTGTGGATACCAGGATCATTTTATATTTTTTCCCGTACCTATTATAGATACCGGGCTCATTAATAACTGAACCTGTGGCTCTTTGTGTACATTTCTGAGCTTTAAGCTCTTTTTCACACTAGTCACTCCTGTCACAACTCCTTTATCTGATCATACATAACAATGTGATGGAATGCATCAATTCACGTAATATGCTATTGATAACTTTCATTCAATGTGCATAGTCATTTATCACATTCATCGGATCTGAGTCCAACATTTAACATTCAACATTCAGTTGAGTACACATTTCCATATTCATATACAATTAGGACGCACTTCCAATACAATCCTGAATATCAAACTTCTCAGACCATCAATGTCTGGAATTATCACAATCATATCAATAAAAGTTCAATATCTAAAAGTTAATCGAAAATATTTCAGCCATAGTGAGAAAACGTCTAGGTTAGCTCGCAGTACACTCCATATAAGCTATTGCCTTGATGACTCGGTAATGTCTAGATGTTGACGATCAATTTGTACTTTTTCTTCTAATTCCATTTCAATTCATCAAGTCTACCTAGCCCTCTATGCATGCAAAATCATCCCAAATTTAAGGTAGAAATTGGATGATTTTCAACTATGATAAATGACAACAAAAATATAGTTCTTTAGCTATCTTAGGAAGGTAAAAGCACGTATTTGGTGTGGTAATTTAGCATAACATCAAGAAGAACACATGAATGGGAGATAGAAGTAAGTTTTGGTGGTGAGAGATGAGAAGAGAAGAGGAATGAGCAAGGCTGAAACTACACCATGCAGAAACATTACACCTTGGATGCTAGATGTCAGCATATTACATTAACATATATCCTTAAGCATGTAAGCCATTTATCCCCTTCTTAAGCTGCTAAATGTCACCTAGTTACTAGTCCATTTGTCACTCAATCATTGTTGTCATTTGTCAATTAATTACCCATGCCAAATGTCACTCATTTATCTATGCCATTTGTCACTTATTTCATAGGCTTAGTCATCCTAATTTTTCATGTGTCAATTTGTCTTGCCATTTGGCCTTTTTCCTAGTCTAAATATACATTTGAATTCATCAGTTTTCCAATTGTAAAAATTAATTCCAAATTTACTACTTGTAATCCATCAAACCAAAATTCAAAACATAAACAATAAACAATCAAATCATAATTATTTTAAAACTTTCATACCCCGAAATTTGTCAATTGAGTTCATATACTATCTTTGCAATATGTACGAAATCATAATTCATGTGTGTATGCTAATGATCTACATGTGAATGAAATGCATTTCACGAATGGTGAAATGATTTGACTCATATGCAATAATCTAAGGCTCTAACTCTTAGTATGGAAAACAGGCTATATAACACACCACTTTCACGGAGCACGTGCCAGAACATCTATCAGACATTTGGGAACATACCTTATGAAAGCGGCATGTTAGAGGAGTCACATTCACTTATATGACATCATACATATATATCACAAATATTCAAAGATTAAACTCATCATTCCATTGATAAAACACAATTTACATTATAGCATTTCGCTACATAATCCATATATACAATATCACAAAAATATCTTAGAGTTTGATACTCTTTACAACATTCTCCATGGATGAAGAACTATACAAAAGATTCTAACTAAACTCCATAGTCTTAGCTGACTGGCCTTTGAGCCATTTCTTGAATCTAAAAATGCAGTACTAGACTTCTTCTAGAACATCTTAAGAGCTAAGTCTCCTCTCTCGTACCTGAAAGTCAACGTTGCAATTTTGATGAGTTTTGCGAACTTAGTGAGTGAACCATCATCGATGTACTCACTCATATAAAACACAGAACAATTCATAATTCATTTTGGCAATCAAATCACATCACAATTACAGAATATCACATCACATCTCATTTCAGAATAGTTCAATTCAAACATTCAAATCATACATATCAATTTGTATATGCAATGTACATGTGACACATTTTCATTGTTATGATCGAGTGCCTTTTTAACTGTCCCATATCTGTTGTGGATATTAGACTCATTGATATCTATCCTATATCCGTTACAGATACACCCCACTACTATAGAGTATATACCCGAACATCCAGAGGATGTCCAAGAACATACCCTATGATAATGGCACATTAGACCAATCACAATCACTTAATATGGCATCATAAATAAATCATAAATATACTAAAGATCAATTCCTCATTCCACTTATAAAACATAATTTACAATGTCGCTTTTCATACCATAATCCATATATACACTATATCAAAAGCATATGAGAGTCTACTGCTCTTTACAACATATTCTACATGGAATGAGAAACTAAACAAAAACATTCTATCTAACTCCTCATTCTCAACTGACCAGACTTTTGAGTCATTTCTTGAGTCGAAAACACAAGTACAAGACTTCTTCTAGAATATCTTAGAAGCTAAGTCTCATCTCTCATACCTGAAAATCAACGTTACAATTTTGATAAGTTTTGTAAACTCAGTGAGCAAACTATCATTGATGTGCACACTCATAACATTCTGAAACAATTCACCATTCAATTCACAGGCAAATCATATAATCAAATATTGCATATCACTTTACATTTCTCGATACTTCAATAAATACACTTTATGTACACATTTCACATTTCAATTACAGAACAAATAATTCACTTCAGTCTTTCAAATAATAAATATCAAGTTCTATATGCAATTTTACTTTGTTGTCATTGAATGCCTTTTTAAATTGTCCCATATCTGTTGTGGATACCGGACTCATTGATAAGCTCATTTTATATACTGAGCCTTTGGCTCTTTATGCGCATCTATGAGCTTTAAGCTCTTTTTCACTAGTTATTCCAGTCACAACTCTATTATCTGATCATGCATATCAATGTGATGTATCGAATAACAGAATATACCATCAATAGCATTTATTCATGATGCATAGTCAATTTCACACATTTATCAGACCTAAGTCTTGCATTCAACATTTTTGTTGAATACATATATTTCTTTCAGATTCACATACAATCACTCCCAATACATTCCCAATTATCAAACTCCTCGAACATTAATGTCTGGAATTGTCAATCATATCAATTACAATTAAATAACTAACATTTAAACAGAAATTATCAATCTTAGTGAGAATTATCTAGGTTGACGCACAGTATGTTCCAGATAGTTATTTCCTCGACAAACTGATAATGTTTAGATTCTGGTGTTCAACTTAAGCGTCTAAACCATGCAATACACACATTTACACCTTACTAAATTGCTCAATCATATTAGTACTCAATCATGCACATATGTGTACATACTATGTTCAATGCATACTCAATGATTTTCCCGGGTATGTATCCTTAATCATAAGTCTTGATCATTCAAACCATTCATTCATTACCTAATATATTATTCATATCCTTTAGATCACATTTATATTTATAAGAACATCTTCATTCCTTTATCACTCATAAAGTCCAATCTTAGATACATTGATAACAAACAATCTTTTCCTTAAAGTACAACATCATTTAACAACTTCAACATTTACAACATCCTTGATTTTTCATGTATCCAATGATCTTACTAGTTGGCATTTTTTCTAGTCCAAATGTACATATTAATTCATCACTCTTTCAATTAATAACAATTAATTCCAAATTACCAATTGGAATCCACCCAAACTAAAATTCAAGACATAACAAGTCACAATTAACATCATATTCATTTTAAAACTTTCATATCTCGGAATATGTCAATTGAGTGCATACGCTATCTTTGTAATGTGTACAATTATAATTCATGTGTGTATGCTAATGATATACATATGAATGAAATCCTCTCAATGCTATTACTCATTTCAATGGTCTAGGGTTCTAACCCTAAATACGTTATGGAAACTAGATATTACAGGCTATTATAGTTTTCACTTATCTTTGTTTTAGTTTTGGGTTAACTAAATTTATTGAGGACTCTTTCTCTAAATTTTAAAAAATGGGTAAAAAGCAAAAAGATGGAAATTAGTAAGGGAATTTCAATATTTTCAAATGTTTAAGAGTTTTAGGGTTTTCTTGCCAAAATATAGAAGGAAATTTCTTTAAAATGACAAGTAGTTAAAAGAAGAAGAAATGACAGTTGAAATTTTTTTGGATAAAGGGGGAGGAGTGAAATGGCATTGGTTTTGAGTTGATAACCAGCTCTAAAATGATTCAACTTATGTTTCACTCAAAAGTTATAACCTTATTACTTTTAATGATTGTTGGGAAGGAGGTTTTTACTTTTGAGCTAACGTCTATGGTTATCTCTTTATTCTCTCCTTTCTTAAAAATATGCCTTAGCCCTCATTTTCTCTTCGCAAATATTAAAGGGAAGAAAAGAAAAAGCGTCTCTAAAGCTAAACTTTAAAGAAGAAAATAATTAACAACCACCAAGGAGAAGAAGATATAGAGTCACTCTTCTTCTTGTCTCCAGCCTGTAGTTGTTATTTCCTTCATCCTTGTCCATCATCATTCGAGCCCATATCCTCCTCTCCCTTATTATTGTTGAATTCTTTAAAGAGAAATAAGAGAGTTTATTTTGCTAGGGTCACCTTATTGTCACTCCTCATTCCATTGTTAGTGACTTTCTTTTAGTTTTTTTAATACGAATTAAGTGTAGTTCCCAATTTCTAAAGGGGGTCTTAGATTTGCTTTTTGTTTACCATATTATGATTTTAGCTTTCTCATCTACTCTACTAAACTTACTCTTATATGTATTTATTTCTTTTAAAGGGTGGTTTACTTTGTACAACACTATTAACAAAAAGAAAACTTAGTGGCTTTAGAGTCTAAGATTATTGATATATCAAACTTTGGACAACCCTAGTCTCTTAAATGAGTTTACAATTCCTCTTTTTTTTCACTTTTCTATTTTATTCCTTGTGTTCTACTAGGTTTTGTTTTAAATTTTGGTTTATCAAGATTGATCACCTTTGTTTTGTCAAGATTAATGTTATAGTCTTGTGTTGTCACTAGTTCTTGTTTTTATTATTTCATTTTTGTTTTTCCACTAATGTTTTCTTTTGTGTTTATTCATTTAAAAAATGGTCCATCGTGGTATTTTATTTATAGCATGCTCACAATGAATTTTAGGAATAATAATGTTCATAACTTTTTCTTTTTTTTTACCTTTGATTTTTCCTTTTGAAGAATTTTGTATAATATGTATGCCTATATCAAATTCCATCATGAGTTTTATATTTTTGTTCCTATACATAATCCCTCCCAATTTGATCATTTGTGTTCCTTCTCCATTATTACTAACCTTTGTTAAGGTTGTTCATCTTATGAAGTTTGACGTTCTCAATTTTTTCTTTTTTTAGTAGCTTTGTTTTTGTTGATATGGTCATAAGCTTAAGGTTTGATCTTTTTAAACATTACTATGATTTTGAGGATTTAATAATCTTATGTGTTCGACTTCTAAAAATAATTTATCATTGATAAGCATATTTTTCATCTATAGAAAACTTATAATGAAAATGTAGTTAATTTAAATGCTAAGATTTAATTTGTGATGTACTATTTTAAGGCTTCTTATATTTTTAGTCAAATTTCATATCTAGATCTATATAAAATTCTTCCTTCTTTTTAAATATAGGAAAATTCAATCCTATACACCTATAACTGAAAGTTTGTTATGGTGTGCTCATTTATCATCATTGGGTGTTATAAACCTACTAACTTCTATATGGTTTATCCTTAGTCTAACATTATAGTGTAAAGATCAATATGATAAGATCAATAACAAAACAAGTCTAAATTGGCTAAGTAACAACTTCACTTCAAGCCTATTTGACTCAATTATCTAAAAAGAAATTATTTAGGAGTTAATAAGTAGTTATGTATAAATAAGCCCTTTAATCTCTTCTCTCCTTTTCAATATGGTACTTTTTACTAGCCTTTATTTAGTCGAGTGGTTAAAAACCATTTTAAATAACGTACTCACTTTCACTTTAAGCTTCTTATTTGCCATAATTTAGTTTATGGAGCTACTCAACACTCATTCCATGTTTTTTACAATGAAAAGTTAAAACAATTAAAGATATACTTGACTAATTTTGTGAAAAGCACGTGATCCTCTTACATGTTAAGATTAAAAGAAAGATAAAGGTTATAAAGAATTATTAAATATTTTTATCTTATTATTGAAAGAACAAATCTAACCATTTTGCTATAAATTATGTAACTAATAGTACTGCTTTTAAGATACTAATTATTAAATAAATAAATATCTTTTAATATTCTTGTAATTTGATTTATCCTACATCTAAAGTTGTTTTCACCTAGATTTGACACGTGATAAATCCTAAAATATCTTATTTTATAAAACATATTTATTATTTATTATGAAAATTAATACAAGACAAGCGTTTTTTGGAAAAATTAATAATAAATTATATTATTAAGATGAAACATAAAGTTTAGCAAGTAAGGTAACATGTGCATACCTATTTTATGTTCCTTACATGTTCTAATATCAATATAATTAGTATAAGAAAACCTTACTATAAAGTGACTTACTATTTACAGGGAAATAACTTATAGGGCAACTTATAGGGATAAATATTAAATCATTACTACATCAGCAAGGATTGCAAATGATAATGGTTCTTTAAGGAAGTCTCCAATTCCTTCTTATAGCTTAACTATATTTGATGTACAAGTTATATGCAAACGACTACTCTTTTGTGCTCTGAATTATGACAGGGATGATCTTTTACACCTACAAAATTCCTCTAAAATATACGCATATTCCTCTCAAGTCAAATATGATTTATCGTGTTATTGAATGCAATCTTGAAAGTGATCCAATCCCCATCATGTTTTCCTATGAACTTTACTACACCATTTAATTAGATCTTCCATTTGAGGTTAGGAATGTGTTCAGGAATGTTTGTACAACACATTCCTTTGATTAACATTCCTCAACACATTCCTTTGATTATGCACCATATTAAAGAGGAGTATCCATACATAAAAATAGGTGTTCAAGTGTGTCATCGCTAAGCTATAGAGAACATAAGTGTCAGATAGGCTTATATATCTTTTAAGCTTATCGAATATATTTTATCTTTCTTTAAGTGCCCATACAATGAAAGAGGCTTTTGGGCAAGCTTGATGGAACCATATTAAGTAATGCAAAGGAATTCTTATAGCTTGTCCCTTTATCATCATCCTGTAAGATTTATTATAGAACATATCATTACTTTACCTTTTCCATTTGATTTGATCCTGTATGTTTAGATTGATTTAATATAAGCATTAAAAATATCAATATAATTAAAATAATATTTTAGCAATTAATAAAAAAACATAGTTATAAAGAGTTATCGTGATTGTTACCCATATACATTTATTATGATAAGTGAATTAAATTTTAAATAATTACAAAATAGATAACTTTTTTTGAGAAAATAATAATGAATTAAGCCATAACTGGCAAGCATGAGTTATGATGTAGCTACAAAGAGCTATACATGAAAAAGCCAAGCAAGTGGAAAATTATAAGCGTAGATACAACTTTCTTCAAATGTTAGTAAGCTTAAACATTCTACATTCTAGTGCAATAGTCATCATTATGAAATTTAGACTTGATTAATCTCATATAGCTTTTAATTTGCATAATAGTTCTGTCGTTGAATTATTCTTCTACTAAACTTTTATCTTGGAATATTTGAGCATTTCTTTCATCCCAAATAGCTTGAACAAGACAGGTGATAGCTAGATAGAATGACTACTCAATTGTAGAGCACACCATATCCTTATAGAACCCCACGCTCCATGAGCATCTTGAATGTAACATTTTTATAGCACATACTTCCAAGTAGTATTAAAATATGGACATTGAAAATAAGTGTTCAATGCTTTCTTCAGCTCTTTGACAAAGAAGGAACCAATTAGGAATGTTGGGGGAATTTCTTTAACTTATCCACAGTTGGTAACTTATCCTTTATAGCTAACCATAAAGCGGCCAAGGCACTTGGATGAAAATGCTTGTACCATACAACCTTATGCCAAGATATCCTATTATAGTGTTCTTGAAGAAAATTCCTGTGGAATTGATTTGTAAATTTGCAATTTTTTAAATTATTCCAAATAATGTAATCTTCCCCTCCACTGAAATTAGTTTGAACAATTTCTTCACAAATTGATCTAGGGATATAGTTATATATCAACTAATATTACTTTATTACAAATGACATATTTGAGATCTTCCATTTCTTGCAAGTTATAAAGAGGATCATAAGAGGTTCAGTTCTCAAACTAAAAACTGGTTTGTTTTCCATCTTCAATAAGATAAATAAATTCATTCCTCAATAACTCCCTA
>JAOTJB010000210.1:27738990-27760683 GCA_027123815.1 Erythroxylum minutifolium
ATGTCTAAAAATTCTACCAATTTAGTTTATTAGTGACAATTATTTATTATATTTTTAGATAAATTTTGTTGTCTTAAATAAATGTCTAAAAATTTTATCAATTTTTAGATTATTTAAGGCACTTATTAAATGTGTCTGGGCATAAATATCTAACAACTCCTTATTTTAGTGTAGTGAACGATGAATTGAAATATAATAACATTGACATTAACAGTAAAATATGTTTTTGTTTTCAATTGAAAGAAAAACAGAAACTAGACAACAAAAAAATGAAAAACAAAAATTAAAAACCATAATAAAAAACAAAAATAATTGATTAATTAGCAACTTTCTTTGAGCTACAATTGCAAAAAATGATTGTTATTTAACTACAAATATTAATAAATTGAGTCCGTCACTGAATTAAATGTGTTATTTAGGTTTACAGTATTATTAAAAGAAAGATATTATCCAAGTTGACATAAATCTAAATATTTATTCATGCTAAAAACCTCTATTAATTTTCAACATATCAAATTTCTTTTAAATTGTACTTTTAATAAGAAAAGAATAATAAATAGTGCATTATGGATGAGTTTTTGTATTCTATATAATCAATTTATTGGTAACTTTCAATTTAAAAAATCATAAAATTACACACAACCACTAATAATAATTATATAACTAGACAAATCTCTTGCTCAACCTTGCAATTCTCGATAAAGGGTACATTAATATAAGTTTACAGAAACTCAACTTACAAGGTCCGCGTTGCGAGAATTAAGGGAGGAACATTAATTATAAGTAATTTTCTCTTTGAATTTTATAAAGAGATTAGTTTTGTAACTTAAATATATAACCTTACAGTCAAAAAGAAAAACATTATCAATTATTCTACGACTCGCGCTCAAAAACCTTAATATTTTGTTGTAAACAAAAACAAAAACCTTACTTCGAGTACGGATTTGAAATCTTTGATCTTGCAAGTCAAGAAAAATAAATAACTTAATTTAGTGAAATTGGATCTGGGAATCTGCAGGTTTGAGTCATTGGATTTGTTCTCTTCAAACAGTAGCTAGTTCTGTGAGTCGGATTATTGGATTTCTTCGATCATTCTAAAAACCTCGTCCACGTTGGGTCTCGTCTCGAGTACCGTTGCTAAGTCCCAAGTTGCAACATTTGGACTATTTCTTCTCCGATGTTTTAATACATCATCAGCTCCACGTTAAAGACTTCAGCTGTCTCTATTCCTTTCTCGCCACTGATTCTACCCATCTTGCACCCCACTTCCAAAACCACCTTCGATTTTTCCCCTGCAACTTCCCTTTTGACGTGCAACTGCCTCCATTGTCTTTTTTCTTTAGGCAGCAAAACAAGATAATAAGAGTTGTAAGAAATAGCGCTGCAAATGCTCCTGTTGCAATGGCAATGATAACTCATTTTGTTAATGTTGCAAATAACTTTACCGGCTTTAGTATTGGATTAAATTCTAGTACGGTACTATACTGATACTAGTTAATACTGGATATCATTTCGGGTAATTTTTAAATATATGAAATAGTCTCTGAATTTTTTTAAAAATTACAAAATAGTTCATTGTCATATTATATAGTTGTATTGTATACTTTATAAGTTTACGTCACCTTATCTCCAAAATCATAATAATAAATAATAACTATAATTAATATGAAATAAAAATAATTTTTAGATCTTTTACGTATAAATAATAACTAAAATTAATATAAAAAGACAATCATCATCATATGAATATAAAATTAAGAACAATAGAAATTATTAAAAATATTACAATGTTATCATATAATAAATAATTATTATATCAAAACATCTAATACAAAGAACAGTAATATTTTTGACTTTCAAGCTATTACAATTTATGACAAGAGTTCGTGATGAGAAAATAGTCAAGTAGAAGTAAAAACTGAAAGGAAAATATTTACAATTATATTACATATGTAGAATTTAACATATACATCAAATATAAACAAAATTAAAAGAAGAGGAAAAACAAAAACCTGAACTTCATTTAATCGTCTATGGGAGGATACCTGCTATAACTGCATTTACTCCAATTATTATTTCATACATAATCCTCATTAATGAGAGAAGTCTCATCATCATCATTCAAATTCAATGAACCAAATGACATGTCAATGCTTTCCCATTCAAGATTATCTTCCAAGTCATCCACATATACCAAATCCAGTTCCTTAGAAATCCAATCTGCCAAAAAATCAATATTATTAATAGAAATTGGATATATTGAATTGCTTGTGCTATTAAAAATCCTAGTAAACAATACAATTTAATTATTAGAACACTATAAAAAATTATATCAAAATTAGTAATGATAATAACATACGTTTTTCGAAGTTTTAAATTGTAACAAACAAAAACTAAGTGATTCAATCTCTTACGGTCCAATCGACTCCTTTTCTTAGAATTGATGAATTCAAATGTGTTCCAATTCTATTCATAGTCTGTTGCACTTACATATTGACTTAAAATCCAAATTGCAAACCTTTGCAATTCTTAAATACTAGTTTTGAATTGATCCCACCAAGAAATTATAAGTCATAAGATAACAAAAGTAGAGTTATAAACAAAATAAAGTGATAATTAATTTTCAACAAATAAGAAAAAGGAAATAACTAATACCTGGAGAAAGTATTGTTCCTTGTCAAATAGCAATCAACATTCCAAAATTCCCAGAAGATTGCTTATACAAGAGATCCTGCATCATTTCGTGGCCAACGATTGTTGTAATAGTGAATAACATTCTTCCATTAACTTCAATTTTCTTTGTAAAATCCGGTCTGAACTAGACACTAGGATTCAAAAACGTCCCAGCTATAAACAATGGAGAAGAAAGTTATCTTTTCCATCACCCATTGATGATTGCAAAATACAGTGTGTACAAAGAAGACATATGTTTCATATTGGCCTTGATTAGTTCTTTCACACTCTCCATGACATCAAAAAAATAACTCATTATTGACTTTTCTTCACTATCAGCCAAGCGAATGTAACGTCCCAATATCCCCTGTTAGGGGTTAGGACCCCGGAATAGTGTACTAAGCAATTAGAAGTTCATTTCATGCATCATATGGCATATTTCAATATATGAATTGTGTTGAAATTCATAAAATAATTGTATATGCATTCATTGACATTTTCGGGTATAATTGATTTATAAGTGCGATTAAAATGCGAATCATGGATTATTTATGTTGAAAATTGAATTGGAGACTATTAATATTATTTTGAAATTTTTGGTAAATTTTAGGAATTTTCAAAAATTTAGGGTATTTTTGGACTATGAACAAATGGAAATGTGACACGTGGACTGATTATGTAGTGACAATTGGGTCACATGCAAAAGTGACATGTGGTAGTGAATTAAGAAAACACGTTGCTTTGTTTTTAATATGGAAAATGACTATCGTTTGTCTCCACTGAAAGTATGCAACACTAAAAGTTCCTTGTTCTTTGTTTAACCACCAAAGCCCTACGTTTCATTTTCACTGCTGGAATTCATTGAAGAATCAAGTAAGTGACTTTGTTGATGTTTTACTATTGTAAATGAAAACATGCATGAGTGGGTTAGGAAGTGTAGTTTCGGTGATATTAACTGATGAATAAGTTAGATGAAAATTTGTGAAATAGGAAATGAGCAGAAAGTATACAAATAGATTAGTGAAGCAATTATAAATTGCAAAAAATAATGGTGGAATGCTCACTGTGTTCATGTTTTGTTCTTCTATTTACTGTTGTTATTCGTGAATGTATTTGAGAGTGTTCAGAAATGATTTAGAGCTGGGAATTTTCTGAAATAAAGTAAATTGTGTTTTCAGATTTACTGAATACTATAAAATGATTTTTGATAATGGGTAACAAATGGAAATGAATGCATGCAAGAGTTGGATAAGTAGCAATTCGGTGATAGTGATGAATAATGTATTTAGGTAGTGAGAATCTGAAAGAAATTTAGATGAGTGCAGAAAACTAGAATGATATCACTAATCATGCTTTGGTATTTTGGCTATATTTTGATCTGTAGAATTCCAAATGATTTGATTCTTAATTATGATTAAACTAGAGACATATGGCTAAATATTTCATGAAGGAATTGAATTTTAAATATATCCTTAAGAGTCTTGAATTTTGGCTTAAAGTTGAGAGTTATGTTCTGTTGAGGTATAAGAAATAGTATGGAGTATTTTGATTATAACTTGCTTTATACTGAACCAAAATGTCTGAATTTGATGCCATTAGAAATTTAAGACATAGAGTAACTTTTGATTAGAAGAAAGTGTTGCCTAAAAACATTTGATTCTAGGTAAAAAAAAAGGAAAGATAGAAGGAAGAAAAAGAAGGAAGAAAACATAGCAGTTCACGATCGTGCATCTACATGATCGCAACTCTACTGAAGCATGAAGGAAGTCGCGATCATGTATCAACACAATCGCGACTATGCTGATGAAGGAAGAACCTGAAAGGCTTTATCAAAGGGTGATTTTTTTGGATTTTTTTCAACTTAATTCAATTAAGGATGTTACCATATAAAGTATATAGGTTTAAATGAGATCTTAAATGATTTAATTGATGTTGAATGAAGGGATTAAAGTGAATAAAAGGGGTATTATGGATTAAAAGAATGTTTGGAAGGTGTAGAAATTGATTATAAAGAGTATTAAAGAAACATACCCGAGAAATTATCATTAAACATGCATGTTACATGATACATTCATAAATGTATTTATGAATAATAATGCACATAAGTGACATATAAATGTATTTGATTGTATATAGAAGAGCAAGTAGAGTGACCACCTGCAGATATTGCTGGAACTTCAAGGCATTAAGCAAAAAGGGAGCAATTTTGAGTAACCTATATGGTCTCACTAAATTAATTGTTTGTTTTGATTATACTTGAATTATCTTATCAATGTGTGATTGCTTATACTGATTCCAGACATGAAGGTCCGAAGATTTTAATTTGATGAATGTGATATTAAAGTGCTCCTTGTATATGAATTGGATGAAATAAATGTGCTCAATAATTTTGTTAAATGCCAAACTTAGGTCTGATGATTCAATCATGGGATTGATTGAGAATATAAGAATGTGAAGCATCCATTACATGAATGCATGAAAAATAAAGGTAGTTGTGACCAGAGTCGCCAGTATAAAGAGCTTAAAGCTTAGATTATGATCAGAGCCTTAGGCTTAATTGTGAATGTACCTGATATCCACTAAGAGATATGGGACATTATTTGATACAAATCGGTATCTACTAAGGGATATGGGCTAGTAAAAAAGGCACTCGATCACAATGACAATAATAATGAATGTGAGTCTCACGAACATTGCATATACATTTTAATACATAAGTTTGACTGATTAAACTGTATTGTTGCCTTATATTGAATGAGAATGTTAAATGTGATACTTTATGCATATACAAAGATATTGATGTGATGTATAAATTGAGTGAACCATTGATGATGGTTACCTCATTGAGTTCGTAAAACTCACCAAAATTGCAACGTTGACAATTTTAGGTTCGAGATAGAGTGACAACTGGCTACTAAGACTGTATTTTGGTTTAAGTTATGGCTCAAAGGTCGGTCTGCTGGAGACAAAAGATTAGTTTTTCATTTTTTGTTTAGTTCCTCATTTATGTAGCATATTTTATATACTGAATTGTGAGTTTTGATAGGTTGACAATGTATCCATAGGAAATGCTACGTTGTAAATAATGGTTTATGGTATGAAATGAGGAAACTTTGAATTTTAGATAATGTGTTTTATTTATTTTACTTATGATGCCATTTTGGAAAGGGAAGGTGAGATAGTTAAATCTCCATTATTATAGATTATATACTAAAATGTCCACAGGGTGTTCTGGTATATAATTTATAGTATTAGGGTGTTACATTTTGATATCAGAGCATGGTTGGCATCTATAGGGATATGTAGGAATGTTACGTATGAAATGTTGTGAAAGTTTCAGATGGTAATCGAAGTTATTTTGTATTATAGGTTATCTGACGTAGGCAATCAAATGGAACACTCAACTGATCTAGGATCAGAAAGAGCTAGCAGAGAGTCTTCTGTGCCTCGACCAGATGTGATGCCTCTAAGAATTTTCGAGAGAAGGGAAATGAGGTATGACAAACTACGAAAACAGGCGACTGTAGACTTCTATAGAAGTACAGACCCTACAGAGGCTGAGGGATGGATAGAAAGAACTAAAAGAGTGTTTGATCAAATGGACTGTGAGGAAGATGAGAGATTTGATTATGCGATCTCACTACTACAAGGTCCAACATATCAATGGTGGAAGATTGTTCCAAACAGTGCGACCGGGCCTTGCAATCTAAATTGGGGAGAGTTTTTGAGGGCTTTTAGGGAGAATTACATGCCCAAGATCTACTTGGACAGAAAGATGAAGGAGTTCCTAAATTTGAAACAAGGCAAAATGTTAGTAGCAGAGTATGAGATCAGGTTCAATGAATTGTTGGGGTATGCTACTGCTTTGATTCCTATAGAAGAAGACAAGTGTAGGAGATTTGAAGATAGGCTGAATATGGAGATTAGAACAAGGTTAGCAATCACTAACCTAAGTAGTTTTACTAAGTTGAGGACTGCCTTGATCAGAATTGAGCAGTTACTGAGAGAGGGACAAGTAGAGTTGGGACAAGGGTCTAGAATGAAAGGACCTAGTGAAATTCAGAGTGGCTCGGGCAAAAGATTTAACAAGCGGTAGAACTGAGCTTTCAGACTACTGGCTATATCAAGATAGTCGGGATTCAGACAGACAGGCGACTTTGTACAGTCTGGCAATGGAAGAGGTACAATGTAGAGCCAGTTTCCCCCTTATGAGCATTGTGGGAAGAAGCATGGTGGTGAGTGCTGGACATTATCAGGAGCATGTTTTCGATGTGGCTCTCTAGAGCATAGAATTAGAGATTGTGCTGTTGTTGCTGGAGCTCAGTCATGAATGAGAGGGGGATTTGTAAGTGAAGCTACTGTCCAGCAGAGTCGAGAAAGCAGGGTTGGATAGAGAGGCCAAGGTAGAGGCAGAGTGAGTTTTAGAAGTCCTTCTGTCAGGACTGAGGTTCAAAGCAATGGACCCCAGTCTCAGGCCCGAGTATATGCTATGACCAGATAGGAGGCTCAAGACTCTCTGGATGTCGTTGCGGATGCATTGCTTATCTTTGATTATGAAGCATTTGCATTGCTAGATCCTGGATCTATGCAGTCATTTGTTGCATCGTATCTAGCATGTAAGTTGCATTGCGATAAAGAGCAATTGAAACGTGGATTAGAGGTGAGTGTACCGATAGGTAGTACCACCGTGATTAGGGAAGTCTACAAGAGGTGTTTGATTAGAGTTGATCAGGCAAAATTGGAAACAGACTTGATTATTTTATAACCAAGAGAGGTGGATGTCATACTAGGTATGGATTGAATTGCTGCTCATACGGCTAGCATGAACTGCTATACTAAGGAGGTGGTATTGTAATCTCCTAATCAGTCGAGAGTAGTTTTCAGAGGTATTAGTCAAGCAGTACTAGCCAGGCTGATCTCATTCATGAGTGCCTTGAGGTTGATGCGAGGTGGATGTGAGGCTTATCTGGCCCATATTATTGATACTAGAGCTAAGAAGAATATACGGGACATTCCTATGGTTAAGGAATTCCTAGATGTTTTTCTCGCAGAGTTACCTGGTTTAGCTCTAGATCGGGAAATAAAGTTTACAATTGATTTAGTTCTAGGTGCTACTCTTATATCTATTCCTCCATATAGGATGGCACCTGTGGAACTAAAGGAGTTGAAGGCTCAGTTATAGGAATTGCTTGTAAAGGGGTTCATTAGACCCAATGTTTCACCCTGGGGAGCTCCAGTTTTATTGTGAAGAAGAAAGATTGCACTTTGAGACTGTGTATTAACTATAGGCAACTGAATCGGGTTACAGTGAAGAATAAGAACCTATTACCTAGAATTGATGATTTATTTTCTCAACCACAGGTAGCTCAGGCGTTCATTAAATTGGATTTGAGGTCTGGGTATTATCAACTAAAGATAGCAGAGGCTGATGTACCAAAGAGTGCTTTCAGGAGCAGGTATGGGCATTTTGAGTTTTTAATAATGCCGTTTGGATTAACTAATATCCCAGCTAAATTTATGGCATTGCTGAATAAGGTGTTTTTACCCTACCTGGATCGCTTTAGTGTTTATCGATGACATTTTGGTGCATTCAAAGAGTAGAGAAGAACATGCTGAACATCTGAAAGTAATCTTATAGATTATGAGAGAAAAACAGCTTATGCTAAATTTAGTAAATGTGAGTTTTGGCTGAATCAAGTGGTGTTTTTGGGTCATATCGTAAATGGGTAAGGTATTCAAGTGGATCCAATAAAGATTGAGGCAGTAATGAAATGGAAGGCTCCAAAGAAAGTGTCTCAAATTCAGAGTTTCCTTGGATTGGCTGGATATTATTGGAGATTTGTCTAGGGGTTTTCTTTGATTTTGGCCCCTCTAACTAAACTTCTGAGGAAGAATGTAGCATTCAGATGAGATGATGATTGTCAAAAGAGCTTTAAGGAGTTGAAACATCGGTTGACCACAACACTAGTGTTGACTATTCCATCAGGAATTAGTGGATATGTAGTATATAGTAATACATCGCATCAAGGATTGGGATATGTGTTAATGCAGAATGGCAAGGTGATAGCCTATGCATCGAGACAATAAAGGTTTCACGAGATGAACTATCTAATACATGATTTAGAACTTGCTGAAGTTGTCTTTGCTCTAAAGATATGGAGACATTATTTATATGGAGAGACATTTCATATATACACTGATCACAAGAGATTAAGATATTTGCTGAGTCAGAAAGAGCTTAATACAAGACAGAGGAGGTGGATAGAGTTGTTGAAAGATTATGACTGCACGATTGAGTATCATCAGGGAAAAGCTAATATAGTGGCTGATGTATTGAGTAGAAAATCACATAGCAGTGTAGCTTAGATTAAGTTATCGAGATTACCAAATTTGATTCAGTTAAGAGCTTTGAATGTGGAGTTGAATCTAGAGCATAATGAAGCATTGATAGCTACACTAAAGTTGAGACCGATGTTACATGATTGAATTAGAGAGTTCAGAGTCAAGATCCTGAAATGGTGAAATTAATTGAGAAAGTTAAGATGAATCCTAATTCTGAATTTGAATTGCGAGATGAGACATTGTCGTTAAAACAGAGATTATGTGTGCCTAATGTGGATGAATTGAGAAAGGAAATTTTAGAGAAAGCTCATATGGTGCTTATGCTATGCTTCCTGGCACAACCAAGATGTATAATACATTGAAGCAACATTTCTGGTGGCCAGGAATGAGGAAGAAAGTAGCGGAATATGTTTCTAAATGTATAACATGCCAGCAGGTTAAAGCTAAGCATTAGGCTCCAGTTGGGAAGCTACATTCGTTGCCTATTTTGGAGTAGAAATGGGAACAAATCACTATAGATTTTATTATGGGTTTACCTAAGACTCAGATGCAAAATAATGTTATATGGGTTGTAGTGAACCGAATAACTAAGTAGGCCCATTTCTTACCAGTAAGGGAGAATAACTCACTAGACCAGTTGGCTCGGAAGTATGTGAATGAAGTGGTTAGATTGCATAGGGTTCTAGTGTCCATTGTATCAAACAGGGATCCCATATTTACTTTGAGATTCTGGAAGAGTTTGTAGTCAGTTATGGGTACTAAGTTGAACTTCAGTACTGCATTTCACCATCAAACAGATGGGCAGAGTGAGAGGACAATCAAAACTATTGATGAACTTGGGATTAGAATACTGCATTGATTGAATTTTCTTACAACAATCACTATCACAGTAGTATCGGAATAGCACTTTATGGGGCATTGTATGGCAGAATCTGTCTCTCACCTCTATATTGGGATGAAGAAGGTTTGAGAATAATAGAAGGCCTTAAGTTGATACAAGACACTGTGGATATAGTGAAACTGATCAGGAGTCGAATAAAAGCGGCTCAAGATAGACAAAAGAATTATGTGGATCAGCATCGATAGGATATGGAATACAATATAGGAGACAAAGTGTTTCTGAGAGTGTTACCTTAGCGAGGTGTGCTAATGTTTAGTAAGAAGGACAAGTTGAGTCCTAGGTACATTGGTCCTTATGAGATTATTAAAAGGATAGGACCTTTGGCATATAAGTTAACTTTTCCTAGTAAAATGTCTCAGTTGTATAATGTGTTTCATATAAGCATATTAAGAAGATACAGATCTGATCCAGCACATGAATTACTAGCTCAAGAAATTGAAGTCGCTAGTAATTTGAGTTATGTTGAGGAGCCAGTTCAGATAGTGGGATATGATATAAAACAACTAAGGAATCGGGAAATTACAATGGTGAAAGATCTATAGAGAAATCATTCAACTGACGAAGTAACTTGGAAAACGAAGGAGCATATGAAAAAGCAATATCCCCACCTATTTCATTAATCAGGTAAGAATTTCGAGGATGAAATTTCTTAAGGAGGGGAGAATTGTAACATCCCAATATTTCATGTTAGGGGCTAGAACCCCAGAATAGTGTATACTAAGCAATTAAAAGTGCATTTCATGCATTATGTGGCATATTTCAATATGTGAATTGTGATGAAATTCATGAAATAATTATACATGCATTCATTGACATTTTCTAGGTATAATTGATTTATAAATGAGACTAAAATGCGAATCGTGGATTATTTGTGTTGAAAATTGAATCAGAGACTGTTAATATTATTTCAAAATTTTTGTTGAATTTTAGGAATTTTCAAAATTTTGGGGTATTTTTGGACTACGAAAAATTTAAAATAATGGATAAATGAAAGCATGACATGTGGACTGATTATGTAGTGAAAATTGGCTCATATGAAAAAGTGACATGTGGTAATGAAATAAGAAAACACGTTGCTTTGTTTTTAATATAGAAAATGACTATTGTTTGTTCTCCACCAAAAGCATGCAACACTAAACTTTCCTTGTTCTTTGTTTAACCGCCAAAGCCCTGCCTTTCATTTGCACTACTGGAATTCGTTGAAGAATCAAGAAAGTGACTTTGTTGATGTTTTACTGTTGTAAATGAACACATGCATGAGTGGGTTAGGAAGTGTAGTTTCGGTGATATTAAATGATGAATGAGTTAGATGAAAATTTGTGAAATAGGAAATGAGCAGAAAGTATACAAATAGATTAGTGAAGTAGTTATAAATTGTAGAAAATAATGGTGGAATGTTCAGGTGTTCATACTCTATTCTTCTATTTACTGTTGTTATACGTGAATGTATTTGAGAGTGTCTAGAAATGACTTAGAGCTGGGAATTTTTCTGAAATCAAGTAAATTATGTTTTCATATTTACTGAGTGTTGTAAAATGATTTTTTATGATAGATAATGATTGGAAATGAATGCGTGCAAGAGTTGGATAGGCAGCAATATAGTGATAGTAATGAAAAATGGATTTAGGTAGTGAGAATCTGAAAGAAATTTAGACAAGTGCAGAAAACTGGAATGATATCACTGATCACTTAATTAATTGTTTGTTTTGATCATACTTGAATTATGTTATGAATGTGTGATTGCTTATACTGATTTCGGACATGAAGGTCCGAAGATTCTAATTTGATGAAAGTGATATTGAAGTGCTCCTTGTATATGAATTGGATGAAATAAATGTGCTCAACAATTTTATTAAATGTCGGACTTAGGTCCGATGATAAATACGATCTGAATATGAATGTTCAGTCATGGGATTGACTGAGAATAAGAGAATATGAAGCATCCATTACATGAATGCATGAAAAATCAAGGTAGTTGTGACCGGAGTCGCCAGTATAAAGAGTTTAAAGCTCAAATTATGATAAGAGCCTCGGGCTTAGTTGTGAATGTACCCGGTATCCACTAAAGGATATGGGACATTATTTGATACAACTTGGTATCTACTAAGGGATATGGGCTAGTAAAAAAGGCACTCGGTCATAACGACAATAATAATGAATGTGAGTCTCGCAAACATTGCATATACATTTTAATACGTATGTTTGACTGATTAAACTATATTGTTGCCTTGTGCTGAATGAGAATGTTAAATGTGACACTTTATGTATATGCAAAGATGTGAATTATATGTTACATGTATTGATGTATGAATTAAGTGAACCATCGATGATGGTTGCCTCATTGAGTTCGTAAAACTCACCAAAATCATAGCGTTGACAATTTCAGGTTCGAGATAGAGCGACGACTAGCTGCTAAGACTGTATTTTGGTTCAAGTTATTACTCAAAGGTCGGTCAGCTGGGGACAGAAAATTAGTTTTTGTCTAGTTCCTTATTTATGTAGAATATTTTGTATACTGAGTGAGTTTTGATAGGCTGACAATGTATCTATATGAAATGCTACATTGTAAATAATAGTTTATGGTATGAAATGAGGAAACTTTGAATTTCAAATAATGTGTTATTTTTTATTTTACTTATGTTGCCATTTTAAAAAGTGAAGGAGAGATAGTTAACTCGCCATTATTATAGATTATATACTAGAATGTCCACAGGGTGTTCCGGGATGTAATACAGGGTGTTAAGGCAAAGTACCCTCGCTAAAGGCTCGTAAACTTGGATAACAAATTGGCATTGAGACAAAAATTCTCTACCTTCCAGTATAATTTTGGAAACCTTCAATCTAGCATTAGACTTAACATACTAAGAGACAACTGTCTTATCACTTATAAATATTTATATTGACTCTTTATTCATCGAAACAAATGACTTAAGTAATAAGAAGTTCATTACAAATCATGCCACACTAAGGAGACACGAATTGCTACCATTGGTAAATTCCTTTCTCATTAAACTCAACACCTATGCACGATTATAGATGAACTTGGTCACCTTTTTAGCTTTTTGCATAGTCTCATTAATCATAGGAAAATGCCTATGATCTCCTATATTCTTCAGCATTAGTTCAATGCAGAGTGCAGCACAAGGAGTCCAAAAAATGAATTATACCTATTATGTAACCTTCTTCCTGCTACTTTATAAGTGTAATCATTTTCAGTAATGAATTGAACAATATTTTCTGACCCTACTTCATTCACAAATTTATCAAATATATCAAATAGAGTATCAATATTTATAATAAGATCAGATGCATCAATAAACTTCAAAAACATTGAGTCATTTGTAGAATAAACCAAAAAATTAATAATAAGCTCTTGTCTCCTATTTGTCCAACCATTCCACATGATTGAACACTTATAAGTAGCCCAATTCTCTCTTCTTTGGGCCAAATAATTTTTATTTTCAGAAACCAAGCAACTCAAAAGTTTACCTCTTAAGTCATCAATTGAAAGAACTTTATTTTCCAGATTGTAGGTGGCTATAACATCCACTATATGCTGGTAATAGTAAGACTGGGAAGCATTGAATGATGAACTTGTATCATACCACCATTTAGGTACTACTATATCTACATTGTGAGCCGCACCTCCTGATTATATAACACTACGAATTGAAGGTTAGGCTCTAGGAGTTTTTTGTGGTGCAAAAAAATTAGTCACCTGCCTTTTTCTTTTCCTAGCATCAGGTCCAGGTGTAACATTCACTTGTTGCTGAGCTACCACTACCACCTTCAACGTTTCCTCAATCATCACGAAAACCAATAAACGAACTTCCACTACTAATTTCGAAATTCAACCTTTCCCTTCTATCTTTCTCGCGTTAATATTCGTTAACTAAAATTTTCATTCGTCACTTCACATCATGACTTACATTTTTACAGAGTTTCATATTTTCTTTAACCTCAGCTAAATGCTTCTTTAATCAGGTGATTCTTCTACCTTTCAAATGCTTGTTACAAAACAAATAAATAGTATGATTCCTCATATCGGGAACCTTTGTACCATGAGCCTAAGTTGGATCATCGTATCTTCCCGAAATTGTTTGATTATGAGTACTTAAACTTCCTTCCATTTATTTGTAAAAATAAATGAATGCATATATCAAAATAGAGAACACATAATTTCATTCCACAATACACATTTCCATCTTATATAATATAACTTATTTTGTATGAGTACATCATACACAATTCAATTTCATCAAACACAATTCATCGTAAGTTAAAAACTAACAATGCAATTATTCAACATACATAATTACACAAAATGTACATAACTAATTTTCATTTCCAACAATCACAAAACATACATAAACAAGTTTTATTTTCAACAATTTTGAACGATTTCAATTCAAAGTTTTAATCATAAGGATCAAATTGAAGGGTATGATTTACATAATCATTAAATAATGAATAACATATCTTATACAATGGTTCATATTCATCTATTCATAACATGAGGATTAAGTTAAAGGGTATAACTTCATTTGGAAATTTTTTTTCCTTATTCAAACCTTTGGATCTTCTTTTCATTTCTAACAAACCATGATATTATATCCACCATTCTATATTTGGTTCTTAAATATATAAGTTACTTCCAGGATCTTTAATGGACATTAATAAGTCTTATTACAAGTGGTTGGAGTTTAGCCTACAGCATGTTCACAATTTGGAAAAAAGAAGTTCCTTATGGACATATATACATCACTACTTTAACGCATTATCTAGTATAAATATTTATGATAGCGTGGGCATATATACTACGAAATAATTTAACATATTATATATATTGATTAAATGGAAAGAAATGGTAGTTTATGTTTCCAACTTTCTCCAATTTTAATTCAAAGTTTCAAAAATCACAAAACATACATAAACAATTTTCATTTCTAAATTCCAACAATTTCATTTCTAACATTTTCCAACAATTTCAACTAAACCATTACAAAACATATATAAACAAATTCCATTTCCAATAATTTTCATTTCCAATAATTTCCAACAATTTCATTTCCAACAACTTTCTCCAATTTCAATTCAAAGTTTCAAACATCATAAAACATACATAAACAATTTCCATTTCCAAATTCCAACAATTTCATTTCTAACATTTTCCAATAATTTCAATTAAACCATTACAAAACATACATAAAAATATATATTCCCAACCATTTCCATTTTCAATAATTTCCAACAATTTTGAACATTTTAATTTCAAAGTTTTAAAAATCACAAAACATACATAAACAATCTCCATTTCCAACAATTTCTATTTCCAAATTCCAACAATTTCTAACAATTTCATTTCTAACATTTTCTGATAATTTCAATTCAACCATGCAAAACATACATAAAATTTTTTTATTTCCAACCATTTCCATTTCCATTTCGAATGATTTCCAGCAATTCTATTTCTAACAATTTTGAACAATTTCAATTCAAAGTTTCAAACATCACAAAACTTATGTAAACAATTTCCATTTCCAAATTTCCAATAATTTCATTTCCAAAAATCAACAATTTCAACCATCACAAATTTACAATTTACAATTCACAATTCACAAAATAATGAAATATACATAAAAAAATTTACACTTTCAATAATATCCAACAATTTCCCTTTCCAAATTCCAACAATTTCAATTCAACCATTACAAAACATAAATAAACAATTTTCATTTCCCATAATTTCCAACAATTTTCATTCCAATAATTTCCAACAATTTTCATCACAAAATATAGACAAAGAACCAAATATAATGCAATTGTTTTTCAAAATTCAGAGCAAAAAACAAAAAAATCAGAAACTAATTCAATGTGGGGTCAGGTTAGGTTTAGATTTGGATCTATTTTAGATCTGGCGATTCCAGGGAGCCTCTGTGACTATGATTGCTGTGGTGTTAGGCTGGTGGCATCGGGCTACTACTGGTGGTGCATTGGTGGTCACTGGACGGCCGGAGAGGGAGTGGTGGCGACGGCAAAAGAAGAGAGAGAGTGAGAGTATGAGAGAGAAAATAAAGAGAGTAGAAGAGGGGAGTCTTTTAATTTTTTTTGATTTTTTTGGTAGAAAACTCCTAAAATTTTAAAATTTTCGATACCGGATGGTATATAGATGATATTTTGAATATTGCCAATAATGACTGGTATCACGTGAAACAAATCGGCACAAGCTTGTACCAACAGTTGGTACTGGAACATTATTCTCTATACTATTTCTGATCGATATGGTACATGCCAGCCAGTATCGACCGGTATGACATGAGATTCATCACATTGGCTGTGAGTTTCACTTTTAAGCTTTTCTTATGTAGAATTGAAAGTGGTGGAGGGTAAGCAAGAGATGAAGAAGGAGGAGGGAAAGGGGAGAAGTAGAACTGTAACCAACTAACCTAACCCACTATTATACCTAGAAGAGAGGAGGATATGAAATGAGACTGACAAAAATTTTTATTATTTGAATCCTTGTCACAGGATACACATATGCTATGAGAACCATAAAAAATTAATAAATAATATCACATGTAATGTTTTTTAATAGAGAGCTAATAGAGATATTAAATAGGGTCCTTTTTGAATGTTTGTTCAATGCTATAATTTTTGCTATATGCGTTAAAACCTTAGGGTTTTAATTGAATTTTAGTTAAGACCTTGAGGTCCAATTTGACTTGTTTTTTTCCTAAAATATTGTGAATAAAGGTAATTCAACTATCTACTATTCATACTATAAAATGTTTTATGTAATTACATCACCTTTAAGGGTTTTGTTAGAAAATATTATATAAATAATTATTAGCTATATTGTGACTAGAATAAAAAATTTTCATATTTAATTATAATTTTTTGTAAAATTAAAGAAGCATGTAAATAAATTTTATATTATTACTCGTAGTAAAAAAGAACCTTTCTCAAATTAAAATTAAGAAACATATAAAAGATGCTTTTTGAAAATCATAATTTAGAGAGGGGTACTTCTTGCAGCTTGTAGTTTCGAAAATGTTAACCAAACATGTTAAAGTATAACTTTCTTTTTTCACGCAAAAACTTACGTTTGTGCGATAGCAATCGAAAAGAGATGTTAGAATTCAACCGCGATCGAATCACGGGCGCAGTGAAAAATATTTTTTTTTACAGATTTCGAGCAGATCCTGATAATTCTATAAACTTGAATAAAACATAAACGATTTAGAAATCATACCTTATTCGTTATCCTGTTGAAAAATCTTCAAAACTTTTTCCGATTGATCAATCACAAGCTGTTCTAGCATCCAGCCTCTGATGGTATCCACAGAGCAATTCTCAACTGCTTTGAGAGAAAAAAGACAGAAGTGCTAGCTTCTAAAAGCTTTTCCCGTTTAAATAGAAAAAATCATAAGAGTCTTTTATTAAAATTAAATCACTTTAATTATAATTAAAATCAAATTCTAATTATAATTAATTTAATTTTAATAAAATCAAATATCTCATATTTGATCCCCAAAGTTTTGTAAACTTTATAATTAAGTCCAATTTAATTAAATTGATTTTTATTTCACAAATTGCTCTTTGATGTGTGACCCATTAGGTTCTTAATAAATTAGCAATGATTATAAATTCTAATTCTAATTCACAATTAGAATTAGATAAATTAAAATTTCTTTTAATTTATCTTTAATTCTCTAATTAAATAATTCATAATCATAAATCATAATTGACGTCTAGCAGCATGTCATAATTACTCAAATATAAGGAATGTCAAAGTAATTGACTTAACCTGTCTATACATAGCTATGAAGTATAATTTAATCCTTTCGTCATTCAATAATCTAATTGGACATAGTATGGATACAACGTCTACTCTTGTCATCCAATCATGTTCGTTCTTGCTAATTAGTAATTGATTATAATTGAAATTTGAAAACAGTTTTTTCAAATGTCAATTTAATAGTAGAATATTCTCTCTAATTACTTTAGAGTGACGAATCCTATTTTGACTTACTCAATTACCTACGTATGGTTCATATTGTATCCCATTACTACCGACTGAATCATCCTAGGACGATTCATAAGTAGCATCAAAATATAATAATTCCCACACTAGATACCTTGGTAATCTCAAGTCTGATGATCAATTTTACAACCATCATTATGAGATAATCCACAGATACGCAAGTAATGTTTCATTTGGAGATTCTCATAATGAGGTCAGTTCAGTAAATTTATTCTGTAATAAGCGCCTACATGTTAGTTTAAGTGTCTCTACACTTTAATCTATGAGATCAATTACTTTCTTCATAAAAAAAGAAACAAATATGTGCTAGTCTAACCATTTCATCAATATCTCATTTTGATAAAACTACGACTAGGAATATTTTAGGAATAATATAGAAAAATGTAATTCTAATATCATAATTATAATCGCATTATAATTTCTAACTGCATAATAATTATTCCATGGGTTTTATCTTTATGATTAATAATTAAATAATTAACAAATACACAAAGTTAACGAATGCATTTTGTTAAATAATAATGATGTCATAAAAATAAATTTACAACAAAAAATAAATTAACTACAAAGGCATAAACCAATAGTACCAACATTAATACGATAATAGTAAGAGCACACATTTAGTTTTTTTTATCTCCCCTTTTTTCTTAAACTTTATCCCTACATAGATTAGGTGAATAGTTAATAAAAGATATTTTTTAATTCGTTAAATTATTTTTAAAAATGAAAATAGTTGAATTAATATTCCCTAAATTAGGGAAACAAAAGTATACAAGATCATTAAGGCCTTTGATAAGTACAAAATGGTACATGTTTTATCTCCTTAAATTATTTTTTAAAATAATTTACATAGTACAATTAGCCAAAAGTTCCTACATTTTATTATTAATAACTTAAGCTGTTCATTTCCATAATTTATTTCTAAAATAATGTTTATATTGTACTAAATATTTTTTTAAAAGTTCGGTGGACTTAAGGAAATAAGTGTTTTAGGCCCAATGAAAAACTATATCAACAAATAAGTAGCAAAAAATCTAGCCCAAGTTAAGCCTAAACTTTAACATAAAAAAATACAGCCTATTAGAAACTAGACCAAACCCAAGAACCAGCCCGGCAGAAAGACCAATCCCGGAAAAAAAAAGCAGCAAAAAACATAATAGCATCAGGTGGAGGTATCAGGTAGAAGACGCATGCACCAGAAATTCTCGGCCACCAGAATCCCTTCAAAACGGAGAGATAATCGGAGACCTATCAACGATTCAACATTGTGCTGGTGGCAGAGATCCCTTTGAGGAAGAGAATTAGAGAAAAACATCAAGTAGTCCATGCAAGGCTGAGAGTTCCCGAGAAGTTCTATCATATGTTAAAGGCGATTAAAGCATCAGAGCTAGTCAAGGAGGTGTAGGAGTGCAATGATAGCCACAAACCAACCAAAATCTTGTTGGTTTAGTGAAAGGAGATAGTTAGAAGCAAGTTGGAGATTTTTTTTACAGTTAAATTCTAATTAACTTGACTAAAATGAAATTAAAGTACTGTTTGTTCAATTGTGTATATTATATTAGATTTAGGAGCTATTTATTTAATGTATCTTTTAAATTGGTTTAAAATCATATTAACACCCCCTTGCCCATTTATTTAATTGGAGTAACTCTTTTCTATGGCGAATAACAAGTTGCAATTAATTTGGATTGCTAACTTCTTATTTTGAGTGAATTTGAACAATTAACCAACTAATTCTTTCTCTGTTTGTATTAACTTGTGGACTAAATTTTAGTAGTATTTTTTTGAAGATAAATAAACGAATAACATTGAAAATGCCAAAAGGAAATCAAGGTAGTTACAAGATTATAGGAAAAATAGTTATAAAATTGTAAAGTTAGGAAACCAGTCCTTATGGCAAAGGTAAAATTAATAAAAAAACAACCAATTATGCTTCATGGAAGAACTTAGGCTATCAGTAAATTCGTTGTCTATTAGATTACCTCAAATCTAGCCAGAAGTCCTATTAGTAACAACTTATTTGTCTGTGTGAACATCTTTGAAGATTCTTTGGTTTCTTTCAAACCAAATTGAATAAACAAAACAACTTACCATTAAACTCAGGCATTTCTTATCTTCTCCAATCCTTTTATAGAGATTTTCAACCCAAACCAAAATATTTCCCTGGTCATTTTTAGTGCAGAATTTTTATGTTGCATCCTTGCCTGTAACAGAAAAACTACATTTGAAGAATAGGTGATTAGCAATTTCAGCCAATGTGTTACATAAGACACAATTTGATCATTGCTTCCCTTCAGTCCATCTTTGATCTTCATCCTTCCTTTGGTTGCCAACTAGGTTATGAAAGAAGCTTTAGGCATCAGGGATCCTTTCCAGGAACACTCAAATAATTAGGTCTTATAGCTTTCAAACAAGAAGAGTTTGTGAATTCTCCATTACTGTTAGTAGAATAGAATAATTTATCCTTTATGGATGAATTAGGGATGTATTTAGCGAGATAATCTTGAAATCTATCAACTCTTCTTCCTATGTTCTTCCACTCATTGTCAGTAATAATATGTGAGACCTTAGTGTTCATTGTCCATTTACCAAGTAAATAGAGCATCTCAGCTTTCTTAATCAATGGAATATGAGGTGTCCATTTGTCAAACCAATTCCAAGAATCTTCACCATTGCTAATCTGCATTTTAATAGGGTAAATATTGTATCTATACCTTAAAATGTTAATGAAAGGCCAAAAATGCTCCATCGTATCTTCTAACCGCCAAAAATTGAAATCGCTCAAGTAGTAGGCATTTGTCCTTTTGCTTCATAAAGCCTCCCTATCACTGACAAGCTTCCAAGCATATAAGAATTTGGAAAGGATCTTAGCCATACTTGATTGGATAGAACCTTATCAAGCTTCTTACTAATTAATGCATCACCTTTCTGCTTGTTACTCCAGATGAATATGTTGCCTGAATATCTCAATGGCATTAATCTTTGACATTATCCTTTCTAGTTCATTGCCTGGTTTACAAAGGTTAACTCTGTTCCTCTGAGTTTTAGATGGAGACAAAACACAATTGAAGTCCCTAACAATAATCTAGATATTCACCATCATGTTATTGATACTATATATCATTCCATAATTTATCCATTTGGAACTTGAAGTTAGAAGCATAGATGATACTTACCCCAAATACTAGATCAGAATCATCAAACCTGTATAGGAGATGAACATATTGATCAAAAGAATTCTACATAGACACCTTAACTCTCTCCTTATTAAAAGCATACACTATCCTTCCATTAAAGCGCTTAATGTGGATAGTGCCATATTCCTAACATTTCCCAAGAAAACTCATCATAATCTAGAGCTTGAATGCCTTGATTCTGGTTTCTAGTATTCCTATTAAGATGAGTTGCTTTTCCAAAATAATATCCTTAATACCCTGCCTTTACAGGGATTATTCGTGCCCATAATATTCGAAAAAAATCATCTAAATCTATGAGTAACTTTACCAACTCCCTTTGGGTTTTCTCCTTTTCCTACCTGATATTTTGTTAGAAGTGAGAATAAAATTTTCATTCTGTGCTTGCATTTCATCAGTACTCCCCTTATGAGAAGCATCATCTTCTTGATCATTCTTTAGAGGATCTGATGTTGGCCCCTGAAATTTTTCGTTAAATTAAGCATAATAGTTTATGGAATAAGCATGAGATTTGAATTTTTGCCTTAGAATAATTTTTG
>JAOTJB010000210.1:27813151-27827907 GCA_027123815.1 Erythroxylum minutifolium
GGAGAGAATGAAATCTTAAACGGTTCGCAAACAAATATTCTTCAAAGAAAGCCCTGAAATCTATGATGATCACTGAACTTAGGGAGCTAATACTAATAAAAAATCTTAACCAAAAGGATACTTCAAACATAGTATCTTGTCTGCACATCTAATGTAATGCTACTATATTTTATCTATACTTCTTGCATTGAAATGCAAGATTGTATTTCATTTCCTTTTTCAAAAAAAAAGGAAACGTAGATATAGAAATGAAAAACAAGCTTTTCATCTTGTTTGTAATACTTTCTATATCTGTTATTTAATTCCATTTCCTTTTTCAAAAAAAAAAAGAATGCGCTCCTATAAAAAAAAGATGAACTTTTTTTGAGAGAAAAACTCCAACTTTTCTATACTGCACGTTTTTGCATTTTATTTCTGTGTCACCAATTTGTTTGAGTGTTTTTCTCTTTTCCCTTTGCTACCTTCTTCCCTATTAATTGGTTTTATAAATTCATTTGACCTTTTAATTTGTTCCCTTTATGCTTCAATATCTTAAGTTTTGTCATTCTCAGTTTTTAGTTTTAATGTTCTCCCTTGATCCTTTTCAACCAATAATCTTCTTCTCTAACTCCTAGTTCTTCTCCTTTGTTCTTCCATCTTCTCTCTTCTTCTCTAGCTCCTGGTCCTTCCTATTTTATTGAATCACATCAAATTCTTTCTCGCTCCAAACTATTTCATTTTATTATTAATAGTTTTATCACTTTCTAACCTCTTACCTTTTACTTCTTTCAGCACTATGTTGAACATTGAGCTTGGTTCCTCTATAGAATTTTTCTCCTTCTTTTGCATCTGCTCCCTCCACCCCTACTCCTTCTTTGGCTCTAAACTCCTCTTTGAATCCTTTGACAAAGCCATCGTCACCTAACCCTACACCCTCTCTCCTCTAAGACAAACTAAAACAATTGATGAGTTCCTGAGTCAAATTTTGGGTGATACCTATCTTTTCCTTAAGTCACAATACCAAGTTTATAGTGGCTCTACTAGTTCATTTCTTGAAAGATGGTGCTTTTAAGTGAGACTCTATATCACTTAGATTCTTCTTAGGCAAGAGACCGCCATTCCTAGTGATGAATAGTTTGGCCTAGTAAAAATGGAAACAACTTAGACCAAATGAGGTACTAGTCAATGATGACAATCTTTTCGTCTTCAAATTTGAAACTGAATCTCACACTTAGAAAATAATCAAATCAGGCCCTTAGCATCTCAATCATAAGCCAAGTTTCTTATAAAAACGGAAGCCTAGAATTGAGCTTCATGAACTCAAGCAAAAATCAAATCCCTCTTTAGATCACTATCCATAATATTCCCTTTAGAATATTGAACCAATGAGGATTTTAACTACTTAACAAGTTTTTTAAAGAATCCTTGTGCCTTGATCAAGCCACAGTAAATATAAGAAGAGTAGGCTATGCTAGGTTTATGTATTAGGTGATATTCAACAAGCACTCCTTAAGGAAATTCCTCCAATAAGATTTTATGGGAATGATAACATATTTGATGATGTTGTCTCTATAACTTACTCGTGTAGACCAGAATTGAACATTTAAAAAGTAAATTGGAGGCCAATTGGAAAAAAATTCTTAATTGGTGAGTATGAAAGTTGACGTAGAATGATCTTAAGGAGAAAGCGAGTCTTGATAAAAAAAATAAGGGAGATAATGATTAAAAGTATATTATAGTATCAAATGTTAGCGCAAAGGACCTCAATCCTTTAAGTAAGGAAAATGTAAGCCTCAATAGCCATGTAGTACAATGCCTAATTTAGTACAAGATCTAGATTCTAAAACAAATGGCACTTTGGAGGACTCTTCTAATGGATCTCAAATATTTATTGCCATACTAGAAGTGCAAAGTATAGGAGGATATAATTTGAATCCCCTTATTAAGGTTACATTATTTGAAGAGAAGCAATTTGATATTAATAAACGATTAATTGATTACATTTATATACCCATATTTAATGTTTTTTGCTTGTTATTTAAGAGTTTTATAGTATTATTGGTACTTATTTTTCTTCAAGTATGTTTTTAGGTGATAATTACCTTCATAGACCAACAGGAGAAGCATTTGAGTGAAAACGTGGCATGGAATGGAAGAATTAGAGCAATTTCGGAGATGCACGATCATGTATAATGACCATGTAAGTCACTGTAAACATATGGGCCTTTGAACACACAGTTCTTGCTCATGTGAAGTTACACAACCATCTATGTATAAGTCTCTATGACCTATAAAGTCATGAATTTATGTATTTTTGGAGATCCATAGTCACCTACATAATCGTGTAAGTACCCGTGTTTATCATAGAAACCCTGGTTTATTACAATATAAAGATATTATAAAAGCTACATTGAATTGAATTTAGAAAGAGGCAATTAGTTGTCGTCAAAGACACCTAAAAGGGAAGAAGAAACACAAAAAAGTCAATAGATTTCCAGCCCAAGGAAAAGAATAGAAGAATTCCATATTTCAATCTCAACTATTTTCTTATTTCCTTGTTATTGTTAAATATTCACGATGATTAGATTTGGATATTTATTTACATCTATAGATTGTTAAATTCCTCTTTTAGGAATTACTGTTAAATTATTTGTTGAATTTTACTTTCTTAGAGTTTAATGAATATGCTTGCGATGTTTAACATTTTATAATCAATTTGGATTGATAGATTGTATTGATTCACTTGTGTTGCGTTCCTAGCAAGAGTTGGTACTATAATAGACCAATAAACATCAAATTAATAGTAATTGAAGAGAAATCTTAATTGTTTATTAGTTATCCATAGGGTTGCTTCAAATCCAATTGAGTAGTTAGGAGTATTTTTGAGAAATCAAGAGCTTGCAACTCAACTCTTATCTATTTCAATTGGGATTAATTGATTAGATCTCGAGAGAAGGTATTCATATTTATTGGATATCTAGAATTATGTATGATTGAATCATCACCGTCATTAACACCCAATTGAAGTTTTGCTAAGGCATGGGATCTGGGGAGGTCTGATAGTACGCCTATCTAGTAGATAGGCTATTTCCGATAGACCCACATATAATGCGTCATGACGATACTAAAAAAATATAAATAGATGTGCGTACATATACATAAAAATAAAATAAGTAAATCAAATAAGCATAATAAGGTAATAAAATAATTAAATACAAAAATGTCCAAAATAAAAACATATAAACATACAAATAAATAATTAAAAAAGTTAAGGCAATACAAAATAACGTACATATAGAACATGTCAATGATTAATAATAAATGGTAAGATAAAAATACATACTAGAAAAGACCCGTACAAGAGTAACTCCAACCAAGCCTGTCACTACATTAACTATGCTAAGTAAGAAACTAACTAAGTTAAACTAACTAGGTGGTAAGTATGATGCAATAAATGCAAAGGACAAGGTTTAATATAACCTACAATAACGTGAATGCCCTCTTTAAGGGAGATCCTTTACACGTATCCTAGTAGACTAAATTTTCTTATTTCAGGCCAAATCCTTAGTAAGATCCAACTTAGCCATATCATTCTTGATCACTTCCCCCCAATTCTTTTTAGGCCTTCCTTTTTTCCTCTTTTAATCTTTAAGTATTATTTTCTCGCATCTTTTCACTAAAGCATCAAGGTGTCTCCTTTTAACGTGTCTGAACCACCTAAACCTTGTCTCTCTCAATTTGTCATTAATACCAACCAGCTTTAATTTGTTGCTTACCATTAGATTCTTGAGCCTATCTCTTCTAGTAAGGTTACACATCCACCGGAGCATCCTCATCTCCATCACTAAAAGAATGTAAAGGGAAAACAAAAAAGGATATAAGTAATTCCTAGCTTTCATTATTAATTAATCACCTAATTTCACAGCTGCCCAAATAGTTGTATATAGTTTATTTATTAGTTCTTTGATTTCAGTTTAATTTTCAATTAATCTTCTTATTGTTTGCTTTAAACAAAGTTTATAAGAATTGTAGGGTGACTATATAATCCTCATGGGAATGATATCTGTTATACTATAAGCTGCGATTTGTATACTAGCAGTATTAAAAGTTTTTCTATTAAAACCTATCAATAAGATTTTGGCACCATTTTTTAGGATTATTATAGCATCTACTGTATTTTACTTTACTTTGGTTTAAGAAGTTTGGTACTTTTCTTATGTAATTATAGGTGAATGAACACAAGAATCATAAAGAGAAACTGAGTAACTTGCAGACCTCCTTTTCCATCCAAGTGAAGGCAATATAACATGGATGTGAGTTACTTTAACACATATAATCTTGGGTGGAAGAACCACTTAAATTATTCTTGGACTAACAATGCAAGAATAATATGAGAGCACAAGGTTTCCAGCAAGATAGCTTTGGATCTTTAGAGTCAAAGTTAGACAAGTTAATGGACATACTAGACTCCAAGTTTGATAGCCAAGATAAAAGTCAGAAAAGGATGGAAGATTTTGATCAAATAATAAAGAACCACTCCTCTTCTCTTCATAACTTAGAGGTTCAAGTTGGGTAACTTGCAAATGCATGTCAACAAAGAATTTGGGAAATCTCTCAATTAACCCAGAAGCTGAACTGATATCCATATTGTATTGTGACATTTGTGGGAGTAAAAATTACAATAATAAATGTCGAGCACCAAACTATATACGGGAGCATCCATATTGCATGCAAAATTGGCCTCATAATAAACCATATGAGCATACTTATAATTCAAAATGGAGCAACTCTTAAATTGATTCATGGAACGATTACGGTTCAGCTAAATCTTTACAACAATAGCAGTAAGAAAAACTTCTTATAGATATATTAAAGGAAGACCTTGGGAAAGGTGAAGCTAGTCACCATGATTCCAAGAGAGATTTTCTTCTCTCAAAGACATTAAGCTAGATGCAACATAATTTGAGCTTATTAATGGCTCAAAGTGAAGAGGAGAAAAAGGAAAACGTCATGAATGAAGTTGAAATAGAGTTAGAGAAGGAAGTCTCTACCTAAGAAGAGAAAGTAGAAGAGTGGACAAAGGTGACTAAGGAAGAAAAAGAGGAGGAGCTAGATATGAAAACTATTGATAAATCATTAGTAGTCACCTTAAGTATAGATGGTTTCCACAAGCCTCTAAACCACAATATGGAGAAACTGATGGAAGCAAACCACTACTTATAGGCCTAGGTTGATGATAAACATGAAGGGTACATTGAGCTAAATACATTAAACAAACATTGCTTGGGAGGCAATATAAGAATTATGATAGGTTTCACTTTTATTTCATTTTATTTCCATTTTTATGCTGTCATAGAATTTTATTGATTTTTGATGTGTTTTATTTTAGGATATAAAGCATCCTAAGTTGATTTTGCATATTTATCATGTTTATGGCATGTGTGTTAAAGTTTCATAACTTTGAGTGAATAATTTTTAAGTTTTTCCAACAATTTTTTATGGTATACACAATCACAAAGACTTACACGGTCTCCAAAAACAGTCATGTACATTCTGGAATTTTTTAAATTTTTTTCACACACCTTCATAGAGAGATACACATTCATTAGACACGCTCGTGTAGACTTTCACAGTCAGCTACATGATAGTGTACATAACCATGTAAGTCCACGAAAACTTACAAGTCTTTATCCCTTGAATTTTAATGAGTTTTTAACTTACATGGTCAGCTATAAGGTCGTGTAATTAACCGTGTAAGTCAAAAACAAAGATTTTAAAAAACCCTTTTTTCTTCTTTTCTCTCATTCTCTTCTCTCTCCATGCAACCCACCTTTATATTCTCTCAACTTCCCACCTAATTTAGTGTTTTTCTGCTCAAACTAGAACACCCAAGTAAGGCTTTTCCTTGATTTCACTTGTTTTATGCTTGAATTTTTTGGTATTTTGCAATTTTGGGGGGTTTTTACTCCCAAAATGCTAGGGTTATGATTATTGTGATTTAGTGTGATTTTCAATGCTTTAATGCTTGATTTTGGTTTAAAAGTTGAATTTTATCCTTACCTATTTGATCTGTTGGTTTAATTTGATGAATTGCACACGAATTAGAAGAAATTTGAAATGGGTATGTAATTTTGTTCACTAAATGTTGAATTGTGATGATTTTGTATGCAACTAGGATTAATTCGTTGTTTTTATAGTTAACTGAAGTTCTTTACTAGTTTAATTTTATTTCAATTCTGAATTTTTATGAATAAAATGTTCAATTTTGTTAATTTTGGGTAATTGTTGGATTAGTATGTCATTTTTAATTTTAAATTTAAATTCGTAATTAAATTATTAGATTAAATTTATTTGTTCATTTCCATTATTTTAATTTGGCTTTTTGTTTAATTTTCTAATTATTTAATTTTTATATTGTTTGTTTTTGCTTTTATTATGTGTTTAATTTTACTTTTAATTGTGTGTTTTCACAATTTTACGATTTATTGAGCATATGAACCTAGTGTAGGGAACATCTATTTTTTACACTTTTATCTGTTATTTTTTTAACCTACTTTAAGTTTCAGGCACGATGGTGGGACGATAAAGAGCAAAAAAGGTACTTAGGAAGAGGCAACGAGGAGAAAGGTATTCTAGGGACTCGATTGGAGCTTAACAGCCACTAGTTTGTCTTCTGGAGCAGCCTAATAAGTTATTGTTTAATATGAAAGTGTACAAGGAGCAATACCAAATGCTCAAAAACAAGAAGTTCAAGACCAATAAAAGCATTTATTGGGAGGTGTTGGAATAGATTGATTTAGTCAAGCACGCTTGAGAACTCATCAACATTGGAGCATAATCTCGCTTCTTCGAGATCATGGAGCCCTCGTACTGGGAGCTTATGCTTAAGGTTCTTTTCAAATTCTTCTTTGAAAAAGGCACTATGATTGGGACCAGTTAAGCATGATCCAGTTCCAAATGTTTGGGGTGATTGTCCAAATGAGTTACTTAGAGTTCTTCGTAATGATGGGTCTTTATGACTAGGAATTAATGGAGACACAAGACTTAGTAGCAATATGAATAGACTTTTCGTGTGGGATGTCTACTTGACACTTCTAGAGTACTATTAGCCTGGAGGATGAGTACAACCCTAACAAATCCAAAGCGTTAACTCTTCAACACCCCGCACTCAGATACCTACATGGGATCTTGAGTCATACATTGGGGTGACAGTTTTGGAGTTGTTGGGAACTTAGCACATCATTTATTTGTAGAGCATAAGCAAAAGAATGTCAATTCACCGAGGTAAGCCTTTGCCCAATTCATCTGGCGTCAGAGTGAAGAGAAAAAGGTCAGGACCATATGCATCAAGCCTTATATGACATGGCTAGCACAGAGGATATGTGTCTTTGGGAGGCTACCATCGATGTAGTTGGTCGGTATCATAGAAACTTTGAATTTGGATGTCATGCAAAACATGCACATGGTACAAAAGAGGTTAGGATCTATATGAGACATTTATCACCTATTTGGAGTTTTAGATGAGCCAGCCATATCGGGAGCAAATAGGGTTTGCCCTATTCTAGATTAATAGCCACCATAACCGAGCTAACAACCATCTTAGATGGGAGGTGTAAAACTAGAGGAGGCTACTGTAAGAATGCCCATGGCATAAGAACCATCGAGACACTAGGACCAACTAAAGATAACTCAATTGGAGAAACATAGGGGGCACATCTTGGGTGATATGTGAACTATCCAAGTATAATAAGTGGCATTGTTAGAGCAAATAAAGAGGAGAGAAGCCCATTATAGATGAAGGGAGGAGGTATTGATGTAGATGGCTGGACATTTTGGGATATATATCGTACCTCCACCATCTGGAAAGGCTGTATCGTCTTTAACTCTGCAATAGTTTGAGGCTCTGTGTCCTGAGAATCCTTTGATAATGGACATACCTGATTCACCACAGGACTAATGGAGCTTTTTTTTGTTTTCTTTTATTATTTGTGTATTTTTTATCTTCCTTATTATTTTGTTTTGTCTGAACATTGATACAACGTTATTTTATGTTATGTTATTTATATTTCCATGTTTCTTATTTATTTATTTATTATTTTATTTTAACCTTATATCTTTGTTTGTTTATAATTTTACAAGGATGGACGTATCTAATATCAGATAGACTATTCATCAAATGTAGAGCCTTGCAAATCTTATAAGGGAAGTATCAATTCAAACCCTTCCTCATTTCTTGTGTTTTATTGTTATTGTAATTTTATGTGCTTCAATTGTGTACGTTAGAGACAATGCACAATTTTAGGTAGGGAGAAGGGATTTCAAATGTCTTAAGGTTATAATAATCTTTTCTATTAAAATCTGTCCAAAATACTTTAGATCATTGTTGGTTATCGAATTGAATTAGTATGCAAAATGATGAAAGTTAGAATAGACTTGTTTTTATTTGTTATTTTTTAGTAATCATTGAGATAAATAATTTGAACGGAATTGCATATTATTTACAAACAAGACCTTTTTTGTGAGCTTTTGTACCTAAGAGCAAATACTTCATTATTTAAGGCTTTTTTATTCTTTTATGTATGTTATCATACGTAGTTGGATAATTCTAGAAATTATTTTTATTATTCATATGAGACCACATTTGTTAAATTAGAAGCACTGAAATGATAAAGGCATTTAGATTCAACCTTTTGTTTATGCTATTTCCTTGATTATTATCTTACCATGTTTGATCCCTTAAGAGTATCCACTTTTGAGACTTAGCCTTTTATTTATTATAACCACATTATTAGCCTTTACCTTATTTTTCTTAAAGTCTTTCTATTATTTTGAAACCTTGAAGGATTTACATTTACTTGATTGTTTGAACTTAGATTATATTGAAGAATTTTAAAAGAGGTCCAATATTTCTTGATTTTTGGTGTATGATGAATGTTTAACCAAAAAATATATATATATTGCCAGCATAATAATAAAAAATAAATAAATAATAAAACTTTTTGTTAAAATTATTGTATCGATGGAACTATGGTGTGAAGGACCTATATTGTGAAGAACTAAGTCATATGTAATTTTGTTAATATAAATTTATTTCAATATTATCACCCTTTTTTGTTATCCCTATCATACACATACCTAAGCCTGTTATAACAAGACCATTTGACTTTTGTTTCTATATATGATTTTATTATAAGCATATGGTTAAGAATCCTTCTATGCATTGATTTGAGAGTTCTTACACTTTCCACCTTAAACACTTTAAGTGTATTGAGTGAATCCTTAGTTAGGGCGTAAAAATTTGTGTTTTTGGTTTCAAAAAGATTATCTATGTGATTACTATTGATATTGACTTATGAAGGTTAATTCTAGGATGACTTGAATCTAGTTATATGTTAATTTGATTGATATGATATAATGATTTAAATTGTAGATGGATAGGTTGAGGTTAATAAGGGATGAATGTTTGTAAGTTTGATGATTTAGATTATGATTTGCTTGAGGACAAGAAAAGATTTAAGTGTGGAGATGTTTGATAAATGATTATTTGATTATATTTATATACCTATACTTAATGTGTTTTGCTTGTTATTTAAGGGTTTTATAGTATTATTGGTACATATTTTTCTTCAACTATGTTTTGAGGTGATAATTATCTTTATAGACTAAGAGGAGAATTATTCGGGTGAAAGCATGGCCTTAGTCTAACTTCCTCAAAACTTATTAAGTGGACTTGTTTGGACTCCTTAATTGAAGCAACTTGGACTTGGTCTTAAGAATGGGCTTCTCTAATTAAATTATTCAAAGCCCCTTGCATACTTTTGCTCCTAGCCCTTGTCATAGGCCCAACAATATCCATAAATGGATCTCTTTTCAAAGTTGAAGGTGGAATTTGAGTTGAAAACCTCGAACACTTAAAGCATTGAGCCCACTTGAGATGCCACATCACTAGCCCCTTGATCCATATCATTCCCCCTTCCTTAGAAGGATTCATCATCGAATCTAATGGATCTTTGTCAAGGAGTTCAGCTCTGTTCTCTACTCAGGGTTGGGCGATACACTAGTCAGCTGGGAATGCTCGAACTAAGTAGGAAATCGATTTGGTGCTTGATTCCTTGACAGGGTGGAAGCACCTTTGGCATCTCCTCAAGGAAGACGTCCTCATAATCCTACAAAATATTTTTAACCTCAGTGGGTAAATCATTGGGTAGTTTGTTAGTAGCAAAACAAGTTTGTTTATAAATTATAAGGAGAAAAGGCATATGAGCAAAAATAGCCTTATCTACATCTCTCACACTCATATAAAAGCTTCCTTTTTCTCACTAGCTTTTAACTTTTGACGTAGCGTGTCGTAACACTACTTAAAATAACTAGAACTACAACTATAGAAATGGTGAGTCTAGGTCAATCCCACATAAAGTGTTCGGTTCGCTTTTGTTATGAAAAGAATCGGTGTTTAGGTTAGGGGTTTGGTTTAGGTTAAAATAAAATAAAATGAAACTAAACTGACGAAAATAAAATAAAGAAGACATTCAAAGATGATGAAAGTGATGAATTCGTTAGGGATCCAGTCATCAGTTCATTCTCTACCTACACCCAGTTAAACATATTTTATTGAATTATTGTTCTTATACCTTTGCTAGCAAATATTAATTGTAGGTTAATAATAAGCTTTATTAACCCCGATTTTCCCTTCGGTCTTATTTAATTAAAAAGAGCACATTAATTAAACTTAACTACTGAAGAATCTAGAACAAGCTCTCTAGATTTGATTGGGTAGTTACATTACGAGTTGGTAAACAGATTAATCAAGGCAACAATCATACAAGCTTGGGTAATTTAATTTTATGTTATCCCTAATGATTAGAAACCATTAATTTCCACAAGCGAATCTCAACATAACAATTACGGATTATATTGAAATTCTAGCAATGGGTTTATATATAAAAGATCTAACGATAATGAGAATAAAGATCATTCATGCATAAAAACCCAAATCCATAAGCATAGGATAACATAATCAATCCTTAAAGAGAGAGAGAGAGAGAGAATAACAAACACAATAAAAGATATGCTTAACTGGGTTCTTTGGCATCGATGTCGCCTCTGAACTGGCGTCGGAATGTCTATCTGTCTATGGGTCTTCAAATGATCTCCTCTGTCGCCCCTCTTATTGTCTACCACAACCCCTAATCATTTCTCCTAAAAAAAAACATGTTTCTACCATTGCAATCTTCCCCATTTATATTAAAAATTTAGTGTTAAAAAAGGGTAAGGTGGCAGTGTATCACAGGTGTGACATAGGCTATCATAGTCGTGCATAACTGCTCATGATGGTGAGTTGTGTGTCACAGGTATGAGTGGCGTGTCACACTCGTGACATATCTTTGCATAGGTATGAGACATGGCTATGACGTGAATTGTTTGGTTGTGAGCCATGTTGACAACATTTTCTTCATGTTCTTTCCATTTTCGTGTCTTCTTCTTACTTTAATCTTTCTTCTTCTTGTTCCATAAAGACAAGTGAGAGTGAATCTTCAGAAAACGGCCTAAATATAGTTCCTTCAACTCACTTTCGTTTCTTAGCTTCCGAATTGTAGCTAAAATCAAATATAAACTAAAGTGAGTATCTTAAGCATTTTCATATCATTAATCACTAAACGTTATTAAATAAATAAATAATCAATTAAGCATGTATCAATTTCCTCCATACTTAGCTTTTGACCGTCTTCGGATAAAGCATCATAATCAAAATCATAGACCCAAAAACATTTACTCATTTCCCATGTTTCTCAAGAATATATAGTCATAAGTAAAGATGAATAAACCATAGCAAAAATTCAACATTCAATGCCTCTACTCATGATCAATCAACATTCTTCACCTTTAGAAACTAAGCAATCTAGAGGTAGACTTGGAAAATGTGTTTAAATAAGATGTATTCATGGGTGAACTCAAATACTATTATGATCATAACATTCCACAACTTTGTAAATCATTTCATTTCTCCACCACTAAGGGTCATATGAATAATCATGAATCAAAGGACTTTTTAGGGTTGTAGTGTGGGCAAAGGTAAGGTGAGATGTACTTGGGTCAAGTAGCATAAAAGTCATCAAAGTTAGTGAAACAAGAAAAACACTTAATATGATCATCAAACGTAAAAACTAACATTCACTCACAATTGTGTACATTAACTATGATGAATGCAAAAACCATGTTTCCTAGTTTAAAGTTAAGCTCTCACACCATAAACCACATCAAGCATATACCACTCACAAAAGTTGATCATTTGTAACCGTAAGGATTGACCCTTGAAAGCAACATCTACCTCATATGCATTATACTCAAGTCACCCATTCCATACAACTTTAAGAGGGGACATTAATCATAAATAACTTTGCAAAACATATGCACTTTCTCCTTCATATTTTTATTTAAAAAAATTTTCTTTTTCTTTTCTTTTTGCCTTTTCTTTTCTCTCTTTTTTTCATATAAAAATTGAAAGAAGGCACACCAACAATGGATTTCATAACATGACATTATGAGAAATGTAACCAACCCATATATATGCATACCCCACACTTAAACTTTTGAACATCAACAATCATCAACAATTGACAAATGCTCCACTAGCTTTATGGCTTGGGTAGGACATTTGATTAAGTTTAATAGCATGTAATGTGGTTAATACAAAAAGAAAGGCTAAGAAAGCTCAAGGGGGTTTAATAAAGGAAAATTTATATCAATAGGTAAACTATTTGGAAAATGTAGCTCATAAAAAAAGAATTCATATATCATTTCCATGTTAATGCATGTGATAAAAATGTGGTCTTGAATATAAAATCAAAGCAAAGTCAGGATGTATATGACATGAAGGTCACACATAAACGAAAAACAATGAGACCGATAAGGATCTGTTAGTCTAAAAAGGCTCAAAATCTCAATGGCTTTTATCTACCACTAGTCACTACTCTTCTAAAGATATTGCACATTGATCAATCACAAGAGCAAAAGTCCATGTGGTTGCGTGTCGTAACACTACCAAAATAACTAGACTAAAACTATAGTTAGCGGTAAGTCTAGGTCGATCTTAAAAAGATTAATTGCAATTACTTTCCTAAATTATTTGTATAAGCAAAATAGGGGGTTTTTCGTTTGAAGCAAATTAGAAGACAAAGTAAAATTTAATCTATAAAAAAATCAAACTAAATAGCACCAAAGTGATAAAGTCGATGAATGAGTTGAAATCTAGTTCTTTGGTTTAATCTCAACCTAAGCACAATTTTGCAGATGACGTTAAATTATTGTCTTTACATCTCTCTTAAAACTATTGATCGTGAACTAATAATAAGCTCTGTTAATCAAAAAGAGCTCACTGATTAACCCTAACTATCGAGAAACCTAGAATAAGCTCAAAGTGGTAAATTCGTTAGGAGTTCGGTTCTTTGGTTCAATATCGGTCTACACCCTATTAAACATATTTTATTGAATTGTTGTCTTCATATCTCTCTTTAAACTATTGGTCGTAGACTAACAATAAACTCTATTAATCCTAGTTTTTCCTTAGGTCATAGTTAATTACGAAGAGCTTGTTAATTAACCATAGCTATCGGATAGCCTAGGAGACATTCTTTAGATTTAATCAGACAGTTGCTTTACGAATGAGAAAAAACAGACCAATATAAGCAATAATCACACAAGCTCGGATTATTTGACCTAGGTTATATTATCCCTAATGATTATGAACCATTAGTCATTATAAATGAATTAGAAAAACAATGATTATATATTGTATTCGATTCTAGTAATGGGTTCTTACGTAAAAATAATCAAATAGAGCATTCAATCATCCTTACGCAACATCTATACATTAAACATAGGGTAACATAATCAATCTATAAGAGAACAACAAAAATAAAAGAAATGCTTAATCGGGTCGTCGGTCTCATTGGTAGTTTCCTTACTTAGTTCCTCCACTAGTTCTTCATCAACCATCTCCATTCTTTTTCTTCTTCTTCCTGGACAAAGGTTTTTGGCTCATCTTCTTCAGTTATCTTTTGCCACTCCTGTACTTTCTCTTTTTGGATGGATTCTTCTTATTCTTTTGGAAGCTTTTCTTAGAATATCACTCCACTTATAAAGCTAACCCTTGCCTTATCTTCACTCTATTGCATTAATAGACTCGAATAGTATTATGCATTATGCTAAAGATATTCAGGTGAAGAAACCCTTTCTTTGAATTCACGTTGGCTAGCTTTAAGTTCAACAATTTATTCCATTAATTTATCTCTGAGACTTGCTCCCTCTTCTTCATCTTCTTACGGAAGCTCGTTTCCACTTCTAAGGGTGACTGCCATTTTATATTCTTTAGGGTCTATTTTAGTATAACTAGGCACATTCCCTTGGATCTTGTTAGAAAGTACCTCCTCCAGTTGACCCATTTGATTCACCAAATTTTGTATATGAGCATATGTTTCCAGATGGCTCATAATTAATTCTTCGACCATCATACCTTCTAGAGTTGGCTTATTAATTGGAGATACTTGGAGCTATAAGTATCTAGTTGTCGTGTAATTGTTCCATCCAAAGACGTAAGAGTTGCTCCACTATAAATTGTAGCTATTTTCGTATAGTGTACCTTTAGGTTGATTGTACATGCTCAGCTACTCCCGTATATATGCTGGTGTTTAGCATTCATGATTGTCGTGATAACTCCCACCAACGTCACAAGATGGCCTAGGTATTAGTTGAGTTTTCAAAAACATATAACAATGATA
>JAOTJB010000210.1:27835132-27850158 GCA_027123815.1 Erythroxylum minutifolium
CTCTTTCTAACTATATAACTGGATTTGAAGCAATCTGACGAATAAAAAATAAATAATTAAGATGTGTCTTCAACTACCTATTAAGTTGACGTTTATAGCTCTATTGAGGTACTAGCTTTAGTTGTGCAACAAAAAAAGATGATCCAATACAATATGTACATTCAAATTGAATATAAAATAATAAACGTCACAAGCATATTCATTAACTCAAGAATGTAAAGTTTAACAAATAATTCCTAAACGGAATTTAGGAATACATAGACGTAACTAAATATCAAATTTTAATGATTATTAGTATCTAACAACAACAACGAAATAAGAAAAGAGTCAAGAATTAAATTTGGAAGTCTTCTTTTCTTTGCCTTGAGCTGGAAAATTTGTAGCCATGCTTTTAAGAATTCTTTTCTTTTGATCTTCTTTAATCTTGTTTATACAACTATCTTGTAGATTTTTTCTCTTTCTTTATATACTCTTGAGTCTTCCAGGGTTTTGTCCAAGGTTTTCCAAGTGTATATATTTCAAAATAGTCCCAAAATATCAAAAGTATTAAAAAACTTGCATCCTAGAAAACACCATGCACGACCCTCTACTTCTAACCTGTTAGGCCATGCTCGATCGTACCTAGAAAACGTAGTATAATATACACCATCAACTTCTAAGCCTAGGTGTTAATAAGAGGAAAAACAAACCTTCTATCCAAAAAAAAAAAAAAAGAAGAGAGTGACCATTTAATAGTGACTCCAGCTGAATCATTTACGACTAGGCTCCACATTTTCCTAGGGAAGCAAGTTACTGGAGTAGGTTTAGAAGAAGAAGACTGTTGAGGTAAGGCTTTGGCGAGAGGTGGAAAGCAAGAAGCTTCCTGTTGCATATTTAATTAGACAAGAGCCTAAGAAAGGAAAAAAGGTTACTAGATGCTAGGACTAGTCAAAAGACTATTGCCATAAACGGTACAAAATGCAAAAAGCGGGAAAGAGGATTTACCATGAACGGGTAGAGGTACCAGAGAGAGAGAGAGCTAGTGCCAAGACCCAAGAGGAAGAGTTATAAGGAAACCAACGAGAAAATGGAACTATAGAGGAGTCAAATCCTGGGAAGCTCCTGAGTAAAAACCAAACCCAAAAATCATAAGGAGAAAGTAGAAAAGGAAAGAGAAGCAGACAGAAGGCAAGATTAGCAAAATAAACAAAAAGAGAGAAGAAGAAACGGACCATAAATCTGTGGCTGGAAGAGTTGGAAAGAAGAGAAAGAGAGGACTTGGACTTTATCACATTACACTAGATAATTGTATAAGATAAATTATGTAGATGAATATTTGATTTTTTATCTAACGTTAAATATTTGCTAATTATAAAAATGAAAGAATGAATTAAATATTCTCATATTTCTTATATGCTAATTTTAGTAATAATAATAAAATTTATGAAAATTTATAATTATAAATTATCTGATTTTTAGTTAGATTAAGATTATTTAAATTAGTCAACTTTCTTTTATATGTAAATAGCTTTATATATTAAATAAAATATTTGTCATAGTGATAAACTAAGTAAAATATTTAATTTTCTTTGTTAGATAAGATATATTAATAGATTCTTTATATTTTATTAGTAATAACTAAAAAATACAAATAGCAAATTAAAAAACTGTAATTCAAATCATTTGAAAATAATTTTTAAAATTTTCCATTAAAATAAAAATTATGAATTCTTAAAAAAATTTAAGTATTTTAAAATTAAAATTTATAATTAACTTTTACAAATATATCACTTATTCTACCATGAATTTACAGAACATTTTTAGTTTTTTAAATAATTTTATTCCAAAATAAAGTTATAATATTTTAATGAACATTAAAATTTCAATAATACTTATCTTAATTAATAATAAAACAGCTTGTAGTAAAAATGAAAAATGAACAATATGATATTTATGAATTGTGAAACAGAATCATAACCAAACAGTTTTTAGTTAGATTTTAAAAACTAAAAGAAAATCAACATTCCTTCAAATGTGTACTGTTTGCTGAGTGAGAATTAAGTGGGTCAAGTCGGATAGTGAATATTAAAGTCATCGCTAGGCCCATTGAAGTTTTACACGGGCTAGAACCCGCAACCCGTTTCTTTACCGTTCTTGATTCTTCTCCAGTTACCCTCTGCCTCTCTGTCTGCCAATTAGATCTTGGCATAGATTTTCTAATTTCGGAAGGTAACAACTACAACAACAACAATGGCGACAACCCCCGGAGAAGACGATTTACAAAACGGAGTGGAGCCAAAGCAAGCTCTGCCAACAGCTTCACAGGATTCAAATTCAGAGCCTACGACGGCGACGGTTACGGGCAATGGAGATGGAGATGTCAAGGAGGAGGAGCGTAATGGAGCGACATCAAACGGAGCTGATATGAGCAAGGAAAAAGGCAACAAGACTTTCACAATGAGAGAATTGCTTAGCGAATTGAAAAGCGACGAAGCCGATGCTACCGCTACCCATTACAGGTTTTATTTTATTTTCTTTTAAGGTACTTTTATTGAATTTAGCTTAAAAGAAATCTCGCGGGTGTATAGCGTTGACGACGATTTGTTAGATTTCGTCTACCTCTCTGTTGATACATCTTTGGTTGAATTTCAACTTTGTGCTCTTTTCAAACTAATTTTTCAGTCAAGAAAGCACGCAGCAACACCAAGTAGAGAGTAATGCTGCCATGCAACTGATCAATAGCGTAACTGGTATTGACGAAGAGGCTCGATCTCGTCAACGCGTTCTTACTTTTGCTGCTACAAGGTCATTTCTACCTTCACATGTTTAACTCAAGATTTAGAAAAATCATAATGATTATTCTGTTGTTTTTGTAGATATGCTAGTGCAATAGACAGAAACCCAGACGATTATGATGCGTTATACAATTGGGCATTGGTGCTTCAGGTCTGAAAATTTTTCCTTTACTCTTACAAAAATAAAAAATTATTTTTATGCATAATCTACATTTGCAATTTGCTTGATAAAATAATAGAACCTACATCTCTAAGTCCACTTTCAGCCATAGCAATTTTTTTATTTTTTGCATTTCACGTAGGTAGAAGTTCTCTGTTCTTATTATGTTTTTACATGGACTACAGGAAAGTGCAGACAATGTGAGTGCAGACAATGTGAGTGCAGATTCCACTTCACCATCTAAAGATGCTTTGCTTGAAGAGGCTTGTAAAAAATATGATGAGGCTACCCGTCTGTGCCCTACGCTTCATGATGTATGTATGCTTTCTATATTATAATGATCTTTATTGAATAGATACTTATCTGACAAGGATCATAGTAAGCAGGTTAATTGCTATCTTTACACGAGTAAATCAAGAAATTTTAATACTAGGGAAGCTTACATCCTTTCTTGAGTGGTTGTGATGCTTGCGTGTATAACCTTATTAATTTCATATTCTGGAAATTATAAATTCCATTTAATGCTTGTTTTCTTTCTTTCTTTTTTTTTTAATCTTTTCATGTCTTATGTGAATTAAGAAAAGGGATGGGAAGAGCTTGCAAAAATCAGTAGCTCTCACTCCCTTTATATACTAGATTATCTTATTCATATAGGGTAAGTTACAATTATAATCTCTAAAGATATTCAATCAAATCACAGTTGTAATTCCCTGAAGATAATCAAATCATAATCTCTAACACTGCCCCTCAAGTTGGAGCATATATCATGAGCTCCAAGCTTATTATACAGTTGTGTTACATGACTTCCAACCAAAGGCTTGGTAAATAGGTCAACTATCTGGTCCTCAAACATCACATGAGTGGTTTTTATCACACTTTGTTGCACATTCTCTCTAACAAAGTGATGGTCTACCTCAATATGTTTTGTCTTTTCTTGAAAAACTGGTTTTGAAGTAATGTAAATGGCTGCTTGATTATCACACATTAGCTCCATAGGAAATCTAAGTTCTTACAACATATGTTTTACCTAGACAAGTTCGTGATTTGTATATACCGTGGATCTATAATCTAATTATGCACTTGAACAAGAAACATTGCTTGCTTTTTTCTTTTCTATGAAATTAGATTGCCACCAACAAAAATGCAATGCCCTATAGTAGAGCGTCGATCAGTCTTAGAACCAGCCTAATTAGCATCACTATAGGCTTTAACTGAACAATGCCTATGGTTCTTATATACGAGTCATTTGTCAAGATTGAGCTTGAGGTATTTCATGATTCGAATGGCCACATTCCAATGGCTAGTCCAAGGGGATGGCATAAATTGACTCAACACACTTGTACTGAATGAAATGTTAGGCTTAGTAATTGTACGATAGTTTAATTCCCAATCGAACTCCTGTAATTCCTTGGATCTTTCAAGAGTTCTCTCTAGTCTGCATCAAGTTTGACGTTGGGATCCATTGGAGAATCTACCATTTTACATCCCAACAAGCTAGCTTCTTCTAGTAGATCAAGAACATAATTGTGTTGGGGGAGACAAGTACCATCTTTAGATCTTGCAACTTCGATTCCCAAAAAAAAAAATACTTCAATAGAATGAGATCTTTTCTTAAAAATTGTTGTCGCAGGAATTCCTTCAGTTTGGGAATTCCATTTTGATCATCACCAGTAATAACAATATCATCAACATATATGATCAATAGAATTTTAACGGATCTTGTGTTGATAGAACACCGAATGGTCTACTCCACATTACTTGAGACCAAATTTCTTCACAACTGAACTAAACCTTCCAGGCCATGCTTTAGGATATTGTTTTAAATCATATAAAATTTTTTTCAACAGGCACACTTTCTCAAACTCTCCCTAATCAACAAACCTCGAAAGTTGCTCCATATAGATTGTTTCTTCTAGATCATCATGGAGGAATGCATTTTTGAAGTCAAGTTGGTAGAGAGGCCAAGGATAAGTTGCGGCTAAGGAGTAAAAATACGTGCTGACATCATTTTTGCCACAGGAGAAAAAGTTTCAGAATAATCAATACCATAGACTTGTGTATATCCTTTAGCAACAAGACAAACCTTGAGTCATTTGACAGATCTATCAACAAGTGTCTTAATCGTATGTATCGATCTACAACCAACAATTGAGGCATCCGGAGGAGTAACAAGCTTAACGTGTCATTTGACCATAAAGCATCTATTTTCTCTTGCATCGCTTGCCTCCGCCTACAGTTCTTATAGCCTCTTCCAGGTTTGATAAAAAAGAACAAAAGGAGGGTAACACATGGTTATAAGAAACAAAATTAGAAATCAGGTGATTGGTACAAGATTTCTTACCTTTACGTAAAGTAATAGGCTAGTCTAGGCCATTGCTTTCCGGCTTTGGCGACAAATTAGGCGCTGGAGGAAAGGGCTCATATGGATGGCCATCTACCATTCGATGAGGTTGTCGGGAATAAACCTACAAGTCTGCTCGAGACAATTGATGAAGATAAGAAGGATCAAAGTTTGTAGGTGAATTGTTTGAACTTTTAGGCGAATTATCCAAGGAGTTGTCAAAAAGAGAGGGTAAATAATGATGGAAGCTTTTGGCATCTTGACTCTCAGAAAAGTATAAGGTCACATCTACGCACACAAAGAATCTTTTAAGTGAGAGATTGTAACGACGATAACCTTTTTGTGACCTTGAGTAACCAAGGGAGATACACTTGATGGCTTGTGGAGATAATTTGTCAACTTCTAGACGTAATTAGTGGACAAAACAGGCATATGCAAAGATACGAAGCTGAAGAGGAAACAAAGGGGTATTAGGAAACATAAGGATAAGAGGAATTTGACCTTTTAGAGTAGTGGTTGACATTCTGTTAATAAGATAGCAAGCAATGAGGACAACATCACTCCCAAAACTCCTTGATAACCTTCATCTCAATTAGTAAGGTTCAAGCAACTTCTATGACATGCTTGATTTTTCTTTCAACAATACCATTTTGTTGTGATGTGTGAGAACAAGAAGATTGGTGAATCATACTAAATTTTTTATGTAAGACTTAATGGATTTAGAAAAAATATTCTTTAGCATTATTACTTCTGAGGATACTAGTACGACAAAATTGAGTTTTGATTTCAAAGAAAAAGGATTGGAAAATAGAAAACAATTATGAACATTCTTTCATTACATATAACTAAGTCATTCTAGACCAATCATCAACATAAACAACAAAGTAAAGATAACCATGTTTCAAAGTCACACGAGATGGACCCCAAACATCATAGTGAACTAACACAAAAGAGCTTTTGGCTCTATTATTAACTCTGAATGGAAAAGCAACACGATGATGTTTCCTAAGTTGACAAGACTCACAACCTAGATGAAAATTATAATTCAAATAAGGTATCAATTTTTTTTTATGATATGGATTTAGGAGGGTGAAGCAACAACTGAGCAGGCGGTTGAACGATTGTCAAAATTGTAGAGACCTCCATATTCACGCCCCCTCCAATCATCTTCTTTGTCTTAACAATCCTGGATAACAACAGAATGAGGGAAAAAAGAGAAAGAACAATTCAATTGGTTAGTTTAGTAAAATACATTAAGTTGGAAGAAAATTTTGGAATATATAGTATTGCTAGTAATGTCATTGAAGGAAGGAAATGTAGTGCCAACCCCACTTATACTAGTAGTGGAACCATTAGCAACAGTAAGTTGGTGGGAGTTTGGTACAGGGGTAATTTGATCAAAAAATTTTGGGTTACCTGCAATATGTTTTGTGGCTCCTGAATTTACATCTTAAGGTTTAACAGAGGAAGATATAAACTGTGTGATTACCTAGGTGAGAAAATGATGCAATAGGTGTGATTGCTTGCTTGGATGCTTGATACTAGAGAAAAGTTGCATATTCTACTTCATAAACCACTTGTTTCTACTTGTTGAGGCAGAACCACTAGAAGTTTCCATAATATTAGCAGACTGAGAGGGTTTCGGGCGTAACTCTGGGTGTAATTCCGAACAATAGTCTCGAACATGCCCATCCTTGCCACATTGGTCACATTTCCTTTGGCCTCCTCGGCCCCTTCCTCCATAACCACCACGACCACCTTGGTTCCTTCAGCCTCCATTACCTCTTCCACTATTGTGAACAGCTAGAGTAGACTTGTCACCACTTTCTTATGTTGGTACCGTCAAGGATCGAGATACTTGTGAATATATCTCTGCAAGTGATGGAAGTTCAGTGCCATCAAGTATCTGTGCCCTAATTGGTTCATATTTTGGTCTTAAGTTAGCCAAATATCTTAGCATGAATAATCCTTCGCTTTCCTTCATAAGTTGATCCTTATTTGTTAGTATAAGCTAAGTTGCTAAATGTTCTACAAATAAATTCTTTATTTTTGAAAAATACTTGATGTGGTTTTTCTCTTCCCACTCACACTTGAACAATTCTACAGATAAATCATATATACGAGTAACGTTATTGGAAAATAAAAGTCTCACATACTCCATAACTCCTTTGCGGAGTTTACATGTTGATTCATGTCAGCAATATTTGGCTCCATGGCGTTCCAAGGGCTTGTCATTATTTGATTCTCATGTTGTTCCCACTTCTTATACCCTGTTGCTTGATACTAGGAGCTGGATCTATGAGACACTTATACCTGCCTAGGCCCTTGAGGTATATAATGACCGTGTTATCCCAAGCAACATAACGCATTCTGTTCAATTTTTGATTTGTGATTTGTTTAACCATAATGGGTGGTTGTCCTTCAATACTTTTAGTTTTGAAATCACTTATGATGCAACCTTTACAGAAAGACATTAATGAGAATCAATTGAAGAACAATAATGCAAAAAACCAAAGTTCAAATATCAACAACTGTGCAACAATGAAAGAGACACTATGACTACAACGAAACCATTATGAGATACGACTATGACGGAACTCGCGACGATGGTTAAACATACAAACTCAGTTTCCAACAATTAAAAGCAGAAATGCACATCACCGAGTATGGTTAAACACACAAACCTAGTTTCCAACAATTAAAACCAAAAAACCACATCACCAAAGGTTTTTGGAGTTGGTGCGACTCAGCCCATGGAAGCAGGGTCGATAGAACGTCATCAGAAGGTGACGCGTGGGCTACACGCATTGGTCGAACAATGGCTGCCAGCGGCGTGTGTGGGCCCATGGGATACTTGCCAATGTCGCTGATCATGGCTTTTCGATGTGTGTAAGTTCTAATTAATAACCTCGATAATCCACAAGCGTACGGGTCATTCGCGTAGTACTTAAGATGTCGATCCTATAAGAAGGGATAATCTAGTCCTAAAATTTAGAGCCAAAACAATTCGCAGTAATTCAAAATGTAACAAAACTAAGGCAAGAATTTAATTCAATCATACAACTCAATTCTAAGAATCAATTACGAAAATATTAACAAAGTAGCAGTTGCAACATACACTCAAGAATCAACCTAAAGGAATTATCAATTGAGAGAAAGGGGAATTTTTACCTATCTTTAACGCTAACCTAATTGATTATGAATTAGTGGATTATTGGTCCTAGACGATCCTAGGGTTGATTACTCTCTTTCGAGTTATAACCATTAATCCTAAATTGTAAACCCTAATTAGATTGTGAAAAATTGCAATTTGTCAATTAACAATCTATCAAAAATCCTAATTAGATCAGAAGTTATCAAATAAACTATTAGGAATCTATATGAGATCTCTCTTCACACAATTTCCGATTTGATTAAATTCTCATTCTTATTAAATCACCTAACTCTTGTTAGCCCAATTTAATTAGTTTTCATTCGATTCATCCTCTCAGTCTATTACCGTATTATGCAATCACAGAAATCAATCGCAATAAATCCAATAAACATAAAATAATCAAATTTGATTAAATGAAAGATAAAAAAACCCAAAGGTGAGTATAGAATATCTCAACATTTGCAATCCTATCATTAAACTGCTATTCTCAATTCTATACAATAATAAAAATGAAAAATAATAGGAAATATGATTCTAAAAGGAGGCAGGAGGCAGGGATGTCGGGAAACTCCAAATCCGGGAATTACGTCGATGTGGACTTCTTCTCTACTTCTCTCTTCCTTCTTCTCTTTCGCAATCTCTCAACAATTCTCTCTGGGGTTTCTCTCCAAAGTGGTTGATGCAAAAGCTCCTTCTTTTTGGTTCTATTTATGTTCTTTTGTGTTTAGGATTGAATTATGGTTTTTTCGAGGTTTGAAAGGTCCAAAAATCCCTCGAAATGCGAAGTTTAGAAGTGGTTGTGCATCTGCCCGATGTAGACCATTATCGTGGGCCAACTCTGGTGCTTCTGTCACGATCGTGACCTATTGTGCCACGATTGTGGGCCATTATTTCGGCCTGAATGTCTCCGAAACTTTACCATGCTTTGATATTGACCCTGAAACGCTAGCAAACATATCAAGGTACATCCAAAACGCATAAAACACTTAAAAACACAAATAATTAACAAAATAACACAATTCTAACCTAAACGCATACCAAATGATTGAATTAATAGCTAAACACATATCAAAATATGCCCTAAAACATGATGCATTTTACACTTATCAGTTACCTCTTTCTCTGACTCAGTTGCCGGTGGCTGCTTGAGGTGTTTATGGTGTTAGATTGTTAAGGTTAATCTTATTTTTGTGAGAAAGGTTCAGGTATGGGTTTTCGGTTGTGAGAGGAAAAAGGAATTAGAGTTAGGATTAGAAAACTTGCTCTGATCCCATGATGTGAATTAAGAAAAAGGATGGGAAGAGCTTGTAGAAATTAGTAGCTTTTACTCTCCTTATATACTATTTATATAAGGTAAGTTACAATTATAATCCCTAAAGATACTCGATTCAAATCACAATCGTAATTCCTAAGGATATTCAAATCAAATTATAATCTCTAATATTGTCTTTTAGGTTTTCTTAATTAGATGGCACCCAATGGCGCAATTTTTTTTTTGACAAAATAAATATGTTATTTTTTGCTTGTCTTCATTTTATAGACATGCTTCTGTGTCTGTACAAGTATATTTCTACCGTATATTAAGAGAATGTTTTGATTGGTATTTTCATCCCTTCAACTCAGCAGCTCTACCCTATGATTTCATGACAGGCATTTTACAATTGGGCTATAGCAATTTCTGACAGGGCAAAAATGCGTGGTCGCACAAAGGAGGCTGAAGAACTTTGGAAGCAGGTTGAGTTTAAAGTTCTTCATTTGTTCATGAATGAAAGTGGGGACTCTTAAAATGTAAATCAATTCAAAATGAGCCATTTCCTTTCTGGAATCCTTTTGTTAAATGTCAACTATTTGGTGCAGTTAACTTAGAGACTGTTCATAAACAAGTGGTATTGTTTGACTTATAAGTAATACTCGGAATGCAGCACAAAGTCATGAGTGGTGACATGATGATATGGGGCTTGCTTTTTTTACCTTACTTTTCTTAAGATGTAGCCTACATCATGCTCACTAATGTATAGCTATTAGTAAAAATATGTGACAATCTGATTTTGCAGGCAACAAATAACTATGAGAAAGCTGTTCAACTTAACTGGAACAGTCCTCAGGTATGTTTGATGGATGATGTCTTTTCAAATTTCTCATAAGCTTGTATCCTCAAACTCGCCATTTATATACTATCATTTTCAAATCCATCTAAAATTCTTGCAGGCACTTAATAATTGGGGACTTGCTTTGCAGGTACTAATAGATTTTATTTTGATTTTGACTTTTATCTATCCTTCTCTATTTTAAACTAGTCTTCTAGAGACCTATTTTGTCTTTGAATATCTCCATGCATTATTGTTTCTGCAAATTTTTTGGATAATATGATTAAATACTATGTTTAATTCTCATTTTAGGAACTTAGTGCAATTGTTCCTGCTCGAGAGAAGCAAACAATTGTTAAAACTGCCATCAGTAAGGTACTAAAGTCATTTGGAGACATTGGAGTGCTTGGATTTATGATAGGAATTAGCAGCAAAGAAACTGAACATCTGTATATTGCTCTGCAGTTCCGTGCAGCTATACAGTTGCAATTTGATTTTCATCGAGCAATTTACAACCTCGGAACTGTTTTGGTCAGTTTCACGTTCTCCAATGAGTTTGGATATCATGATTTTTCTTTAAAGTACAATTTTAGAAAATATCTTTCTGGTCTCCTTGATTATCTCCATGCAATTATGGTGACATGCTAAAAACTTCCACGTCCTAATTACAGTATGGATTAGCAGAGGATACTCTAAGAACTGGGGGGTTAGCCAATGCAAAAGATATTAATCCGAATGAGTTGTATAGCCAGTCTGCTGTCTACATTGCAGCTGCTCATGCTTTGAAACCAAATTACTCTGTAAGCTTTGTGTAATTTCTTTTTTGATATTAAATGAACAGGTTGAGACTGACTTATGACTTGATTGAATCTTTATATTTCTCATACATCTTGATGATTAGATTTCTACGGTCATAACTTTAAGTTCCATCACTATTGTGCTCCAAATGCATGTTCAAGGATTAGATCCTAATTTTTTAACTGAATTATGGTTTTGGAATTGTATTAACAGGTATACAGCAGTGCCTTGAGGCTTGTACGTTCCATGGTTAGTATTCAAATTTATTACGCAATATTTTTGGTGTTACTTACAAGTTTGTCAGCAGTGTTGTATGAACTTTTTTTACCAGCGTGTCAGTTCTGGGATCTGGAAGTTGTTATCATTTTTCTTTTCACCTGTTCGATCTTTTTCATGGACCCTTGAAATTGTCTTGCACAGCCCTTATAACCTACGTGAATACCCAGAATCTTGGTTCTAATTCTTTTTGTTTTTGGTTAATTTGTGGAATCACTAGATAGCATAGCGGATCCAATTTGAACTATTAACAGATGTGCAAGCATAGTTTCATGCTTATTTGGGTAATAGCAATGAGATTCCTCACTAATGCTTCGAATAGCTAGGATTGCAAGAAGAAGATGCATTCATTTAATAAGAATTAAGAAGGAATATAAAAAATTTGAGTGGCTGCAGCTGAAGCAGTTACTCTCAGATTAACAACAAGAAAAGCAAAGACTGGAGTGGAAGAGAGAAAGTCCAAAAGAATATTCCCAACTTCTTTCTCTCATTCAAAACTGTCCATGAGTCTTTCATCTCACACGGCTCCTCAGTGATTCACTTTGCATTGGGAATCAACCCACATGACCACCCTAAACTACCAGTTCTTAAAATTGACATGTGAACAAAAGAGAAAACTCATGATAACTAAACTGGTCCTCTATTGGGTCCAAAAATGGAAGAGCTAAATACTAATGTAGTCATGTGTAGCCAAAATGCAAATTCACGATACCTAAACCGGTTCTCCATTAGGTCTGGAAAATGAAAGAGAAAAATGTTAATGTAGTAATAACTACTCTTGATTGTAAGTCATGTGGTTGGAGGGATTTTAATTATAAAATCTGATCTGGTCCAATACTTGGCAGTTACGGTTACCGTATCTTAAAGTTGGATATCTGACTGCACCGCCTGTGGGGAAACCCATTGCTCCCCATAATGATTGGAAGAGATCTCAATTTGTTTTGAATCATGAAGGCCTTCAACAGGTAATATATGATTGATTCAAGTTGTGCTCACTTATCCAATGAGATTATAATCACAATTCTCAATATATATCTGGAAATGAAAGTGATTTCAAGGAAAATCTGCATTGTTTTCTTCCACACATATTAGGTCCAATCAGATTGTCATTCCTCAGGATGAAAAAGTTAAAGTGGGTGTTAATTTCTACTAAGCTTCCTCGGTAGTAAAAAGGCTTATGTTATTCTTGCAAGGAAAATCAGATCAAATCTGAAGGATTTTGTAGGGAAGAAGTATGCAAAAATACATGTGTTCAACATTTTTAGTAAATCATAATGATACTTGACCTGCTGATTTAAAAGTCTGTTATCTGTTTTTGTGAAAATGATCTATGAGATGGCAAAAAAAAGAGGCTATATGCTCATTTGACAATAAGTCAGTAACATGTACGAGCATAAGATCTTTTGGAAATTGCTTCTCATATTTATCTGTCACTTTTGAATTTCTTTCTCTTTATTATTTTAGATCATGATAAATTCTCCATTCAGGTTAGCAAAGTGGAGCAAAAGCAGACACCTCAGAATTTTTCAGGGAGAACGGGAGATGTAACAAATGGTGACAAGAAGCTAATCAAAATTGATGTTCCAGATATTGTATCTGTTTCAGCATGTGCTGATCTGACACTGCCACCTGGTGCAGGCCTCTGTATTGACACAATTAATGGACCAGTTTTCTTGGTACGTCATCAGATGTGCTGATTTATATATTTGTAAAACAGTATTCATTGTGCTCAAAGGTTAAGCTTGCATCTTCTTAACCTTTGAAAAGACATATTTATGCTTTAACCATTAGAATCAAATTTGATTTATATAACATGGCAAAAATATGATTGTTGTAGTAATGAAATTATTGTAAATTCTTATCCATTAGCTGATTTATAATTCATCGAGTTCCTCATAAACTAATTGTAGACATGTATTCGCTGCTTTTAAAACTTGTCTGACCTTTTACACTTGAACCCACGGAGAATGCTACTAATTATTTTGCTGCTGATTATTTCAGGCCCGGCCATGAGAGCCATTTGTTTGCACAAAAAGTGTGTGCCACTGATGAGTTTCCGATACTCTAATACAAACATAGTTCGTTTTATCAGCATCAAGCAGGAAACTGACTTTATTTTGCCCGACAAGATTGTTAGGAAAATGACAGATTTTTTGCCTTTTCTTTCTTTGAATCTCCTTTCATGTTCCTCAGTATACAATGCTTGTTGAATTTTTTTTTTTTGGGATCTCTGATAGCACTTGTTGGTTGTTTGTCGTGTAGTCATATATAGATAAATGTAGCGGAAAATACAATGGGCAGTAGAAAACATGAAGAGTAGTAAAAATGAATTGCTATGGCAGAGCAGAATATAGATAATGAGTTGCTGTGGCAGAGCTCAAATACAATGATCCGAGTTGCTACGGAATTTTTCTATTTTTAGTACTTCAAATATAGTTCATTTTTGGCTGCCTTGAATGACTTTGGGAATTGCATTAAACTTAATTTTGAGTTCTAGGATGTTTTGTTTAGTTATGGGGCTACTTTTACACAAATAACTATTGGTTGATCTTCGCATTGATGTTGCAGATTGCTGACTCATGGGAATCTTTAGATGGATGGCTGGACGCTATCCGCCTAGTTTACACAATATATGCTCGAGGAAAGAGTGAAGTTCTGGCAGGTATTATAACAGGTTGATTACTTCTTATGTATTACCTCAGCGAGCTGCAGAGTTGTATCAAGAGTAATGATTGATGTATTGAATTTGATGATCTAAATAAGGGTTCTGTACATTATAAAATTTTTGCAGTAGCAATATGCTTTCTCATACGTTATCAATCAGATGTACATTTACTTGTATTCCCTACTCACTAGAAATTTTCCTTTTTCAATGAAGTAGAATAGGTGGAATTAATTTGATCTAATGTTCACTTGACATCCTAAGGTTTTGGAATTCCTTTAAAGGGAATTTGGTGCTTGCACGTTGTGTTGATATTTGCAATTTAAAGAGAATTTCACTAACGAAAAATCACTGGTAGAAGCTTTGGTGCACTGTTTCATCGTTTATGCTGTTTGTTATAAAGCATCGTAGGTGAAGGGAATGAAATGATGAAATATAAAGGCACACTGACCCATTCTTGGGAACGGCTTCTTGAGATTCGTTACTTGTGACAGAAATACGTTAATCGTTCGACCTTTTGAGATTATGACCTGATACAAATCTGTTAATTGCTAATAATGAGTTAAACTGTTTGTGTATAAAATAACTTATAAAGGTATAATATTTTTTTAAAAAATGTGTTATATTTTAATATTTTTTAAATATTTTCATAAGATTTTAAATTTAAATATTTAATTTTACAAAAAAAGTTTATAATTATAAAACACTTATTTTGATTTTTTGTTTTTTATAAAAAATTTAAAATCAAAATAATAAAAAACAAAAAATCAAAAT
>JAOTJB010000210.1:27890403-27919258 GCA_027123815.1 Erythroxylum minutifolium
TGAGGATGACCTAGTTAGGAGTTTGTATTGTTTTTGGCATAGTACCTGTATTAGGTTTGATATGTACAGACTGTACACTGATGTATATACAGATGTTTTGGAGTAATGAAAAGAAGATTTTGGTTTTAAAAATTTTGTGAATTACATTTACTGGTTCTTATTCTTTTATTGTATGTGATGCCATGTGGAGTTCTATAGTAATTGCACGTAGCGCTCCGTTAGCTTAGGTTATGTGTCGGAACGACCTACGGGTGTCCCGATGCGTATCCTAGGGTAATGGGGTGTTACACTAAGTGTTATTAAATAAATATATAATCAATTAAGCACATATCATGCATACTTTATATCCAATTGTAATATTAGATGACGAAAGAATTAAACAATACATTATAACCATGCATAGGTAGGTTTAGTCAAACCTCTTTGATATTCTTAATATTTGGGTAGTTATGACATATTGCTAGATATCAATCTTGATATATGATTATAAAGTATTTAATTAGAGAATTAAAGATAAATTAAAAGGAGTTTTAATTTATTTAATTCTAATTATGAATAATATTTGCAACTTATAATCATTGTTAGTATATGAGGAACCTAAAGGGTTACATATAAAAGAGTAGATAAAAAGACAAAAATCAATTTAAATTACATTAGGCTTAATTATGAAGTTTGAGAAATTTCATAGATCAAATATGAGATATTTGATTTTATTAAAATTAAATTGTAATTATAATTAGAGTTTGACTTTAATTATATTTGAGAATTCTAATTTTAATAAGAAAGAAACTACTTTATCTTTCTCTATAAACTGAACTAGGGCATAAAAGAGCTAGCACACTTACCTTTAGCTCTCGAAAAGTTTATTTCTTTTTACCTGCTTTGTGAATATCATTAAAGGCTAAGCAATTTGATAACTTATGATTGACACCCTGCGAAGAAGTTTTTGTAATAATTCTAATTAGATACAATTTATCTACTTTTTGTATTCATGTTTTTAATTTATTCAATTATTAAGATCCAATCAAGAAATTGAAAAAGATTAACTTTCCACTGCGACCACGATCAGATCATAATTATTTTTGTCATACTGATATTAAAGCCTTCTTTTATTGTTTAACTTGATTAAAGTTGCTTGATTGTGAACAAATTAAGAAAGTGGACTGCATGGGGATTTTCTAATGACAAAATAACTCATTTAGTAAAAGATATAATCTATATTAGAGAAATTTCCTAAATTTTTCATGTAATAATTAGGCGGTCCAATTACCAGTCTCCATAACCTCTTTCCCATAGATGGGGCTTTTGTATTCTCTACCGATGCATGATAAGCTTGTTTACTAACGTATGTTGAGTATGGTGAGGAAGGCAAGGGCTTCTATAAAGGCTACTGAGAATGTGGGCTCATCAAAGGTGATTGAAAATTAGTCTAATTTGTAAGCTCAATTGATGGGAACTGGGATTAAGGAAATGATTAGGAACTTGAATACTACTGGTGATAAATCGAATCCTACGACGATTGCTAATAATGTTCCTGTCAAAATGGGTTCTTCTGAGGCTCTAACTACTGTAGATATTACTGTGAATGAAGGAGCTAGAGATATTGACAAGATGCAAGAGCAGCTCACTCAATGTTTGAATTTAATTAAAAATAATGTGAAAAATGATGCTGGTAGAAGGGTTTCTTGGGCAGGTCAGGGTGATCAAGAGTAAGAAAATCCAATTGCTACTGAGGTAGGTACTCACTAACTAGTTTGAGATTCTTTTGATATTTCTAAATTGTAAAATCTTGGATTTAAGCTTAATTTTATACAACCTACTGTTCATGACGGTTCTAATATTAGTCTCATAGAATATGATGACATCAAGTCTAAGATTGATTATTGGAATCATATTGTAATTTGTTTTGTAATGGATGTACGAGATTTGATTTTGTAGAAAGCAGGGATAAAGTGATCTAAACTGGTATTTATTATTTTGATTTAAAAAACCTTTTATTGTCTGACTATGGACTGAAGATTTTGATATGCTAAAGGAATCATTACCCATAGTTCCAATATGGATTAGGCTATCTATGCTTGATGTTAAGTTTTAGAGTACAGTTGGATTGAGTAAGATTGGAAGTCTCATTGGGATTCCTTTGATGACTGATAAGAATTCACAACTAAAGGAAGGGGGCTAACTTTGCTCGTATCTTGGTTGAAGTTGACGTTGGTAAAGAGTACCTAAAATTGTTTATTATCATAATACTAAGGGGATTGTTGTGGAACAGGCTATCAAGTATGAATGGAAGCCTACTGTTTGTGATCATTGTAAAGGTTATGGGCATGATATGACCAGTTGCAAGAAGAAGCTTGGCAAAAGGGAATGGAGGCTTAAGTTGGTTCAGGTTGAACAAAAGCCTGAACAGGTTAGCACAACTATAAACAGGGATGGGCCAGTTATGTAAAATAATGTTCCAACTCCTACTCTCAAAAATGATGGTTTAAGCTCCAGCAGGAAAAGACCTGCTGAGGGTAAGAGGAATCCTACTCAAGCTGATAATGAGATTGGAAAGGCAGAGACCCCCTATTCACAATTCTTTTGATATTCTTAGTTCAGAAGATCTTATGGTTGATCATTTATTTACTGCCAATGACGAAGTACCAAAGAACCTCCATTTGGGGCACAGATAGAATCATGTTTTGGAATATTCGCGGCCTCAATGGCATGAATAAGTAGAAAGAGGTTTTTCTTTATTGCAAAATCAATAAAGTAGGTCTTGTTGGTATGCTTGTAACAAAAGTAAAAAAAGTGATTTTGACAAAGCTATTGTCCATATCTTATGAGGTTGACAACATTATATGAATCACTAAAATCATCACAATGGCAAAAGTTTGGTTTCTTGGAATCTAGGATGGGTTGCTTTGATGTAGATATTGTTAGTTCTAATAGTTGTGCATTAGTGTATGTTTTTCCTAACTATTTGGCATGTGTTTCTTGCAAAACAGATTATTAGATATGTTTTAGGATTTATTTTGTATGTTTTTATTTAGTTTGATCTTCATTGTGTTCTTTTATGCTTGATGTTGATTTAGGGTAAGAACCCATGATCGTGGGTTTCATATCAATTCCCACGATCGTGGGATGTCTAACCAGAGGATTTACGAGGGGTTCACTTATTTTTTATGTTTTCTGGACCATATAAGCATAAAAACCGTATGGATGGAAGAGCTTCATGTGGGACTTACCTCCTTGAGTAAAAATGTAGGTTTAGAGCTTCAGGAGAGGTAGAGATCTAAGGTTCTTCATTCATAATTGGGAAAAGAGCATACCAACATTAGATTTTCCATATTCGGGCCAAAAAAAGAAGGATTTTAATTTAATTTGTTTTCTTTCATTTTTCTCTCTCCTAGCATTTGTATGATGGAATATTTGATTGTTGGGAATGTTATGGGCATTATGAGTGGCTAATTTAATTGTAGAGATTACTTTTGAACTTCTTATTAAACTCCTATTTTGTTTATTTGAATGATAGATGTTTTTAATGAATGTTGAATATATATACCTTGCAATACATTGAGAGATAGAGTTGGGTTATTTATGTAGAGTTATACAACGACAGTTGGCATTCTATAGACCTACATTCATCAAGTTAATTGATTAGTTAGAAGAGAGATCTCGGCTAATTAAATTGATCACCTATAGGATAACTTCATAATTAGTTGAATTGGTGGATTGATTTTGTAGATTGAGAGATTGATTATTGCAATCCCCATTTAATTTGGCTATGGACAATTAATTACACCTTGAGAGAGGGTAGTGAATACATTAGGACATCTTAGGTGAAACATAATTCAATTAACAAAATATAAGGGAAACAAGATAGGGAAAGAGTGATCTCTAGTTATGAAAATCTTAAATTCCAAGTTTCTGCACTTTTGAGTTGTCAATTGAGTTTTATTAGTTATTTAATTTAATATAATTTTCTAGGGTAATTCTATAAAAATTTTGGTTCTTAAACAAAGATTAATCTGAATTAAGTGGTGCCTAAGCACAATCCTCGTGGGATCGATATCTGTTTGTTACTACAAGTCACAACCTGTATACTTGCAGTTTTAAGCATAAAACTAGGAGTTTTTTTCCAATCAACAAGTTTTTTCGTTGTTGCTGGGGATTGTTTGTTTAGCATCTTATTTAGTTTAGATTACTTTGATTTAAGAGTTTTTAATATTTTCCTTGTGTATTTGCAGGTGCATGAACACAAGGAGTACGTGAAGATCGACAGAAATTAGTGAAGAAGAGTTATTCGATATCACAAGATATGAACAAGAGTTAAGAAGAGCAAAGCGTCAAGATATTGTATAAAGAAATATAGCTATAGAAGGAGAGCAAGGAGGAAATGAGAGGACACTGATGGACTTCATGAGGTCAGGATTCAGTCCTCAAGGAGTGGTAAGGCCAACGATTTAAGCTAACAATTTTGAGATCAAGCCAGCACTCCTCAACATACTTCAGAATAGTAGTAATCGAATTGAAGTTTAAGTATTAATCATAGTAATTAATCACCAACAATCGAATTAATCACTTACAATTGATTTCAAATTGATTCCACATGCAGTAAATACTTTGACTATTACAGAAAAACATAAAAAGTCATCAGTGAATATAAGAATATTCTAAACAACAACACAAATTCAAGACCTCTTTTGTACTAACAATAAATCCAACGATTTAATAATCGTATTATTAAAGCAATACATGTGGTAAATATTAATTAGTTGCACGACTAACCTGAATCGATGGACAACTTCAAACTATGACAAAGAAAGATCAATGCGCTCTTTAACACAATGTAGGGACTGCGAAAAAGAATATGAAATATTTAATCTAATACACTTGTGGTAATACAATATCATAAACTAATGTAAGAAAAAGGACAGAATACCCAATAATTTTTGTACTAACACAAAGCAGAGGCACAAAAATATCATAATCGCATTATTAAATAATACATATAGTAAACAACTGTAATATACTAAATATAATGATAATTAATATTACTAAAAATTAATAGTAAATTAAATAAGAATAATAAATTTAATAATAATAATAAATGATATAAATAATATATTTAATAATAATCAAATTAATAATAAGTAGAAAATTAATAATAATAATAAATTAAATACGAACAACAAATTTAATAATAATAACAATAATAAATCATAGAAGAATCATTATTAAAATAAATATAATAAAAATATTAATAATAAATTGAACAAGAATAATAAATTTAAAAATAAAAATATAGATTTAAAAAAGATAGTAGTAGTAGTAGTAGTAGTAGTAGCAGTAGCAGTAATAGTAGTAGCAGCAGTAGTAGTAGCAGGAGTAGTAGTAGTAGTAGTAGTAGTCGTAGTCGTAGTAGTTGTAGTAGTAGTAGTAGTTGTAGTAGTAGTAGTAGTAATAGTCGTAGTAGTCGTAGTAGTCGTAGCAATAGTAGTAGTAGTAGTCGTAGTAGTCGTAGTAATAGTAGTAGTAGTAGTACTAGTACTAGTAGTAATAATCGTAGTAGTAGTAGTCATAGTAGTCGTAGTCGTAGTAGTCGTAGTAGTAGTAGTAGTGGTGGTGGTAGTAGTAGTAGTAGTAGTAGTAGTAGTAGTCGATATATCATGAAGGTGGAAATATTTACATGGTCACCTTTCAATATAAAGGAGGATTAAATTTTATGTTGTAATTGACAGATTAAATGTCGCACTTGGTTTATACCTATCGAAAAAAAGAAAAGGATATTCATAAAGGAGAAACAATAAGTTGTGCAAGAGGATGTGAATAAATTATTAAATGAATGGTTCATACAAGAGGTGGTATATCCAAAATGGCTTAGCTAATGTAATAATGGTGAAGAAGTCTTCAAAGGAGTAGTGGCAAATGTGTATCGATTTCACGAATTTTAAGCAAAATATGTCCAAAGAATAACTACCAAGTACTAAAGATAGACTTGCATATGGAATCAACAACAGGCTACAAATGGTTCAATTTTATGGATGAATACTTTGGTTATAATCATATTTCTATGTGGGAGGGTAATTAGGAACAAACAACATTTTTCACACACAATTAGACTTAGTATTTCAAAATAACGTTGTTTAGACTAAAGAATATGAGGGCATCATAGAGGATAGTTAATTTTATATTTTACAAATATATTGGTGGAATATAAAGGTCTATAATGATGATATACTTCCAAAGATGGAAAGGAGCGGTAAATCATTCAACATATTTCAAAGAGTGTTTCAAGATACTGATGAGGTAGGCAATGAAACTTAGTATAAAAAATTGCTTCTTTAGAACATCGAATGGAAAGTTATTAAAGTTTATGGTGAGCTAAAAGAGAATTGAGGTCAAACTGTAAAAGATCTATATATAAGAAAACTATAACTACAATAATAACAGCAACAACAATAACTTAGTAAGACTCATATAATTAAAATAATAAATTTACCTAATCTTATATCTAAGTTTATTAAAAGATACCATCCATTTAAAAAAATTTAAACACTATCAAAAGTTAAAATGGAGTCACACCTGCTAATAGATATTTGAAGACCTTAAGAACTATTTACAGGACCCCTATCTTTACAACCTTTTGTATATATATGATGCTTTGGAAGTCTCAATCCAATCCTAATATATAAGGATGGACAACAAAATTAGTACATTAAATGAGCAAGATTTTTCAAGATCCAAAATTAGAGTATACAATAATGACGAAGGTGGTACTAGCTATCATCACATTTGTAAGGAAGTTCATCTGCAAAGAAGTCAGGACCCTATTTTAAGTCATACATCATTTTTGTTATCTAATATTTATCTTTACAACATGATCTACACTAAACAAAAACATTAGGTAATATAGTGAAATGGTTAGTCAAGCTTAGAGAGTTTGACATCAAATTTGCTTCAAACAGACCAATAAATTCATAAACATTAGTAAACTTTACGATGGAATGTACCATCATGATGTGCAGTGCATATCTGGCTGATATCTTTTACTTAGACTATGTATGCACATTGGTTGTGCCTTGAGCTCTGGGACAGAGATTTTTCTTGAATGAACAATAAACAAGTCCAAAGTGGAATATTGGCAAAAGTTTTTTTTCAAAGACTCAAAAAATGAAGCCTATTATAGAGCTATACTATACGAAATTAGAATTGTAAAGAATTTATATATATGTTATCTGAGAATTAAGTCAAACTAATAGCTGGTTATCAATCATTTCGATGGATTCTATATAAATAAAAAGGAGGCAATGCACAGTTATTTCTAGCTATATCAGGCCATAGTAGAATTAAAGGAATATATGTTGAAGTCGAGCACATCCTAATAGAACAAAATGTCATTACTGACTAGCTTTTAAAACTTGAAGCAAAAAGAATGAAAATTTAGTTCATGCTCAGGTTGAGGTAATGTCAAAGTTTAGAGAATTCCAATGAACAAAAAAGGGGAACTACTAGAAGGAAGGCCTGAGTTTAGAAAAATAGTACACGTCTCTTTAAAATATGCAATAATAGATGAATATCTACTAGCTTTCGTACACACAGTCCTACATCAATTCCTTATCCATTCTAAAAACAAATTGGTCTTAAAAGGAGTACCATAGAGGATCATATGGAGCGCACCAAAGTGGCATAACCCTAGCGTGTAAAGTCCTGAGGTAAAGATTCTTTTGGCCAAATCTAAGAATGGATTACAAGGTTTTAAATTGTCAATTGAGATCTATAATATGGTTGTAGGTGATTGCAAAAATTGTAGACGATGTGGAAGCAATTATGGAAATGTAGCCACAATAACGTTAAAATATTATAACAGTCCACACAATAATCAAAATATTGTGACAACAATTGCGATTACTGACTTCAATTTAAAGCCATACTTACAAAAGATGTCAAACATTCAAAATTCCTTCACCAGCTTATTGCATATTACACTTACGTTTTGTCCTGTTGCGTAATGGAACATCAAAATCCTAGGTCCATTTTCATTTTCACCAATCATTAGAAAATATAAGATTATATTCATGGTAATGAATTACTTCCTAATATGAATTGAGGATGAATCGTACCCCAACATTTTAGGAAAATGATTGAGCACTTCATACATAACCACACACTATGCAAATCAAACAACAACACACCGTTCAGTTGTACAGGCTACACAAATTGTCACTCTCTAGTCATTGCATAGTGCTTCACATCGTTCCTCTCCTCCACAGGCTAATCGACTAACAAATGTAACCAACTAAAATCAATTGCATTGATTGAAGATAAAGTGGAACAATGATATTTGTGTATTAGTGTGTGTTTTTCTAAGTATTTGGCATGTGTTTCTTGCATAATAGTTTATTATTATTGTATTTTAGGATTCACTTTATATGTTTTCATTTAGTTTGATCTTCATTGTTGTTCTTTTATGCTTGAAGTTAATTTAGGGTAAGAATTGATTATTTTTATGTGGGAATGAAGATTGAGCAACTTGGAGATTGAGCTAGAGATCAAAAGAGGAGAAGAGAAGAAATATTTTACTGCAAGAACCCACGATCGTGGGAATCGTGCCAATTCCCATGATCGTGGGATGTTTAATCCGAGAACATATGTAAGGTTCAATTAATTTTTAGGTTTTTTGGACTATGTAAGATAATAAACCCCTATGGATGAAGAAGGACGTGAACTCTCTGTGTAGAATAGCCTCCTTGGGTGAAAAATCCAGATTTAGAGTCTTGAGGAAGGTGGAGATTCAAGGATCATCAATCACAATTAGTTGAAGAGCTTACCAACATTGAAATTTCCAGATTTTGGCAAAGAAGGGAAGGAGTTTTCTTTACTTAATTTTCTGTCGTTTTTATCTCTTATAGTAATTGTATGATGGAATATCCAATTGTTGGTGAAGTTATAGACACACTATGAGTGGTTGATTTATTTTTAGGGATTACATTTGAACTATCTTGTTAAACTCCTATTTTATTGATTTGAATGATAGATGTCTTTGATGAATGTTGATTATATACATATACCTTGTAATAAATTGGGAGATTGAGTTGGGTAATTTATGTAAGATTGTACAATAAGAATTGGCAACCTATAGACTTACATTTATTAAGTTAATTGATTAGTTAAAAGAGAGATCTTGGCTAATTTAATTGATAACCCATAGGATAACTTGATTTGGTAGATTAGCAGATTGCTTATTTAACTTCATTTAATTTGATTAGGGATAATTAATTACACCTTGAAAGAAGGTAGTTAATGCATTTGAACATCTTAGGTAAGACACAATTCGATTAATAAAATAGAAGGGAGACAAAATAGGGAAAAAGTGATCTCTAGTTGTTAAAACCTTGAATTCCAATTTTTTACATTTTAGTGTTATCAATTGTTCATTGTTAGTCATTTAATTTTAATTTAATCTCCTAGGTTATTTCCATTAAATAATTTCATTTCTTAAACAAAGATTAATCTAAATTAAGTAGCGCCTAAACATCAATCCTTGTGGGATCGATATCTGCTTTTTAACTACAAATTACGACCTGTATACTTGCAATTTTTTAGCATAAAACTAGTAGATTGTTTTGCACATCAAAAATTTTTTGGCACCATTGCCAGGGATTGTTTGTTTAGCATCTTGTTTAGTTTAGATTACTTTGATTTAAGAGTTTTTGATACTTTTCCTTGTGTATTTTCAGGTGCATGAATGATCGACGGTTTTACGTATGCTAAGTTTTAATATTTATAACCTTGATATTTCTATAAGAGTATGGGTCATTCGTGTAGTACCTATGGTATCATTCCCATGAGGAGGGTTAATCTAGTCCTAAAATCTAAGGTCTAAGAATATTAAATAAATATTAACAGACAATGAATTTTAACACGAGGACTAACTAAATCAAATAACCAGATCAACTAATAAAACAATAATTGACAATTAACACTTAAATAGAAACAATCACGAATATGATTAACAATTTTAAATAAAAATTAATGGAAACTAATCGATTTGTTGAGCAATGATCGCACACCCTCAGATTCAACTTAATGAGTTCACTGAAAGAGAGAAAGGAAAAATTATCTATCCTTAATGTCAACCTAATCGATTACGATTTATCAAATTAATGGTTCTAGATGATCCTAGGGTCAATTACTCTCTCTCAAGTTATAATTGAACCATAAAGCATAAACCCTAATCAAATTATGGGAAATTTTAATTTCTCAATTAACGACCTATTTAAAACCTAATCAGTTCTTAGGTTCTCTAATAAACAATTGGAAACCTATATGTGAGCTATCTACACAAGATTTACCAACCTAATTTAATTCTAAATATATTAAATTGCCTAACTCTCATTAGCCTAATTTAATCATTTTTTCTCTATTCACCCTCTCAGTTTGTTATCGAGATATGAAGTACAGAATTAAACCATAATTAATTCAATAAACACATAAAACAATTAGATTTCATTAAATAAAAAATAATATTCCAAAGGTGAGTATAGAACATCAATCACAATTCAATTATATCGTCAAACTATATATCTCAATTTTATAATCAAATAAAACTAAATTACATAGGAAATAGAACTCGAATGGATGATGGGAGGCTGTGACTTCGGAAAGTTTCTTATTCCGAGAAGCACGTCGAGTCTATGTCGTCTTGCTCTTCTCTCTTCCTTCGTCTCTTTCTCGATCTCATAAAGTTCTCTCCTTGAGGGTTTCGTCGTGGTGCCTAGTCAAAAGCTCTTATCTTCTATTCTTTATGTTCCTTAAATACCTTGGCAGCCCTAGATCATTCAGGTCAAAAGAGTTCAAAAAATCCCTTGAAACTTGAAGTTTTCACCTGTTTTTGTGTTAGCCTGATGCAAGCCACGATTGTGGCCAACTTCTAGCCCTTTCTATCATGAGTGTGGCCTCAGTGCCACGATCGTAGCTTAGATAAGACCTTTCTGTCATGATCGTGGCCTGGATCATGGTGGCTCACATCTTTCTGTCACGATTGTGACCTATTGTGCAACAATCATGGGTTATGGTTTCGTCCTAAAAGTCTCTAAAACTTCTCCATTCTTCGTCGTTGACCCTAAAACACTAACAAACACATCAAGGTACCTCAAAAACATAACATTTAAGCTCAAACACTCATACTAACCCATAAAAACACTTAAACACATAAACTAACACAATTAGAACCTAAATACACACTAAATACTCAAATTAACACTAAATACCTAACAAATTGAACCCTAAAACATAATACAAATCACAACTATCAACGCACAACTTTTTAAATTTCACAGAAGAACCTATCTTCAATTGTTTAAGGAACTAGCTACTAGGATGAACTAGCATAAGTTGGTTTTGTTCAACCACAATTTATTAAAAGCATAATTTATCTTATGACTGACTACTAAGGGTAGGCTTAGGAAACTTAATAGAGAACAAATCCAATTAAGCAATCTCTGTGACATACTCAATAAACAAAGCGCTAAAAACATTAAACATCTCTTCTTCAGTTATAATTTTTCCTTTTATCATTTTGGCATGAAATTTGGACTACATATGTGACAAGCGGGTTGTAACGCTAGTCAAAATAAACTAGACCTACTACTACTACTGTAGTAGTAGTGAGTCTAGATCCATCCCATTGAGAGTGTGTGTAGAGTTTATGAAATGAAATTAATTAGTGTTTAAGTTTTTTCTTCTTGGGGGGTTGGATTTTTAAAAATAAGAAATAAAATAAAGCTAAACTAACTAACAAAAGCAATTTAAAGAAAACATGTAAAAAATAGTAAAAGTGGAGAATTCGGTAGGGACTCGATTTTGTAGTTCAACTTTAGCCTACACCTTAATTAAACATATTTCAATGATTTGTCATTCTCAAAACTCTCCTAGCAACTATTAATCGTGGGTTAATAATTAACCTGAGTTTTCCCTTAGGTAGTGTTTAATCAAGATATGATCGTTAATTAAACCTAACTAACAAATAACTTAGGATACGATCTCTATATTCAATTAGGCAGTAGCATTACCAATTAGGAAAATCGATTAATCAAGGAAACAACCATACATGATGGGTTATTAGGTTATGTTATTCCTAATGATTATGAATCATTAGTCGCTACATATGAATTTCAAATATAACAATTAGATATTACATCAAAATTCTAGCAATGGGTTTGTAAATAAAAGATCCAGCGAATGCATTAAATTCATATTTTCACAATACTTGAATCTATACACATTAGATAAAATAAACAATTTTTAAAGAAAGAAAGAAAAAACAAAAATATTCAAGGAATGCTTAACGGGGATGTCGACGTCGATGTCACCTCCGAACCGATATCGAAAAGCTACCCCTCTATGGGTCTCCCAAAGTTAAGAGCTTTGCCCCTCATTTTTATTGGAACTAAGAGCTCCCAAAATAATTTTGCTTCAGCCCCCCACAAGAGCCTCCGCTGAAGACCCCTCACTTAAACTCTCGCTACTGTTTTTGCTTCATTCCAACTGCTATGTTGTTTTATTTGGCAGCTTCTTGGTTGTCTTCTTTTGTACTGAATTTGTTTTTTCTTGCTCTAATTTTCTTCTTCTTACTCCATAAAGACATGTGAATATTATTCTTCAAAAAAATGGCCTAAATATAGTTCCTTTGGCTCACTTTAACTTCTTTGCTTCTGAATTATGCCTAAAATCACATATGAGTCAAAGTGAATATCTGAAGCATTTTCATAGCAATAATCACTGAGTGTTATGGAATAAATTCATAATCGATTAAACACATATCACTTTCCCCCATAATTAGCTTTTGGCCTACCTCAGAAAAAAATATTAAAATTAAGCTCAAAGACCCAAAAACGTTTACTTAATTTCCATATTTCCTAATAATATATAATCATAAGCAAAGATGATTGAATTTCAAAAATCATAGCAAAAACTCATCATTCTAAGCTTTTACTCATGCTTAATCAACATTCTATACCTTTAAAAACTGGGCAATATAATGGTAGACTTGGAAAATGTGTTTAACTAAAATGTATCCTTGGGTACACTCGATACCATTTATGATCATGACAATCCACAACTTTGCATATCATTTCATTTCTCCTCCACTAAAGGCCATATGCAAAATCATGAATCAAAGGACTTTTCAAGGTTGTAATATGGATAAAGATCAGATAAGATGTATTTGGGTAAGAAGCATGAAAGTCATGAAAGCTAGTGAACCAAAAGTAACATTTAATGTACATCAAGTGCAAAAAAAACCAACATTCACTCACATTTGTGTAAATCAAACATGATGAATGCAAAAACTGTGTTTCATAATTCAAAGTTAAACTCTCATACACAAACCACATGAAGCATAAATCACTCACAAAAAATGATCATAAACAAGATTTTATAGCCATAGGGAGCGACCTTTGAAAGCAGCATCCACTTTATAAATACTTAAATAATATATTCATTATAACTTTAAGAGGAAAGACTAATAACAAATAACTTTTTAACACATATGCACTTCCTCCTTGATACTTTTATTTAAACATGTACTTTTTCTTTTTCTTTTTCTTTTTCTTTTTTCCTTTTTTCTTTTTCGTTTTTTGGTTTTTCTTTTCTCTTTTTCTTTTGCTTTTTGTCTATATATAAACATTAATAGAAACTACATTAACATAGGAAATTCAATGACAAGAGACAAAATAACATCTTAATATTATAACCAACTCACACATATATACACCCTCATACTTATGCTTTTGTACATCCACATACTCAACAATCACAATGCTCCACTAGCTTTATGGCTTAGGTAGGACATTTGGTTAAGTTTAAAAGCATACAATGTGGTTTATACAAAAAGAAAGGTACAAAGCTCAAACGGGGTTAACAAGGGAGAAATCATGTCTATAGAGTAGGCTATTTGGCTAATATAGTTTGGAAAGCAAAAAATGCCTAATCATCTTCATGTTAATGCACGTGATAAAATGTGGTCTCGAATAGAAAATCAAGGCAAAGTTAGGACGTACATGTCATGAAGGTCACATATAAACAAAGACAAAGAGACTAATATAGATGTGTCAGTCTAATAAGGCTCAAAATCTCACCAGCTTTGTCTACCACTAGTCACTACTCTTCTAAAGATAATGCACATTGACCAATCACAAGAGCAAAAGTATGTACCAAGGTTGCCATAAAATTCTCTATTCAATTCATTCTCTACTAATGACTATATAGTCCTAAAAACAACAGAAAAGGGAAAATGATTGTTTTTATTGTTTTATTCTTTCTCTAATTTTGATTGAAAACTTAAAAACAAGTAAAAACAAATATACATTAAAAAATATAATGCAAAAATGTAAAGAAAAGAAATTTACTTCCCTTGGGTTACCTCCCAAGAAGTGCCTTTATTTAGTGTTGCTGGCTCAACTCTTGCTCCTCCTCACGTGACAAAATTATAATCTTCTGGTGGAACATGTAATTCCTATACGTGAGGTTCTTTAAAATAGGGCCTTAGTTGATAATCATTCTCATTCAGCATCTTCCCTATCCTCAGACTCTTAATCTCTATTAAGTCCATGCACTCTAGAAAGATCTCGAATGCATTTTCACATTTTTCTTCCTAGTTTAATTCCTCTAACCTGTTAGGTAAAAGTAAAGAGTCATTCTTAATAATAAAATGAAACTCAACATTTACCTTCGAGCTAAACGATATAGCTTTTTTTGCCTCAAGCTCCTCCTCAACTTCTTCCACATAAACAATTCCTTGAGTAATACACTCAAAATTCTCAAGCTCTTCATCACTCTGTAAAGCCTCTATTTTAACGTCCCTTGGGTACACAACAGGTTGATATGACTGCTCCTTTTTATTTGTGATTCTAGGGAGTCGATTCTCGTTGCCATCTCACCCATTTGGCTTGCCATATTTTGAAGTCTATATGTGGTATCCTCTCAGAGTTGTTGTATACCTTGTTGAAGCTACTGTTGTATATCCTGTTGGAACTGTTATTGTACATCCTACTGGAATGTAAAGTATTAGCAATCACAATATTAATCAATTCTTCCAAAGCTGTACCTGAATCATGATAAGAAACTTTTAGTCTGTACGGGAATTGTTGTGCATCCTATAAGTTATCGTGGAAGTAACTTTGTTGATTATCCCATCCATAACTAAAGTTAGGTTGATTAGTTCAACCTTGGCTATAGGATTGAGAGTAAAAGTTAAAAGAAAAAATTATTTCCATCCATGATTTTTTATTTTTTTATAATCACAAACACGAAACAAACAAATGAAAAGATCACGAAATAATTGAAAAGAAACTACTTACGAATAAATATATACCAAAACACTAATTAAAATCACAATCAAAAAACTAAAACGCCACATTCCCCAGTATTAGCGCCAAAATTGACAAGCGCGTCGTAACGTTGGTCAAAATAAACTAGACCTACTATTATAGTAGTGGTAAGTCTAGGTAGATCGCACAAAGAGTGTGCGTAAAGTTTACGAAATGAAATTAATTAATGTTTAGGTTATGTTATCCCTAATGATTAGGAATCATTAGTTGCTACACATGAATTTCAAATATAACAATTACATATTTTATCGAAATTCTAGCAATGGGTTTGTAAATAAACGATCCAATGAACGCATTAAATTCTTCTTTTCATAATACCCAAATCCATACACATCAAATAACATAAACAATTTCTAAAGAGAGAAAGAAATAACAAAAACAGTCAAGGAATGTTTAACTAAGACATTCTAAAACTCTCGGTATTGTTTTTGCTTTATTCTAGCTGTTGTGTTGTTTTATTTGACAGCTTCTTGGTTGTCTTCTTTTAGACTAAATTTGTTTTCTTCTTGCTCTAATTTTCTTCTTCTTGCTCTATGAAGACAAGTGAATGTTTTTCTTCATAAAATGGGCCAAATATAGTGCTTTTGACTCATTTTAACTTCTTTTCTTTCGAATTGCCTAAAATCACATATGAGTCAAAGTGAGTATCTTAAGCATTTTCATAGCAGTAATTACCAAGTGACATGGAATAAATTCATAATCGATTAAGCACATATCAATACAAAACTAGATGCATTGATACAAATTAGATGGTAATAGTTTAATGGGCATGTAGACTCAAGTTTTTCAACAAAAGTGATTAAATATTATACAAATTGCCACTAACTAGTTGTGTTTATTCCTTATAAAGAGAAAGGAATGTTAAAATTTTTCAAAACCAAAATCAAAACTACCTCGCATGGACCTATAGTAATCTAAACTTGATTAGAAAATTGGTTGTCTCCAATCAACTCAGTATCAGCATGAGCAAAGATATGACAATCAGATGAGGCATGTTTAATGGATGAAAGCGGTAGCAATAGAAATTGAAGAATACATACTGATATTAATTTGGTTGTATGGTAGGATTACTGCCACCAACATCAGTATAATTCTATGATACCAGGCCGATTGGTCCTTGTTTTGCATTTTGTATTCCTTTACCTTAGTAGCCTATTTATGCTTATAATGGCTTTGCCTCAATTCCTTTTGAAGAATATTTAATATCTTCTTTTCCAGGAAATTGTTCAACTTGACCAAAGTTAATGAGCTTGATTCAAATTGAACAAACTTCTTGCTAAGTTTGAGCTTTTTTTTTTAAAAAAATGAACTAAGTTTGAATTTGAGCTTAGATTTTACAAACTAACTCGACTAAAAGTCCATATCTCATGTTACATATAAAATGACATCATTTTATTATCAATTGGTAACCAAACTTAGGGAGTGCTTGGTTAGTTGACATGGGAAAAAAGTAACGGATAAGGAATGAAAAAAAGTAGTTAGCAATATATTATGATTGAATGAACAACATTTTTATATCTCTTTTTGGGGCAATACTCTATATCTCCCAATATAATGAGAAGTGAATGTCATATTTATTTTCATTCCTCACTATATTTATTATAATTCCTATTATCATTCTCTCAAGTGAACCATGCACACCTTTAAAAACTCTTTCGTGTTATTGCTTGCCCAAATATCTCTTGTCCTCTTCCACAACTTCCTCCTCGATTATTGGTTGAATTCGTATTTACAATCCCTAGTGATATGAAATGAGTAATTATCAAACAAAAAATCAAGATAAATAAATTTTGATAATAAATTTCAACTATGACATCTAGTTGAGCAGTTTATTACTAGATTTTTTTATGATCTTTTGGTTGTTAAGTGATGATCCATGAGAATCACTTAATTTTTATATTTGCCTAATTCTTCCATGAAATATAGTAATTAAATAATTGACTTATCGGGAAACTCATTTACAGGCTATCAGATTGTGTAATAGATTATAAATGCGTTTACCAAAGCGCACTGTTCCGCATTATTTGCTGTTTGCTTCCCTTTCGATCATCTTTATACAATTAATTATGAATAATGAGAAGCAGTGTGGCAGTCAGGAGGCCCCGAGATTTCCATATTATGTCCTTATCCACGTGTCACCTTCTCAATCACTTCTTGGCTGCATTCCACGTCAGCATTGCCTCTCTCTATCTTCGACCCTCTCTGAAAAGTCAGTTTGCAAGTAATCCCCTAACAAAAACTCGGCCTTCCGATCACATCTCCTCAGTCTCTGTCCTTGGTCCACTTTTGACTAGTATGGGAAGGATGGGCGCGAACCAGAAGACCTTCTCCGCGAATCCTAATGACTATAAGCTTCTTGAGGAGGTTGGCTATGGCGCAAGTGCTGTTGTCTATCGAGCGATCTATCTTCCCTCCAACGAAGTCGTCGCTGTTAAGTGCTTGGATCTCGATCGCTGCAATAGTAATCTGGTCTGTTAGATCTTGTTTGCTTTCGAATTTCATTTCGATCTTATCTTGACTTGAGATTTGACGTGAATTTTACTGAGTTTTTGGGATTGAGTTTAGATGGGGGTAATGATGAACAAGCAATGTTCTGGAAAAAGATAGTTGTTTATTGCTGAAGTGGGCTATATGCAGCATTTTTCATTGAAATGTTATGGTGTGGAAGAGGAGCTTTTAGTCTGGTTTTAATTCCATTACAGCATCTGATTTCTTTTCTTTGGCTTATCTATGTCAGCATCTGTTTTGAGTTCCTTTCAAGTCTTCGAATGATGTTTTAACTCTTTGCATCGTGATTGATGACCCTTTCTAGGTTTAACATTTTGTTCCTCAAAATCATGTCATTAGTTCATGCCTCATAATCATGTCATTAATAAAATTTGAACTGTAAATAAACTTCAGCTTGAATTTTCAGCTATATGTTCCCAGATTAGGAACCCATTTGGGGTTTCTCCTCCTTGTACTGATTCTGGGGTTTTGCTCCTTGTAGCATGTTGTTTTGCATTTTTCATCTGAATGCTACTCTCATTGTAGAACATTTCATGCTTTTAATACAATTATATTTCCCAAAAAAAAAAAAACTATGTTCCTAAACTTTGAAATACCATAAGTATTTAAAGTCCTTGCCTTAGGAAATTTTGAGATGAGATCGAGGAATTCATGATTTGTGGGTTTATTACAATCCCTGGATTGCCTGTTTATTATTAACTCTTGTACTTTCTAAAATTTGTTCATGATTACTCATATTGTGTTCGTGGGGAAATTCATATTGCTTTTATTTACCCCTTAAATTTGACCAAAATTATGCTAGCATCTTCCATCTATAAATTTTTGTGTCTTGATGATAATTCTTTATTTCATTCTGTCTCATATTTCCTTTAGCTGCTATCTAATGTACTATATTCTTTGTAGGATGATATACGCCGGGAAGCCCAAACAATGAGTTTGATAGATCATCCAAATGTTATTAAGGCATTTTGTTCATTTGTTGTTGGCCGGAATCTTTGGGTGGTTATGCCATTTATGGCTGAGGGTTCTTGTTTACATCTCATGAAGATTGCATATCCAGATGGATTTGAAGAAGCTGCCATTGGTTCCATCTTGAAAGAAACTCTCAAGGCTTTGGAGTACCTACATCGACAAGGGCATATTCATAGGGATGTCAAGGTTAGTGTATTATTTGTGTGGATTTTCACTGTATGAGGGGTTTTATTTTCCTTTCTCTTTTTAACTACTTTTTGCTGACGATGTTTGTTTTCATAATTGTGATTTTGTTTACAGGCTGGGAATATACTACTTGATAGTAATGGGGTTGTAAAGCTTGCTGATTTTGGTGTTTCAGCATGCATTTTTGATACGGGTGATAGACAACGTTCAAGGAATACTTTTGTAGGGACCCCTTGCTGGTAAGTTCAGTTATAGGAATTCTTTTCCCCTTTCGTTTCTGTTGATACATCATTGAAACTAAAGTTGTCAGTCTTGCACCTTATTACTTACAGGATGGCACCAGAGGTTTTACAGCCAGGAAGTGGATATAATTCCAAGTGAGTTCTATATTGTCTACTACTTGTTTGCTAAATTTCATGGGAACAATTTATAACATGCCAAGGATATGGACAACTTTGCCTTTGGGACCAAACATATGCATCTTCAAGTTGCTATACATGAAGAAAAATGTTTTGTATACCTGCGTCTGTGTCCATATACAAATTCAGGCCTATGGTTGGCTTGTTGGTTATGGAACTTAATGATCAATGCTACTTTTGTTTGTCACTTTCTCCCATATTTCACTGGAAAATTCTTTTTCTTTTTTTTTTCTCAATTAGTTATGCGTCACTAATCTGTGTTTATAATTTGATCTGCAAAATGATGTGGTCGCAACTTTTAGAATTGAACAAGTAGGAAAAAGATACCATTTGGATTTACTGCTTATTGGTTGTTTTCTTATTTATATAGGGCTGATATTTGGTCCTTTGGTATAACGGCTCTAGAATTGGCACATGGGCATGCACCTTTTTCAAAATACCCTCCAATGAAGGTAACTGCATTTCATAGTATTCGGAGCAGAGAAATTTTCTTTTAAGCAGTTTGCTTTAATGACTCCTATATTGTTTTCTTTTGCTCTTCATAGGTACTTCTGATGACCATACAAAATGCCCCTCCAGGGCTTGATTATGATCGCGACAAGAAGTTCTCAAAGGTACTGAAATTCTTTCCGAATAGATTATAAACGCTTCTATTAATTTATGGCACTAAATTATATGTAATAACTCAGTCCATTTTTCCTGTTGTTACCTATTAAGATAATGAAAGAGCTTTGAGAGTAAGAAATTTCAATGATCTTTTTGGTTTCATTATATGGGGATTCTAATTAGAGGATTTCCAGTTGTGATCAGTCTTTTAAAGAAATGGTTGCCATGTGCCTGGTGAAAGACCAAACAAAGCGACCAACTGCAGAGAAGTTATTAAAACACTCATTTTTCAAACACGTAAAACCTCCCGAGCTTTCTGTAAAGAAGTTATTTGCAGACTTACCTCCACTTTGGAATCGTGTGAAAGCCATTCAGGTTATGAGTCACAGTACTACTTTACTTCCGTTTCCTTTCTAGAGTTATCTGAGGCAAACTTCAAAATTTGCAGCTTAAAGATGCAGCACAGTTGGCTCTCAAGAGGATGCCTTCTGCTGAACAAGAAGCCTTATCCCAGGTTAGAAAAATTGCCTCAACATTAATTGATTCAGGATGAGGAAAGAATGTTTCTTAATAACGTTATAATTGACTTGCCTCTATATGAGGATTGATCGACCATAAAATGCTCACTTTCCACAATTTCCTGACTTAGCTTATAGATGATTTGGAATTTGTTTCCTTCTATGCTTGACAACTTGAGACCAGAATTCATACTGATCAGAATGACTAAATTAAAGTTTATCGATGATTTTTCTGCACATTACCTATAATCCTATGAAATTGGAAAAATATCGTTCACACCAACGTAAGCATGTCTTTCTACCTGTAACTTTTGCCATGGTTGATATCAGACCTATGGGTATTCAACTGCTCACTCAAAATGAGGTAGACCATGATAAGAGTACTAATGTGTGTGGATTTATTGGAATTTAATCAAAGTCACAATTCTAGGCCTGTTCCAATAACAAAAAACTAGAGCAATTATACAAAAAATTTTGAGTAAAAGCAAAAAAAAATAAATTATTCTGTGTTCAAATTCAATCTTTCTATTAGTGGAAGTATAAAATATTTGGAAACTAAGTTTTCTAGTTTTATAAATTTGCATTACTTTTGGGAACAAACTAAAAAATGCTTTTCACATTTTTCTTTATATATTCTCAAGTTTCTTTGCACTTCAGAAAATTTATTTTAATTACGATATTTATCTTGATAGTTCCTTTTGGTAGACATAATGTTGTTATATGGTATGATGTTATTGAATGATTATAAATATTTGCTAAATTGGAAGCTAGTTTTTTATATTAACTAAACTGGATATAGTTTTCCCTTGTCTCTAGTTTGTTTGATTATAAGTATTTGCTAAATTGGAAGCTAGTTTTTTTATATTAACTAAACTGGATATAGTTTTCCCTTGTCTCTAGTTTGTTTATGGAAAAGGAAAACTTATAAATGAAAAAAAAAAAAGATAGGAAGGTGAATATAAAATCTCGTACACAACTGTACAGATTTTTCAAGTTAACATTTGCAGAATTTTTGAAATAGTGTTTGGATTTAGGAGTTAAGGGTCAAAATAGGATGTTTAACTGAAATTGCAACCAAGACATCTTATTTTCAAAATTATTCTTTCTGTTAGTTACTAAGTGTGTTCTCTAATTCCAAGCTTAAAACTTTGGATACGATCCCATGTCCCAGATTCTTTTCCATGTCTCTTCCTCCTGACTTCTTTGTTTCCTCTATTCAACTATGTTCTCTACCACACACTCTCTCTCATTTTATCTCTCTTGTGCAATTTTTCTCCTCCCAATATACTTTTGGATTTCCCCACTCTATCTCTTTCTCTCTCTGCCTAGTTTCTATCTCAAATCGTCTGCACTGGATTTCCTGTTTCTGACAGCTTCTCCATAACTGTCACTCTTCCTCTCCATTGTTTTACAGGTATGCTTGTTACTACTTATCAAAAAAATCTAGCACTCACAAATTTTACTTGGAAGATAATTATTGGTGGATGATTTTAGATAATCCTCTCCCTCTATTTTCCTATTAATGTTTGAAATTGTTTAGCATTTGTGGGTACTAACTAGAATTAAATCCCAGATATCACTTACTGTAATTTACCAAACATTGGTGTTATAATTCTAACAATTCCATCATTGTCAATATGGAGTCAGGAAGTCCTTTTTTTTTCTTCCAATTTTAGATATGTTCTTTAAACATACCTACAAGTAGTTGAAGAAAATTGAGAAGCTGTTATGAAAATGGGATAGCTTTCAAAAAAATATTTGTACTTTCAAAGAAAATTAGAAAGGTGTGCTTCATTTTTCTACTTAAAAAATTGGAAATCCATGTTTTTCAATTTTTAAAGTTTAATCATGTGAGATATTTTCAAAATTTTCCTTTATAAAATGTTATATGGTTTCCTATTTTGCTAGGAACTCCATTTTTGTTTTAATCACCATTTTATATCTTATCCTATCCTTTTGTCTTACTCTTACATTTTTCTCTCCACTTTTTTTACTTATTCTTATCCTTTTCTTTCCCTCTCCTGTGATTTTTTTAAATTTTTTTCCTTGATTATTTTGCATATTGTTATAGAATAAAATTTTAATTTATATTAAATGAAGAGAAAATTTCTCTTTCTCTGCTTGTCCATGGAAAAAAATGGAAAAAAACAAAAATTTAAAACTATAAAAGGTTTCCCAGTACTGAGCATGATTTAGTTATTTTGCAATTTTGGTCTTTTATCGTAATGTATTTTCTGTCTTTATGAAATGAAATTCTACGGAAACAACTGGAATTCAATTTATTGGTTTTGCATAAGGAAGTACAATAATGTTCCAAGTAACAGTCATATAATGAAATTTTAATTGGTAACTCCAGTTCTGAATTCTAATTGTGATATAGCAAAACAGAATGTTACATGATAAAACCAATAATCAGTCTATCCTTCATTCATGACTGCATGTTTTGTGAAACTTCTTATAACAGTAACTAGAACCCAGAAAACAACTCTCCTTATACAGACATGTAATCTTCAGTCCTTCAGTGGCGAAGGTTTACAGTAATAGGTTCACTACTGGGGAGAAATTAGGTTTAAAATTTAACATTTTTCATTTGCTAATCTGCAGAGCTGTATGTATGTTGTTTGGTTCTTTCTGATCTTTGGATTAATAGCTTGTCTCCCCATTGTCAGAGTGAGTACCAGAGAGGAGTTAGTGCTTGGAACTTTGATATTGAGGATTTGAAAGCCCAAGCATCACTGGTAAAACTATAAACAATAATCTGTTTTTCCTGCTGACATAGAACTTTCAAGTAGTAGCTTGCTTGATGATTGTAGACTAAGTAAATCTGAATAAATCGTATCATCTTGCTAGGTGCGAGATGATGATGATCTGCCCGAGACAAGGGAAGATGATGAGAGCTCAAAACAATTGGGTGGTCACAAGGTTAGAATTTGGATTTTACCTTCCAGTTAGTTAATATAATTGCGCTGTCATCTGAACTTTTTCAGTGCTGCTGGCTGCACTACAATTTGAGTGTCATAGTAAGCCTATGATTTTTCCATTGGTTGGCAGATTGTGAACAAGTCCTGGATTAGTTCAAAGGAAATGAATTCAGATAGCGTAGTACAAAAGGTTGAGTACATGAGTCAAACAGGTGCAGATGAATTACTACAATCTGATAGCTTGGACCGAAAGGGCAAGCTTCCTGAAAATGGCTTACAAGACCAGGAGAAAGATGACCCAAGAAAGAATGGTTTAAGCGAGGTAAGTGCATCGACCACAGAAAAGGAAATAATGCAGGTTAAGGCTAAAACAATGAAAGGTCGTCAAACTCAGAGTGGACCATTAGTGCCAGGTGCTGTGCTGAATCTGTCATCATCAGAACGGGGGCATCCTGAAAGGTTTATTTCCTTTAATTATTATTATTTTCTTACTGTGGCATAATTGTTTTACTTGTATGGAGTACAATGGAATAACATTACTGTTCTGTCTAAGATAAGGTTATTTAAATTGTATAGAGTATTAGTACCTCGAGCCTTTTTTTTTTGTGATTTTCTTAAATGCCCTTTCTTCTAGGTAGCATGACTTAGAAATCTTATTCAGCGTTATTGGCAACCATGTGAAAGAAATATCACCATATAGATTGTTCTATTAATATTTGAATAATGATTATTATCTGTTGAATCTATTTTATGATGTCAGAAATGCTGTATTTGATAACTTTTTCCAAATTAGACTTTCCATTTTATTGTTGTTTCAACATCATCTACTCAATTCAGTTGGTTTTGGTCTGTTATGTAAGTTGCCAATAATGATTTCTTCTTGTGGCAGAGTTGGTTGAGTGTGAGTCACGTTAAGAGTTTATTGAAATACATACTCCAGTATCTCTTTGAAATACTCTGAGCAGTGCAGCTTGTTATTTTGTAATTCTTGTTGCCCTAGTAAATTGAACAAGGATTTTAAACAGAAAAACAATTGACATGAGTGTTGAAAAAAGTTTGGATCTTGAAAAAAAGAATATCTACTGGGCATGATTAGCTCTCTTGTTTAACTCCTTTATGAGATGTGACTAATTTTGCATGAAGTTTCTATTGTTCTTTGAATCAAAATCTTCAAATATGTTATGATTTTTTCATGAAAAGTATTATTATATTTCTGCCTTCAAACAGTTGAAATGAACCATAAGAAGTTTTAAAATTGCTCTATGCTCCAGTATTGATGAGTTTCAGTTTTTTTTTGTTGATCACTAGGATTGAAAAAGAAAGTCAGCCAGCAAATGAGAAAGCCATCCGTGAAATCCGCAAAGTTCCAAGCCTTAGTGGTCCTCTAATGCTTCCAAACCGTGCTTCAGCTAATAGTTTATCAGCTCCAATAAAACCGTCAGGAGGTTCAAAGCCCCCTTTTTGTCTTTCTTTTCCTTCCTTTTGATTTTAGTATTGTTATTAATTAAAGAAAGAGAGAACTATATCAACGCATAACATGTGTTGATTGACTTAGAAGCCTCTACCATTAATTGTTATCTTTTAATAGGATTCAGAGATTGTTTGTTGATTGACTTAGAAGCCTCTACCATTAATTGTTATCTTTTAATAGGATTCAGAGATTGTTTGGATGACAAATCAAAGGCTAATCTGGTGCAAATTAGAGGGCGATTCTCAGTGACATCTGAGAATTTAGATCTTGCAAAGGTAAGGGCTCAATTTTTATGTTTTCTTGATTTTCTATGCAGTCTCTACTAACTGAAGAACTTGTTTAGGATATCCCATTAAGTACTGTTCCACGTCGATCTTCTCAGGTAGGTGGTCAATTTCTTTGCAATATTTCTTATGAACTTGTGTATTTGGTTTAAATTTCCTTTTGGTGTAATCTGTTTGTTATTCTCAGGGGTCACCACTGAGAAAGTCTGCTAGTGTTGGTGATTGGATATGTGAATCAAAACCAATGGTTTGTGTTCTAACCATTTCTTTTTGGGCATATCCTATTGTCTGAATTGTCTCTAGATTTGGTTGGGGGGACAATATGTTGTTAAGAACTTTGGTATATTATGATAACGAGACATGACACTTGTTTGCCAAAAAAGTAATGTCATCTCATTTTTGTTGTTTGGTTTAGCCCACCAATCAGTCAACAAACGAGTTCAGAAATATCAACATACCTGCATCAGTCCTTGTGCCTCATCTTCAGAATCTTTTCCAGCAAAACTCAGTGCAACAGGTAAAATAATGAATTTTGTGCAGTTGATGCAACACTTCTTGGCTATATTATTGTTATAGATTGTATAATTGACTTGAAAATTTTTGCAACTGAAAGCTGGACATTTCTTTCTCTTCAAACTTCTTGTTTGATGCAGGACCTTATCTTAAATTTGTTAAACAGCTTGCAAGTGGTCGAGGGTATAGATGGTGAGTACAAGAATTCTTATTATATAATATGATACATCGTGTATAGATTGGTAGATCAGCTATTGAATCTATTATGGTGCTTCATGTATAGCAGCTGCTCAAAATGGGAAGTTGCTAGTATCATCTCCCAATGCAGAGAACAATGGAACTGTAAGCACTATTTCCATCATAACTTTCCGGCTTATCCAGTTTTTCATTGCTTGCTGTTCCTTGAGCAATTTCTTTCCTGTTCTCATCTGTTTTGTGCATTATAAGGATGATAGGTTTCTTTTGTGAAACTGGTAGAATATAGCGTTTAAGTGCAATATGGCTGTTTAGGAATGGTAGAATATTATAGAACTTCATTTAACAGTTTAAAATTTTGAGGTGGATGCTATGCACGATATCAAATTATTTACGACTTAGAGATCTGTTTGTTCAAGTTGCACTACCCTTATTTATGAGGGGTTTGTGATTTGTCAGTAATTTTGCAAGGATGTGTTCGAATAATATTTTTCTCACACAAAAGTTTAAGCCTTTGGTCATGAAATTCCAGGGTGCAAGCTTGTATAAACAGATTTCAATTCTCTGCGATTGCTTCATGGGACTAAAACTCCTTTTTTTTTTATTTGCTCCCTTCATTATTTTTCTTTGGGATTTTCTTGTCTAGTCATGTTTGTCAATTTGACTCTTGAAAAGATATATTGAAGAAGTGTGGCTAAAAGCCTAGTCCAGGATGCAATTGAAGTTTCTCTCTGACTCTCATATGTTCTCATTTGACAGGTTGAAGTGGCAGGTTTTGAAAGGGAGCGATTACTGCTACTCAAGATCTCCGAGCTTCAAGCTAGGTTGAGCACTTTGCTGCTCATTCTTTTGTTTCTGCATCCCAAAGCCATTCTCTTAACGTTAGTTGTTTAAACATGTTCATTTTGCAGGATGAGCAATGTGATTGAAGAACTGAATACCGAAAGACTAAAATATGCACGAGTGAGTGAATCAAGATGGTAGTTGTTTATTTTTCCGTCTTTTATGCACTGCTTCCACAATAATAACACGTTGCATTGGTAAAGTCAATACTTTGTGTCTCCTGACCTAGTACCCCTTGTAGGAACCCCCACATTTTTTTGGATTTGTAAAACATGAGATTTTTTTACTGATCACTAAATTAATCTTGTGATAATTGTTTTCTTTATAACAGTTACAGCAACATTTGAAATCTGTGTCTGGGCAAGAAAATGGGGATGGGATGGAACTTGATACCTGAAAACTGGAACTTTTCCATCATTGTAAAGTTGAGTACACCTTGTAAATTGGGGCAAAGAGCTGTACAACATGAAAAAGTGTTCATTATTCTTTTTATCTTGGCTGGATGGGAAAGCTTCCTCACCAATTGGTAAAAAAGAAAGTGTAAAGTAGGGAGAAAATCTCCCATGCCTGGAAGTTACTGGATGTTGCAGTTTAAGGTGGCGTTCAACTGGGATCTGAATCGATAGAGTTTGTATGTGGTTCGGGGATGGCCTGTCATCCCATTTTACTAGTTCTCACGAGAATCAGATCCTCGATTTGCTTGTATTTTGTTAAGTAGTATTACATGAGAAAACAGAAAAAGCATGGAGTGTTAGGTCATACATCATGGTGGCCTCATGTTTCTTGTAATATCTTTTCTTTGTTCATGTAGACGAGTGATATTGTAAATTTAAGTTAGAAACAAAGGATAGTGTCCCTCTTGCGAAGTTGGTCATAATGCATTTGATGTTGATAATGTATTTCCTGGTTCAAGTGTTGTCTTCATCTCTGATGTATGGACCGCTATATTTGACAGAGTTCTGGCGCACTTAAAATAGCTACTCCATGTTGTATTCATCGAGCACACTTTGCGACGACCATGGACTGATCAACAATTCTCAGGTCCAAAACTCGAAATTGTGTTTCCTCTTTACCTTAAACCCATTCTTCTCCATTACTCATCTCTTTCTCCTGCCTAAGCTAGATTATTATTCCCAATCAAAGGTTAAGAATTAAAAAAGTAGAGGATTGGATTGTCTCTTAGTAAGCGCTATTTTAGTCTTTTAGCTGGATTCTAAAACTAGATAGGCAGAGTAAAAGATTACAGCCTTTTTTCTTTGGACTTGTCCAAGTTTCATGTAAAGGTCTTCTTTCTTTAATATTTAATACTAGTTCCATTTGTCTTCTTATATCTTTATGGTACTCACTCGATTTGCTTGGTGATACCATAAAAAAGTTCATACACATTAGAGTATATCATTTCAAATCTATAATAAGGATCATTATAATAAAGAGAATTATCTCATTTAATATATTAACTTCTGGTTCTTCTTCTTCAATATTACCCTCTTCAATAGTAGCCTCGCTCATAGATAGTAGTGTCATATGTTTTATCTTGTCTCTCTCATTATGAATATTGTTATATGGTAAAATTTTCATCTGTCACACTTGGTAAGGATTCTTGGTATCTAGATTTGGTGACATTTGCTATCCACTCTATTACCAACTTGAGATTTGATCATTTCATTCAACATTAACTTATTTTTTATTCTCTTAGTGGTTAACTCCAAAGATGTAAATTCTTGTCCCTCTTACTCATCATCATTAGCATCATCATCATCATCATCATCATCATCATCATACTCAGTTGAATCACACATCAATACGGGGTCTGGAAAGATCTGATAATGCGTAGCCTTACTCCTAAAAAGTAGAGAAGTTGTTTCCGGTAGACCCATAGACAAATGTAACATGAAGAGTTAAAAAAAACTTTAAATATGTGATGCAAGTTTAGAAGACATAATAAGAATAATAATACTAATAATAATAATAATAAGATTAATAGGAATAATAATAATAATAATAATAATAATAATAATAATAATAATAATAATAATAATAAT
>JAOTJB010000210.1:27938882-27953360 GCA_027123815.1 Erythroxylum minutifolium
ACTACATGGATTTAACATGACAACAAAACACCTGTCCATTTATCTTATGAAAAGCCTAGCTGCCATATGGTGTTATAAGTAGTTTTTAAATGAAGAAAGGAACTAAAACAAGTAAGTGAGTGGTGTGTGAGGTGTTGTTGAAAGAAGAGAAAATGTGAGCTGAAAACATGTGAGGTTGAATTAAAAAAGAATGGTACAACAGATGGAATGTGAGACAAGAGATGTTATCCACCTATCCATTTGCCATATTGTAACCTAGTTTTTATAAGAAGCAAAAGGGAGGTTCAACTGAAGTGAAGAGGAGGTATCAGAAGGTAGCAGCTATCTAAAAAACTCAACATAACTAGCTAATAACATAAGTGGAGTTGGTGTGTGGGGAGTGAGCAACTGAGAGCTATGGGGAGTGAGCAACTGAGAGCTATGGGGAGTTGAGTGACGACAATAAGTAAAGAAGAATAGAACATTGGCATGAAATAGAGAGCTGGGAGGCGGCAGAAGAAAACGTAGCTAGGAGGGCTGAAGAAGAAAAAAAGAAAACATAGAGTTGTGTGAAAAGAAAGAAGCAACCGAGAGCTTGCGATAGAGAATAACACAAGAGTTATGTGAATGGTGAAGTGGTTCATTGATATTAATTCATCAAATCAGCTACGATATGTAAAGCCCTAAATTATACCCTAGTTGAAAAGTTACATATTCATGAAAGTGTATGTATTAGATATTGTGATATGATTGTCAATTGTATGTGTTTTGAATTTTGGCCTTATCTTGAATTTTGGTTAATTGATCATACTTAGTAAGTTAGAATTAATTAATATCATTAGAGAATTGAGGTATTAAAATGGACATTTGGACTAGAAAAATATCTAGTGGTAAGATAAGTTGGAACATGAAAATTAGTATGACTAAACCTATACTTTGAATGACATTTGACAATATGGTTGGGTGACAAGTGGCCTAATTGAATTGTAACATTTAGTAGCCACAGACTAAGATATGTAGATGGATTCATTAAAGGACAAGTAGGTTACCTTCATATGTGACATGTGCCAATGAAGGATGAAGACATCTTGCATTGCATGAAGCTAGGATGGCAAACTTTCTACTGGAATCTTTTTCACTTTCTTCCTTGCTTTCCACTAAAAATCACTCCAAGCTTCCTTCTGTATATTTTAATCTAATCCTTGTTAGATACTGCATCAAGAAAGCTACCTCATGCTATCTTCTATGCTGCTATCTTTTTGGTGCTAAAACATCCTAATTTCACCTTAACCTTGGATGTGTTTGATTTCTTGGAAGGGCTAGATTAGCTAGATATTTGGAGTTGAATTTTGAAGTTAAATAAGTAAGGGAATTCTAAACTTGATAGCATGTATTGATACAAGTTTTATGATAATTGAATTGGCGTGTATATATATAATATTGATGATGAAATGAGTTCTGAAAAATGATAGTTTCTGGTTTGGCCTTTGAGGCATATAAGACAATGATTTGTAAACTGTTAATTGATTAAGTTTGAGTTAGAATTAGAGATGATATTGATAAGGATTTGAAGTATAAGTAAGGCACAATTGAGGTATAACATGTGGACTATTATAAAGGTGTTTCAAATTTTGTATCAAGGTATGAGAATCTGGAAAATGTGTGGGAAAATGGTAGGCCCCAATCATGACACCCATCCCAAGACTGTAGGCAGATGCAGTAGATTCTATCATGATCATGGGGAGGTATCCCACGATCGTAGGCAGGGTGCTGATAGGGGAAATTCTGATTTATGCATTTATTGAACCATAAGAGGATAAAGTCTTTAGCTATGATGCATTTGGAATTAATTAGGAATTAAAATGAACCTAGATGATGTCAGATTAATTAAGTAAAAGTTAATTTAGTTATGGATTGTTAAGTGGGTAACTATTTAAAGAATGTGTGGTTAGTAAATAATGTGTCGAATGTTGACATGTATGATATGTTTAAGGATAAATGTGTCCTTATGAATACAAATGTGTTTCAAAGGGTTTAAACGATGTGAATATAATATGATTGTTTATAAATTGGAAATTTATGTTAATGGTACATTATTGAAAATGTTTATGCTCATAAGGTATGTTAAGTTTGATTAGATGTGTATGTATACATTCAATTTGAGAAAATTGGAATAAAGACATTTGTTAAGAACTAGAACATTTGTATGTGATTCTAAAACCTGAAATGATTTGTTTTAAAATTGCCAAGTGCCAGTCGTGGGTAAATAGGCATACCTAGAAGGGACTGCAGCTGCTCCTGTGACACTTTGATTTCTCCTGTTATTGACATTTTGGTGTCTTTTAATATTGACACTCCGCTGTCTCCTAAAATTGAAACTTTGGTGTCTTCTATTACTAAGACATAAGTCTCTTCTGTTATGTAATACCAAAACGTAGGTATCTTCTGTTCTGGTCCTGTTACCCACTTTTGTAAAAAGGATTAGCAAGCTATTTTGTTTGTGTTTTGATCTATGTTTAGTTTTGGAGCAAGTTAAGTTTTTATTTGATACAAATTATATTTTGATCTGATATAGGTTAAGTTCTGATCTGATAGAAGTTATGTTCTGATCTGATATAAGTTAAGTTCTGATCTGATGCAAGTTATGTCCTGTTTTGATACTTTTATGTTCTGTTTTGATGTAATGGTATTTTGTTCTGAAATACTTATATTCTTTGTTTTGATGAAAGTATATCCTGTTTTGACATATTATATTCTGTTCTGAAGCAAATAATGTTGGATTACTGTTCAATTTGAACATTTAAAAATTGTTTACAATATGACATGATTCAGTGCATGTGAATGCTAGATGACTGCTAGAAGCAGTCACCATTTTATATCTTTTTTAGCTATTCCCCATTAAGTTATATGCTTAGCATGGTGGTTTTGCCTCTATGTAGATTCTGATAAAAGACTTAAGGTTGAGACAACCTCAGTGGCCAATGAAGGACTTGATATGCTTAGAAGATGTTTTGTTTGAGTTGTTTTTGAGTTGTTTCTAATAATATAAGACATTTTGTATTTTGTGTAAATGGTTTGTGATAACTATAATACGTGATGGACTTGCATTTAAGGCATGTATATAATAAGGACAATTTTTATATTTTGTTTTATATATAACACAACTTATGTAATATAACGTATGTTGTCTTATTTTCTTTCAAGTGTTGGAATATTTTGATGTGTTTTAGGTATGTTTTGTGTGGCATTTGCATATCCTTCTAGGGGTATGTGAGTGTTACATTGTAGGATGGGGCTGGAAATAGAAGAGAATCATGAGAGAGGGATTGTGGCAGAAACATAAGAGAGTGAAGGTAGCCAACATATTAATTTTTCACATTAGGAAGAGTGGGAGAGAGTGGTGTGAAATAAAACATAAGAGGGGCTTGCGGCAGGAACCAAGGGAGAGTCATCTTCGGCTATCCTATTATCATCCATTCTCTCATCAATTTTTTTACATAAATGGAGGCCAAAAAGGCTTATTGTTGGAGCTTGAAGATGGAGATGGAAGGCTAAATCACCTTACACTGTATGGTGTTGTGTATGGTGTTGTGTATCATTGTCTACTCTCTTTTTAGATTATTACGTTATTTTGTATGAATTGATTGGGTATTTGGATAATGATGGTTTTAATGCTCTATTGAATCATTTTTATAGCTACCCATAGCTAGATCTTAAATGTGATACGTATTAGTCATGTGGAAGATCATTTGTGGCAACTAATGGTACTAAATTGTTAGAAATAACGTAGCTTAAGTTAAATAGTTCGTGCTTACGTGATTATTTCTTAAATTGATCTGTTTTTCTTAATTGTAATGTTGCTATTCGAATAAACTTAGAGAGCTTGTTCTAGGTTTCTCGATAGTTAGGGTTAATTAACGAGCACTTCATAATTAACTAAAACTTAAGGAAAAACTAGAAGTAATAGAGCTTATTATTAATTCACGATCAATAGTCTAAAAAGAGGAGTAAAGACGATAACTTAACGACATTTGTGAAATTGTGCTTAGGCTTAGATGAAACCAATGAATTGGTTTTCAATTTATTCATCGATTTTATTGTTTTTCTATAGTTTAATTTGATTTATTTTCATAGATTCAAATTTATTTTGTTTTTAATTTATTTCAAATTGAAAATCCCCCTATTTGCTTAAATAGATAATTTAGGAAAGTATTTGATATTAATCCTTGGGGGATCGACCTAGACTTATCACTATCTATAGTTTAGTCCAGTTATTTTGGTTACGTTACAACACTAGTTACACCCTCAAGACATAATACACTATTTAAAAACATGAACCACATTAAAAAATGCAGCAGCCATTGAATCAAAGTGGAGAAATCAAGAAGGCATTTGCAAATTGGAAATTTTTAGATCAAGTATTGAATAGAAATTTTCTTTTTTTCATTTAGTTATTTCCTTATTCTTGATGGGTAATCTAAATTCTAAGATGTTAAACATGCTCATGAAGTTCTAAATTTTAGATTAGGATTTATTTTGTGACTTTGATTATTGTTGATTTAAATACATATTGAGATGTTTGCGATGATTTTTTATACCTATCCTTGACAATAAATTGAGAGAGTGAGTCAAAAGTAATCGGAGTTAGATTGTACAATGAGATTTGGCAGTTGAATAGTCCAACAATTATTAGGTTAATAATCATTTGAAGAGAAATCTTATTTAACAAATTAATTATTCAATAGATATCTTCAAATCTAATTGAATAAGTTAGGCAAAGTTTTGTGAATCGAGAGGTTGCAAATCTGTAATTTTCTAATTCAATTCAGATTAATTGATTATATCTTGAGAGAGAGTAATCAAAATCTTAGGAAATCCATAACTAAACACATAATTTAATTCACAATAGTAAAGGAAACAAAATAAGGAAAGAATAAGTCCTAATTATTCAATCTTGATCACAAACCTAAATTTAATTGACGGCTCCCTTATTATTTGAATTATTTGCTTTTTAATTATTTTTTTCAATTTCTGTTATTTATTTTATTCAAAACACATTCTAAATACCTTATACAAAGTTAGTTTCAAATTATTAACCTTACATAATCTTCACGAGAATGATAACCTCATATACTACAAGATACGATCTGTATACTTACGGTGTATTGAGGACTTTATTAGATATAAGACATGCTCAACAATTTTTTGGCACCACTGTTGGGGAATATAGCTAAGGCAATTTGAATTCCTTTGATTTAAGGAATTGTTACCCTTTTTTATGAATGAGGTACCCAATCCTAAGAAATTAGGAGAGAGAGAGAGATAGAAACAAGTTTAGACGCAAAGTAGAAGACACATCAATCTAGACATCACAAGACAAGAATGAGGAATTTAAAGAGTTAAACACCAAGAAGAGATAGAAAGAATAATGGTGGAGGAAATATATCATGGAGATCAAAGGATCCTTATGGACTTCACAAGATCAGGGTTAAATACCAACTATTAAGGAATTACACAACCACCATTGCAAATGGCATACGATCTGTTAGAAGAGATGCTAAACAATAGTTGTCTTTGGACATCGTAAAAAAGTAGATAGCAATCAACCCTCCTAAATCTATAAGGAATGATTGTTATGGATTTAGTGACAACATTGCAGGCTGAAATTGACAACCTCACTAAACAGTTAAACACCCTAATAACCACCTCTTTCTCTCCATTTAGAGCAATTCAACACGGATGCGAGCTATGCAGACAAGAGAACCGTATCATAGCTAATTGCTTCCTAGTGAAAAAAAACAATGTACAGTAATTCCACTTCAATAGAGCATAATGTGGTCTAGGAGGTAATAATCCTTACTTTAAACATATAAGATCCTGGGTTGTAAAATCACCCGAATTTCTTTTGGTCTAATAATGTAACGAAGTGTTAAGAAATCAAGGTCCGCTAGGATTTCAACAAGATGAGTCTAGTGAAAATGATTCAAAATTGGACAAGCTCACAAGTATGAAAAAGACCCAGAAGAGGCTGGAAGGGTAATTCGAGTAAATGGCGAAGACTTATACCTCATATATTCATAATTTGGAGGTTTAAGTAGGTCAGCTTGCAAACACATTATTTATGAGAAGTATGGAAAGCCTCCTAAGCAAATCCAAGAGTGCTATTTAAGGTCATAACACTTAGGAGTGGAACAAAGCTAGAAGAACTAGCAATAAAATAAGCTAAACCCCAATTTATAGAAGACCAAGAGAAGAAGACAAAGGATGAAGATAAGAAAGAGGATCCTCACTATGTCCCTCCTCCTTCTTACCCATAACAAATACCATTCTTACAAAGAATTTAGAAGAATAAATTGGATATACAATTTGCAAAGTTGGTAGAAAAACTGAAGAAATTGCAAATTACCTTACCCTTTATAAAAGCTTTGAAGAACATGCACATGTACGCAAAGTTTCTCAAAGAAATATTATCAAGTAAGTGGACTTGGGATGACAATCAATCATTTTTCACGACAGAAAGTTATAGCTCCTTAATTACCAATCACATGCTCTCATAGTTAACAGATCTAGGGAGTTTTACTATACCTTGTATAGTTGGTAATTTGGAATTTTATAAACGCTTATGTTACTTAGGTGTAAGTATTAATCTTACGCCTTTGGCATTTTCTGAGGAATTAAGGCTAAGCTATGCTAAGCAAACTTCTATGATTATTCAGTTGGCAGATTAATCAATAAAGAAATCATTTAGATTGGTGGAGCAAGTGCCTATAAAAGTGGACAAGTTCATAATTCCTATGGATTTCATTGTGTTAGACTTTAAAGAGGATCGAAACTACTCACTAATTCTTGGTGTACTATTTTTGAACACTGAACAAGCTTTGGTAAATGTTTATAAAGACAATCTCATCCTTTAGATTGGTGATAAACAAGTGAAATTCAACATGAAAGGATCCAAAGGAGGGCAACTCATTCATGAGAATCAATGTAGTCAAATCTTTAAAGGAAGAAGAGAATGAAGGATAAAGAATTGAGGAAATAAAGGTTGTAGAAGATACGGAAGTCTCTGTTCACGAGGAAGAAAAAGAGGAGATGAAGGTGATTAAGGAAGAAAGAGAACTATTCACCTTCTTACAAGACAAACTGTTGGATTTGATGGATGATTTAGGGAGTTTCATCATTCCCTAATTTATTGATAGTTTATTATCAAAAAAGGGCATTACTAAACTCAATTGGTTTTCTTAATTTTATCAATTATGTCCTTCTTATTGTATTATAACATGTGGCTTACTTATAAGCTACTAAACTGAAATTGGGTGATACAGGTGGACACAAGCCACATATAATAAGCCCAGGTTAAGCATAAATGTGAACAGCACGTCAAGCCAATAATGTTAACTAAGCACTACTTAAGAGGCAATATTTTATTTATTTATTTATTTATTTTATTTTCAATTTATTTTATTGGAATTTTGTTATTTTTAATTTTTATATCTTTTAAGGAGTAAATTGCTAGAGTTTTATCACATAGAGTATCTCTAAATTCCATCACCTACACCATCACTGTTGAAGCACTATAAGTATTCTTGTTCTAAATTTTTCTTTGTTGTTATTTATCTTTAATTACATTGTTTGTTTTCCATATTGAGGTTAATGTGTTGATCAAGTCTAGGGATGTACACATAATTGCATATCATATGTTTATGAATTTTACATTTATATCAATTTTTTGAGAATTTTATAATTATATAGTTTGTTTATTAGGTTGGCATTGTGTGACAATTTGTTGAATATGTATGAATTTTGTGAATGTGTCAATGGTAAGAATTTAATGGAATTGCTTATTTTGAACATGGTCATTTAGATTGTAAAGGCATAATAACTTGTGAATTTTATGTTTTAGGTATCTTTAGGATGAATATTTATGTTAATTAGGATATGACATCTATTCTTTCATTTTATGATTTTTGTTCGTATAAATTTATTATTATAGTCAATTGAATTGGTTAGCTTTATTATAGTCAATTGAATTGGTTAGCTTTATTAGTACCCTTTCATGAAAGTGATCGACTAAAAAGAAATGAGAAACAAGAGAAAAATTAAAAAAGTATTAAATAAAATAACTATTTTGCTGGCTCTCTTTAAGAAAATTAGGTTAAGAATATAGTTGGTAACCAGTTGAGAGTTTTGATATAGCCGAGTAGTAAGGAGCATTTATAATAAAATGCTTGTCTTCATGTCAAAAGGCTAGTATGACACTTCTACCAAACTAGATAAATAACGTGATCGAGTAGAGTAACTAGGCGACATTTATTACAAAGTGCTTGCCTTCACGTCAAAAGACTAGGTTAATGTTAAAAATATTTAAAAGTTAAAAAAGGGTGTTTTAATAAATAAACCTATTGATTTTTTTAAATAGCAAGAATTTTTACGAAAGCTTGTTTAGTGATCATTTGCCTTTTTAACTGATTAATACTAAAAAATGCATGCTTACAAGTGTCATATGTTTATGAATAGGTTGTTAGTATTTTGATTGATATGTATATTTAAATCAAAACACCTAAACTTAAAAGGAATAAGTTAGTATGTTATCACATTTTTGAGCAATTGGTGTTTGAGGTTAAGATAATTCCATAAGATTTGTGATAGTGGTAGTTTGCATAATATTTCAGTGGGTAGTTTAGTATGTATTTAGTTGTTAAATTGAATGATTAGTGCATGCTTAAGTTAGGATTGTGTTATTTAGTTAAATATTTGTGTTTTGAGTGTTATATATGTTAGAGCATGCTTTTGTGCTTAAATTTTGTGTATTTAAGGTGCCTTAATGTATGTGTTAGTGTTTGAGGACAGAAATGGAAGAATGGAGGAGAATCGGAGGAAGTCTGGAGCCAAACCCATGACAGAAGCAATTAAGGGGAGTAACGATTGCGGCCTAGTCTGCCACAATTATGATCGTGGCCTGCACGATAAACAGTGTTGACTCCTAAATGTTACTATCAAGAAATATTTGGGACTTGGGAAAACCCAAGGGTTTACCTAAAATAAAAAATACTATCTAAAGAAAGAGAGAGAACCTTAGGGTAGGTCTAATTTCTACCACTTTGGGAAAACTCCAAGAAAAAAGAAGAAGAAGAGAGACAAGAGGAAGAAGGGGAGAGAGGAGCAGGCTTTTGCTACTGCTGCTTTCTTGAGCCATCCTGATCCCATCCAAGTGACATTTTCTTTTCACCTTTCTTAATATTCCTCTTTGAATATGTCAGATTGATATGATGATGTTGATGGATTTTGGATTGATGATGATATTCTAACTTTTCTTTAGGAATTTAAACTTGATTCAATGTTAATCTAGTTATTTTTACGTTAATTCATTTGGATATTGTGATTATTTATTGTAAGTTTATACTTCGATAATAAATCAAGAAAGTGAACCAAATACAAAATGATTGGGCTAGTTAACAAGAGTTAAACGAAACAATAGACTATGCAAATATTCAAATCGGTAATTATACGAAGAAGATCTCATGTGAGACCTCATTGTTTAATAGAAGGCTTAATAATTGATTAGGTTGTAGGTTGATTGTTAATCGAGAGATGACATTTTCAGTAACTCAGCTTAGTTAGGGTTTTTTAATTAGGGCTTAGTGATTATAACTCGGGAGAGAGTAACCCACCCTTCGATGGTCTAAAACTAACACCACATTAATACAAAAATGATTAGGTTAGCATTGATGATAGGATAAATCCCTTTCTCATAATTTGGTAAATTTTCTTGTGTGATTTTCCATTGTGAATTTGATGGTACTTAACATTTGATTTATTTTGTGTTAATTTTACAAATCAACTTTCTGTCTATCATCTTCACATGTTTACTTTTCTATTAATTTTTTATTTTCATTTTAATAATTATTTAGTCCTTAGATAACTTAGAATTGGAATTGTTCAACAACTCCTTGAGGGATCGACATTTCATATACTACACCTACAACATATGTGCCTGTAGCATATTGAGGGTTTTAAATAGATTAAAACTTGCCTCAACAATTTGATTCCATTGTATCATTATTGTATTATTACACAAATTTGTGATTATATATTTCTTATATTTTATATGTTTTTAGTTTTTAGTTTTTCTTGCGGACAAGCAAAGGTTTAAGAGTGGAGATGTTAATAAGTGTAGATTATACTATATTTTTCTAGATGCTTAATTGTGTTTATAAATATTTCTTAGATAATTATCATGTGTATAGGCTTAGAATTATGTTATTGTTAATGTTTATATGTATTCTAAGTGTTTTTGGGTTTAGAGCAAGAATTGGATCTTAATTTTATGTTTCAATAGGTGTTTGATGTGTTTTGAGTGTTGAAAATTAAGTAATTGAAGAATGAAAAACATGGAGGAAGAATGAAGGTGTCACGATCATGACAGAGATGAAAATTCCAAGAGCACAATCATGACTCCTATGTCACGATCGTGATAGAAATGAAAATCCCAAGAGCACGATCGTGACTCCTATGTCAGGATCGTGATAGAGAGCTTCCAGACGAGAGTTTTTCCATCTATTTTATGGGGGCATTTTTGGAATTGGACAAAGTGAAAAAACCCTAGTTACATGCCTAACACCATAATGCAAAATTAAGAACGTGAAACAAACCAAAAGACACAACAGTCATTGAAACAAAGCAGAGAGATCAATAAGGCATATGAAAATTCTAGCTTACCAGATCAAGTCTTCAATAGAGTTTTTCTTCTTTTCCTTTAGTTATTTCATTATTCTTGATGTCTAATTTGAATTATAAGATGTTAAACATGCTCATGAAGTTCTAAATTTCATATTAGAATTTATTTTGGATTTATTTTGCAACTTTGATTATTTTTGATTTCAATACAAATTGAGATGTTTGTGATAAATTTTTATACTAATACTTGACAATAAATAGAGAGAGTTAGTCAAAAGTAATCAGAGATAAATTGTAAAACAAGAGTTGGCAGTTTAATGGACCCTTAATTATTAGGTTAAAAATCATTCGAAGAGAGATCTTATTTGAAAAATTAATTATCCAATTGATAGCTTCAGATCTAATTAAATAAATTAGGGAAATTGTTGTGAATTGAGAGGTTGCAAACCTAGAATTTTCTATTCAATTAGGGTTAATTGGTTAAATCTTGAGAGAGTAATTAACACCTTAGGAAATCTAGGATCAAATACATAATTGAATCAAAAATAGTAAAGGAAACAAAATAAGGAAAGAATAAGTCATAAGTATTCAATCTTGATCACAACCCTAATTTAATTGGCAGGTCACTTATTATTTGAATTATTTTCTTTACTTTATTACTTATTCTAATTTATGTTGTTTATTATATTCAAATCTCATTCTAAATAACTTATACAAAGTTAGGCTCAAATTGTTAACCTTGTATAATCCTTATGGGAACGAGAACCTTATATACTACAAGATATGACTGCATATTTATGATGTATTAATGGTTTTATTATATATAAAACTTGCCTAACATAACAATAATACTACATAATCAACTTCATAAACTTTAGGCATGTCATATATCTCAATAGGAATCATACCTTTAGCATATATCTTATATGGAAATATTTTAGTAATCATTGAGAAAGTCATATACATTATAATTTATAGCCTTTATCTCTTGGCAAGCATATCTATAAGGCATACCAAATTGTTGCAATCATAAATAGATCATATTTAATCTACTAAATTAGTGTACAATTTTACATTCCCAACGTACAACTTAATCATCGTAAGTTAAGATTAATCCTCAATACTACTTATGTTATTAAAAAAATTCCCAATATATTTGCCAACATCATTGTTCCATTTATTAACATTTCTTTTTTCCCTAAACATCTTCCAATGTCATATATCATGATGATCATTAATCAATTAAAAAATGTTATAGTGACGCTTGTCCCTTATCTAAAAATTGAAAGACTCATCTACATTAGTTGTCAACTGGTCCTAGAGAATGCAAGAAAATTTGGACATCACCCAATATATAGGCTTGGTCCTTATTACACAATCAACAATTTTGGCTTGAATGTCTATAGAGTTATAATAGAACTATTTTATTTCTTTTCCAAGATAGCATATATATGGAATCAAGGTGTCTGATCACTAACTTTAGAGCTTTCCTACTGCTAGCAAATTGTTTTGATGCTTTTTCCTTGTAATTTTCCTTTATATAACTTTAAAACTATGAATATAATTCTTTACCATATATATCTCCAACACCCAAAATAATGTTCTCATAATGACCTAAAATTATGCTCGCTTTAATACTAATAACACAGTCAATCAAATTTATAAGAAACCATAACCAACATTCATGAATCTTTGAACATACAATGGTATAAGCAATATGAAATAGTTGATTTCATCATCAAACACAAGTTACATAATGTCAAGATAAGGACTTAGAAAGTAACCATATATGTAAAGAATAGGTTAACAACCATTTATCAAACAATTCGTGCAATAGTTCTACAGTATGACTATTTTGTCACATTAACAATTCTTAGCACATGTTGACTCATCCTTGCGGATCACTTCATATAATTTAATTACACATTCAAGAAACTAATTTGTAAGTATCCTTTGTCTTCCCATAAATAAGCTTTATTTCTTATTCTTTATAGATATAAGGTTACTTGTAGCTTAAGTTCATCTCATACTTAATTTCATATCTTTAATATCACAAGTTGTTGCTTTTGACTTCACCTTTAGATTGCTCCTAACAATTCAACCTCCCAACTTTGCTATCATATAATTATTAGATAACAAAAACTTTCATTCATTATGCATATGCTCCTTAAATTTTTTTATATAAATTTTTTTTATCCTTTTCACATTATGAGCTACAACATCCCATAGGCATCCTGCAACCTTCTATATCAGTCTAATTATGTTATGTTTATTCCTCCAAAACCAAAATGAGACCTCCTCTAGTATAATATATTTATATATATGTAAAGGGCTTCCTTAAACTAGCTAAGTTGTTGAATGTCTTCTACCCAACCCTTACTAGATCTCCACACCTTTTAACTTTAACAAATAACCAAGATCCCCACCTTATTGATCTTAAAGGCAAGTTCACATATTGAACTATAGTGATTGTGAATATCAAGTGTTGATCCCACAGGGACTACAAGTATTAGTAATTACCTCTTTTCTATTATCTAACCAACAAAATAGGATATAGTTTAATTAAAACTAAGCTGAAGCTTTACATAAATAATAAAAAATAACACAGATGACACTAATATCAATCAATATTAAATAACATGTATTAGGTAATGAATTCTTCTAAGATTTCTTAAGTATTAACCCTTTTATCATGCAATTTAATTACTGATAATTAGATGTTGAAATTACTATCTTATGTTAATATCTTTCTGAAAACTATTAACACCTAATTCTTAGTTGATTAACTAAATCTCTTTCTAGTTAAAACTCCTAAGATTGCATTAATTGATTCATGAATTTCACTATTAGGTTTGACCCTTATCTAGAGAATTTTTGCCGACCTATTTTTAGGTTTGTATGCAACTTCTTTCAATTAAGGTATATGTATGCATACAAAAGATTTCCCAATCTCAATTATATGAAATAATACATTTAAATAATGTCCCTAACATATTAATTAAAGAATTAAAACACATAATTAAATTGTAATGAATCAATAATAAATTTCCATTAAACAAAAAATTAAATCATAAGGTCCATCCCAACTTAGGGTTCATCTAACCTAGGCACTAAACAAAATTTGACCATAAACATAGAAAACAAAACTATAAAGTTTAGAAGAAAATAAATTCTATATACCCCTTTCTTTAACATAATAAAATAGAACTTCAATAAAAGAATGTTCTCTATCATATCTCTGATGTAATTTTAATGTTTCTGTTACCCTAGTGTTTAAAATTGTATTTAGAACTCAAACTCAGCCATTAAACTCTGAATACCTTTAATTCACCTTCATAATTGCCTTTTATATGTTATAAATAGGTTTTCTGAAGTGGACACAATTAGTCACGTGGTTGTGTACATTCCTGTGTCCATTCCTGTGTCCATTAATTCCACTACAAACTCAAAGTTCATGTTTTTACATGGTTCTAAAAGCTTGCATGTGTAGCAGACATGGTTGTATCCAACACTTACATAAGCGTGTCTAATCTAAGGAAAAAATATTTTAAAAATCATACATATTTATAAAGACTCACACAGTCCTGCACATAATTATTTAATAAATGCTCAAGGATAAGTGAAACCTTAAGTGTGAGGATGTTTGATAAATGCCTAATAAACCATGTTTTTATTCCTATATTTAATGTATTTTTCTTGTTTATTTGAGATTTTAATATTGTTTTTAGCCTAAATTAGACTTTAGCTACCTAGAACAAACTTTCATAAGCCAATATCAGTACCAATCACATTGATAATATTTTTAAATTCTAAAGAATAAAATTT
>JAOTJB010000210.1:27973343-27988766 GCA_027123815.1 Erythroxylum minutifolium
TCAAAGCTCTTCCAAGCTTCTCCATCAGAAGGATGAACCATGGTATTACTGTCACCTTTAGGCCTATCATTATGCCATGTCATTTGTTTAGCGGTCTTACTTGATATGAATAATCGCTGTAACCTGGACATTAAGGGAAAGTACCACAATAATTTATAAGGTATCTTCTTACCCCTGCCATCATTAATTCTCCATCTTGATGTTTCACATTGGGGACAATTTTCCAAGTCCTCATACTCTTTCCAAAATAGGGAACAATCGTACTTACATGTATGTATCGACACATAACCTAAACCTAGGCTTCACATAAATTGATTTGCTTTATAATAGGACTTCGACAAAGATTTACAATTAGGTAATACATCCCTCAGTAGAGCAAGTAACATGTCAAATGACTTATTGCTCCACTTGTATAATTTCTAGTGAAGCAACTTTATTAAAAACGACAACTTTGAAAAGTTTGTGCATCTAGGGTACAACTTTTCAGTTGCTTTACTCAACAATTCATGAAAGGCACCCATAATCGAATCTCTGACGCCTATGGGAGGACTCCTTCCATCCTTATCAATTGGACAACCATTTAAGAAAGAAGTCAAATCATGAAGCAAATCTTGCATGCGATCATCCTCCTCATCACCATCACGTTCATTAATATCATTGCCCTCATCACCATCACGTTCATTAATATCATTGCCCGTCCCATCAATGCCTACATTTGCAACGTAAACCCTTTCTTCCCTAGAGATAAATCTATATTCTAGTAGTTCACCATGTAAAACCCAGTGGGTTTATGATTGGTCCATGGCAAATTGCATTAAATGGTCAAAAACATTCATTTGAGACCTCATATAACAATTCATGCAACATGCATAAGGGCATGAAATTTCACAATCTTTGCCCTTTTTTCAGCCACAAAATTCATAAACATTCTCACTCCATCAACGTATTCACGGGAAACCCGAACATTGTTCATCCAACTCTTATCCATAAAGCCAAAAATACCTATTAATTAAATATCATAATGAGAACATTATGTTATGTTAGTGGCAAATCAACAAAGACCCTTACTCGTATGCTTAATGAGGTAGTTTGACACTTGTCATCTAAGGTCTCAATAAGCCTAGAAATATACAATCATACACAATAGCTCTATAATTCATACATCAACTCTTGGCAATTTATTTAATGTATTATTTATCTAATACTTTAGTGGAATTGCATCGTCGCAAAAATATGGCATTTCATAGAACAAATTCAATAGCTATAGTATGAATGCAAACAAACCAATTAACAAACAATTTGGTGTATTTTGTAACTCTTTCTTAACTTGTATATTTTAAGGCTATATTACTGGAACTTGGAAGGCATGGGTATCTTGTAAGAAATTAAGAACAATTATTCATCTGATGCTCCGCTCCTTTTAGCTTTCATTTGACTTTTCTAGGATTAGAGGTTATCTTTGGAACCACTGAGAGGCGCATGGCACATCTTAGTTGGGCAATGAGGAGGGAGAAATACAAGCAGTTGGACTAATCATAGAATATGCTTTTGGATGTTCTACATATTTTCTTGGTAACAATTATTACCGAAAAGGGCCTAATGAGGTGCATGGCACATCTTCGTAACAATTATTACTGAACAGTGTTAATAAGGCACATGGCATATCTGAGTGGGGCAATAAGGAGGAATACAAGCAGTTGGACTAGTACCATATGATTAACAATGTTTACGGGATTCTATGTTAACAAGAGAAATTAGTTTGAGATGCAAAAAAAATTTGCAAAAAAATTATGTAGAGGTTGAGATGAACATTGACCTACATGAGCTCTAACAATAATGAGGTTAAATGAATATGGTGAACTTGTAGAAGAATCAATCAAGGTTACCTACCAATAGAATCCTTTAAGATATAAGAATAACACGACAGAAAGACTTTAATAGGCAGTATCAAACATGATAATTTAAGGACTTCTTAATATTCATACTCAACCCCATTTAATGGTTAAATCCAATAAACAATTTATTATCTTCCTGAAGAGGGAGAGATAGCTTATAGTTGCTCCCTCAATCCAAGAAGACTTTAAATCAACTTATGGCTTAGATAGTACACTTATAGAACAAAATATTGTTTCTGTTCAGCTTAAGTTAGCCAATGAGTTAGAAGGAAATGCCAAGATGTGACAAGTTACTCAAGATTCCATTCCCAAGGAAATTAGAACTCATGATAGTGGTTCACCTATCAAAGTTTTTAAACTGAATGAAAAAAGGGCCCTAGGCCCTATCCTCATCTCCATTATTATTTAATGTAGGGGTATGAATTGGCCGAAGAAAAAGTAGATGATCAAAGATTATCTAAGGCTTTTTTTCATTATAGGGCTTTTAGAGACAAAAGTCAAGTCAAGCAATCTTTAATAATAGTCGTAGATTTTTGGCAAGGAATGAGAGGTGATTTCTAAACATCATTCATATTATAATGGAAAGACTATCATAGGTTATGATGAAAATAAAGTCATAGTACTCTAATAAATAACCTCTGTTTAATTTATTCATCTTGTAGTTTGTGCTGAAGCTAAAAAGTATTGAGATTACTTTTGCTTATGTAGTGAACTATGAATTTCAAGGGATGACATGAAATCAATACAAATCTCCATTAGATAGCTTTGGTTAGTATTATGGTATTTCAATTATAATTTATTTTTGCAAGAGGCACAAGGAGAAAGATTAAATAATAATTGTAAAAATGAAAACTTCCTCAACTGTTTATCCATAGATCAACTTTTTGATCTCATAGTTAATAGATTTCTTTATACCTATAGCAACAGACAGATGAATAAGTAGTTGATTAAAAAAATGAGCATACCTTAATGAACCCCTTATAGCTCTCAAGGTATAAGTTTGACATGGTAACTTTGACACCCTCTTTAATCTAATCACTATCCAACTAAGGTGGTAATGGGAACTATGTTTGAATCTTATAGAGGGTACCAATGGGGACAACTAAGCTTATTCATTTTCTATAATTTCATATCCTACCAAATGGATTCATGTTTACTTCTTAAAATGTAGGAGTTATGGCACTATATTGACAAGGAGTTATGGCGTTATGTGTCATTGATTTGGTGAATATTAGGAATATATAGAGTGGTTGAGATATGTGTTGAAGTGATGACTTGGCATGTAGAACCTTGCAAATCTTGTGTTTTCTTTCTTTCCCGTCTTTCTCATTTATTTTATTTATAAAATTTATAATTAAAGATAAACCAAAATACTACAAGCAAATAGACAGGCAAACTTTACTATTCATGAAAGAAACTTAATTCTATTTAGCTAGGCAATAAGTTCACAGAAAAATGGAATTACTACCAAATGAAAAACAAGGTAGAACATGAATCATAAAGTTTATCTTACCTTAGGATCAAAAATAAATTGTTTATTCTTGAAGTTGACTTCAACCCTGCCAGATTGAAATGAAATAAGCGTGAACACTAATTTCACTACATGACAACCTAAAAAGTGAACATAATTAAACATCACATTAATATAAAGCTATGATACTAATCATGTTCAATTAAGACAACACAACTTTGGGAGACACTGAAATGTGATTTCTTTGCAACTAATATAAGGGTAGACAACAAGTTCGAGGAAGAAAAGATTTAACTTAAAAGTTGTATGTTATGTCTTCATAATGCCAGCATAACATACAACTTCTCGTAAATGTCAATGACATAATAATAACAAAGAACAAGGATACTTTGTTGTTGCACTGCAATAATATTCCAATAGCATTATTAGTTTTCTGCAAATTACAAGACGTCAAAAAGAATGAAATATGCAAACTCAAAGTATTTAAGAAAAGAGGTTGAAATGTGAACTGTTTATCTAGGAAAGCATCCATAATGAAGACATTCATATCAAAAGACTCAATTACAAAATTCACTCAACATATATATATATATATATACATGCTAACTTGCAAAAAAGAAACCAACTCGTAAACATTGATAAGTAGGACTAAAATTGATAAAGGAAATAAGACCAATCAAATAGCACAAAAAGAAATTGCAAGAGATGATAACATGGGTTTATATTATTTTTTAAATTCCAATGAGCCAAAGGAACTTAAGTAATTGATATTGACTAAGGAGCCCTTAAACTTGTGTAATGCTATAAAAATGTATACATTTTCGTTCCTTCTTTGTTACTGTCGGATGTATCAGAGTTTCCCCTAATACCTTATTATACTTATTTCACTCTAATCACCAATTTTAGGTGGTGGGAGGGAAAGGGGACTTGGGAGACGTTTTAACAAAACCAAAACAACGTCGTTTGGTTTTAAACCAAACGACGTCATTTTTCTCCCGGAGGTAGAACGCTTAAAGTACCCCAATAGCGACATTTTATTAATGAAAATGTCGCAATTTCTATTTTGTGACGTTTTATTGATAAAATCTCACAAAAAGCGGATTGGTATATTTTTATATAGTGGTGCGTTATGGAAGCCAACTGATTGCATTGTAGTTTCTTGGATTACTGCAATAGTGAGTCTTCAAATTCTTAAACATATTATTCACCCTGGTGCTTCTTGATCTGTCTTTGAGACTTGGATTGAAATTGAGCGGTTGTTTCATGATCATGTAAGTGTGAAATATATCAAACTTCAGTCTGATTTTTATAAAGCTACTAAGGATACTAGGTCCATGTCTGATTATTTACACTATGTTAAATCTCTTACTGATGCCTTACAAGGAATTAGGCATCCAATTGCTGATAGTGATATAATTTTGCAGATTCTTGATGGCCTTTCCAATGAATATTCTGATATTGTTACACTGATGTCTGCTCGTAAGCCGTTACCTTCTTATCTAGAATTGCGATCTTTTCTACTTGCTCATGAGTTTAGAGTTCAGAAACTGAATGCCACTTCTTCAACATCTAAACCTGTCGACTTTGCAAAAGTGCTTGTTTCTACTTATCAACGTGCAACTTCTTCTCAACGTTGGTCCAGAGGTTGTTTTCATGGGAACCGTGGTTTCTCCAATGGTCAACCTCCTTTTCAACAATGTGGATTCAGAGGTTCTACACCCCGTGACTCCTTTTATTCTCCTTCTCAGAATATTGCATCTGCTCATTCCTTTTCCATTCATCCTTTATATTCTCCTCAGTCTCGAGCACCATCTATCCTTAGTGAAGGACCAGTCAAATGTCAATTATGTGATGAATACTATCACACTATCTGCAATTGTCCTCATCAACATTCGACTATTGCTTCCAATGATCTTGCTCAATCTTTTGCTGGGATACATCTTCAAGATTCTTCACCTAATATATGGCATCTTGATACTGGAGCTTCTCATCACGTGACCAACAATGAAGGTAATCTTGATTACTCACAGCCCTATCATGGCTTGGATTCAGTACAAGTTGGTAATGTTTCTCGACTTCCAATTGCTCGTATAAGTGGCAAGTCCATTTCAAATTCTCAATCCAAATTATTTTTACATAATGTTCTTATTGTTCCTTTAATTACTAAAAATCTTATTTCTGTTAGAAAATTTGTTAAGGATAGCCATTTTTCTATTGATTTTGACTCTTATGGTTTCACTGTAAAGGACTCTCGCACTCGGACACCTCTTCTCCGTTGTAGTAGTCATGGTCCCCTCTATTCACTTCCTGGTCTTTCACCAATTTCATCACCAATAGCTTTAATTTCCAAGAAGGCAAGTCCAATGTCCTGGCATCATCATTTAGCACATCCCAATCATTATATTTTGTAGCAATTTTTCAAGACATAGTCAATTATTAATAGCTCCTTTAAAGCTCCTGATTTTTTTTCATGAATGTTAATTAGGGAAACATGTCCGTCTTCCCTTTTTTGAGTCACGATCTTTTACTTCTAGGCCTTTTGCAATAATTCATTATAATGTATGGACATCTTCAGTAACTTCATTTAGTGGTTTCAAATATTATGTGCTCTTTCTTAATGATTATTCCAAATTTTGTTGGATTTATCTTCTTCGTCATAAGCATAAAGTATATAATAGCTTTGTTGTATTCAAAAATTGTGTTAAGACTCAATTTTCTGTTAAAATCCAAGCTTTTCAATGTGATGGGGGCGGTGAGTATATCAATGCACGGTTCACTAATCTTTTCATGTAGTGTGGCATCCATCTTGACGTATCTTATCCATGTACTCCTCAACAAAATGGTATGGCCGAGTGTATGCATCACACTCTTCTTAATACAGTTTGCATAATGCTCATTCAAGCCAACTTACCTTCTCAATTTTGGGTTGAGGCTTTACTCACTGCTATTTATATCATAAACCGAATCCCCCATTCCTCAGTTGATTTTGGTATACCATTTACTATTCTCTATGGTCATAATCTGGTTGTTCATCATTTGCGAGTTTTTAGATGTGCTTGTTATCCTCATACAATGGATTCCTTTGCTTCTAAGTTCGCTCCTTGTTCATAATTGCATATATTATTGGGCTATGCTGCTTCATTTAAAGGATATCGATGCTTCAATCTTGTTACTAAGAAGACCATTATTTCATGCCATGTTACTTTCAAAGAAGATTGGTTCCCCTATTCTACTATAGTTATGCCTCATGGTCCTTCAAGCCTAACAGCCACATTTTCTCCTCATAGGTTAGCATCCATTTGTCCTCCTAATTTACCTACACAAAATACTAGTTCACATGCCTCCCCACCACCTACCACTCATATTACACCTACTCCTCCAATGGATGACATATCCCTATCTCCTTCATTAAATGAATCCATATTACCTACTTCTACTTTTGATCTACCTCTAAATTCATCTCCACCTTCTAATGTCCCACCTAATCCTTTACCTCCATTCCGGTCTCATCTTATGATTACTAATACATAAGATGGAACTCGAAAGAAGAGAGTGTTACCCTCTTACGCGGTTTTCATTGATTCATCCACCTTGAAGCCTTATTCTTTTAACGAGGCATGTCAACACCAATGTTAGTGGGATGCTATAGCTTCTGAATATAAGGCATTGCTTGATAATGATACATGGTCTTTAGTTCCACCACCTAATGACCATGTTAATGTTATTGGTTCTCATTGGGTCTTTAAGCGAAAATTCAAGGCTCATGGTACACTTGAAAGATATGAGGCTCAATTAGCCACAAAAGGGTATAATTAACAAGTTGGAATCGACTTTGATGAGACTTTTAGTCCAGTTTTCAAGCTGCCATCCGTACTGTTCTTAGTCTCACTGACTCTCATGGATGAGCTATTCATCAACTTGACATTAAAAATGCTTTCCTCCATGGATACCTTGATCAAGCTGTCTATATGCATCAACCACCTGGGTTTATCCATCTTGATTATTCTTATCATCTTTGCAAACTTAATCAAGCTCTTTATGGCCTTCGACAAGCACCATATGAATGGTTCACTCGCTTCACTTAATTTCTTTGTTCTTATCAATTTAAATGCAGTTGTGCAAATTATTCCATGTTTATTTATCACACATCTACCGATATGGTCGTCTTACTTCTCTATATGGATGATATTATTCTCACTGCATCTTCCTTAGCTTTATTGAATCGCCTAATTTTTCTCTTAAAATTAGAGTTCTCCATGAATGATCTTGGCTCATTAAACTACTTTTTAGGCATTCAGGTTCATCACCATGCAACTGGTCTTTTTCTATCTCAATCTAAGTACACTCAAGAGTTACTTCAACGTGCTGCCATGATAGATGTTAAGCCAGTATCCACACCTATCACCCCTTGTAGTACTTTATCTACCAGGTTGGTTCCTCTTTTTTCGATCCAACTCTTTATCGCAGCATTGTTGGAGGCTTGCAATACCTTACCTTACTCTTCTCGATATTTCTTATGCAATGAATACTGTTTGCCAATATATGCATGATCCCCGTGGCATTCATTGGCAAGCCGTCAAACGCAGTTTACGATATCTCAAAGGTACTATACATTTTGGCCTTCAACTTTGTAAAACTGATCCTACCTCTTTAATTGGTTATAGTGATGCTGACTAGACTGGTTGCCCTGATACTTAACGGTCTACTACTGGATATTGCATGCCATAACTTGGTATCTTAGACTGCAAAGAAACAACACACGATCTTTAGGAGTAGCACAGAGTCTGAGTATTGTGCACTAGCTTCTGTTGTGGCCGAAATTTGCTAGTTTCGCTCCTTACTTCATGATGTTTTTGTTCATCCACGACTGCTTATCGAAGTATACTGTGACAATATTTCTGCTACTTATCTTGCTATGAATCCTATCAATCATGCACGCACGAAACATTTGGAAGTTGATTTACACTTCGTTCGTGAAAGGGTCTCTTGGGGTGATATTTTTGTCAAATTCATTCCTAGTAGTGACTAACTTGCAGATATTTTCACCAAAGGTTTAACATCCTCACAGTATGGTCGTTTATGTGCTAATTTGAGCATCATTGCATTTCCTGCTCAAATTGTGGGGGGGATAAAAGACAAAAATCATGCCGAAGATCTCTCTCCCAATTGAATGTATATAAATGTGATATATATCTAGTTGCATTTGTGGCAATGTAATTTTCTTTTTAACCTGGGTTTGATCCACTTTGTTAAGATTTTGTTCCTAGAAAATTTTTTCTCTTGCATTGCTTAGATCTGTGATTTCGTTATTTGCTTACTAATACTACTTGTACCACTCAATGTCTTGGGTCGCTAGAGACTTGCATTGAAATGGAAATGAATGTTCTTTCACTTGATTACTATGAAGTGTGGTATCTGGATCCGTATTTGATAATAAAAGCTTATATTTTTGCTGGCTATTGCCAAGCAACTTATACTAATGCGACTCACTGATCTTAATTCTGGGAACAGCTGGTGATTGGTCGCAGGGTCCATATGTGTACTACTTATACAGTCAGTACGGTTATGGGAGAAGAGGGATCGGTCAACTCTTCATTGCTGGATTTGGATCCTCTATGTTTTTTGGAACTCTTGTTGGCTCTCTTGCTGATAAACAGTAAGATTTTGTTTATTAGTTTTAGCTTATTTATCTCGTGGATTGGATATGTCTTTTGGAACTTCTTACTGGCTTGTGTCATGGAAGCAGGGGTCGGAAGAGAGCATGTATTACTTACTGCATCACTTACATACTGAGCTGCGTCACCAACCATTCTCCCCTGTATAAAGTTTTGATGTTAGGTCGTGTATTGGGAGGCATTGCCACTTCCTTACTCTTTTCAGCCTTTGAATATTGGCTTGTCGCTGAGCACTTTAAGGTGGGTAATTTTCTGGAATGCTATAATTCCATGTCTTTCTTTTTATTGCTTTTGAGGATAGTGTTTAACTTTTTACATGTACAAGGGCATTCACTCATTGCTATGCATGCTGAGGAGGTGATTGCTATGGCTTCCTGGATCCTATTACACTGCAATTTTGTGATCAATACTCTGAACTTTTTCTCAATTGAACTTGTTTTCCTTTACAATTATTTTGTCTGTAAGATCTCAATAAGTGTACTCATACTTGAAAATCTTTTAAAGTAGTTTTGGTTATTGTATGCATTTTCACTTGAAAGGATTCTGTAATATCTGCATCTTATGCTGGTTCGTATTGCTGTGTTATAATTTGGCAGAGGGGTTTTGATCCTCAATGGTTATCAGTAACATTCTCCAAAGCAATCTTTCTTGGAAATGGTTTAGTTGCCATTATTTCTGGATTGTTTGGCAATCTACTTTTGGATACCTTGGCACTAGGCCCTGTTGCTCCATTTGATGCTGCAGCATGCTTTCTTGCTATTGGCATGGCAATCATTATGTCTACATGGGGTGAAAACTATGGAGACTCGTCAGAGAACAGGGACTTGCTCGCCCAATTCAAGGGTGCTGCTGTTGCCATTGCTTCAGGTGATCCCTTAGGTTATGTTTGGCAAGTTATTTTGGGATCAAGTTTCTGTTCTCTATTTATTCTGGAAACAGATAATGGTTGTACTTTCCATCTCGATTGTCAGTTCTGACAGCATAGCACATTTTACATAATATCAGTTTGATGTTTTCAAGTGTGTTTATTGTTTGTTTTCATGTATATTTCAAGAGCTAGTTATCATATTTGTATACCCTAAACAAGACAGTCACCATCTGCACTTCCATTTGGCTTCCTAGCACCACCTCTGTACTATCATCACCCATCACAACCTCCGCGACTATCGCCACCCACCATAGCCTGACCGTCACAACCACCACTACCACACCATCAACCACTATCAGTCTTCATTGTCCTTGTTCGTCACAATCAACATGATTAGTGCCACCCACCATCACCACTCTTTTCCACCCACAACCTCCACAATTATGGCTTTCGTCTCACTATTACCTGTCAGTCCCACCCCTTCCTCCCTCTACCATTCATCTTTTTGCATCCATTTATTTTCCCCACCATCAGATACACCTGCCCTCTCCTTGTGCCCTTGTAGTCTTCTGTATCTTGCCCTTTTTAGATTGGAAGCATGCTCACATTAGGGTGGTGGTGATGATGATGACAGGTGCAGAGGTGCCATTTTGTAGAATGGATGGGTTAAACACAGACCATGAGATGAAATAAACTTGATAAACATATTTCAGTAAGAAACAATCTTAGAATACTTTTCAGTTGTATTTTTGAAATACAGAGTTGAGAACCAAAAGCCATAGAACTCTGATGAAGATTCCCTTCCCTTCTATTTTCTAGCTAGGTACAGAGCAATGAGATTCTTAAGTGGAGAAATTGTTTTCTTCTGCATGTTTTCTATTCTAGTTTCCATGCTGTAAATATGATATCAGGATTTAGGATATTAAATAAATATAGATATGTTTTCTTTTTTGTATTTTGTCTTGGTTCTGGTTACATTATATGGATCCTCGCATGCTTCTTGTAGTGTATCGTTCATTAAGTTCCAATTTGACAGGAATTTTGCATAACATAACTGGGTCAGCATTAAATTGCTAATAAAGTGACTATCATCTCGTCCTTTGCTATATATTTCTCCATGTTAATCTTTCAATTATTTCAGTTACCTCAGTTTTTATTTTATATTCCACATTGAATCAGATGAAAAAATTGCTTTGCTGGGTGCCATACAGTCTCCGTTTGAAGGATCAATGTATACCTTTGTGTTCCTCTGGAGTCTGGACTCCTGCTCCTAGTCCCAATGGTGAGGAAATTCCTCATGGTTTCATTTTCGCGACATTCATGTTGGCTTCGATGTTGGGAAGCTCCATTGCCTCTCGACTAATGGCTCGGGCATCCTTGAAAGTTGAGGGCTATATGCAGATTGTTTTCATAGTCTCTGCGGCTTCGCTTCTGCTTCCTGTTATAACAAGTGTATGTAGTAAATTCTGAATCCTTTCATTCATCCTCTTGTTTTTAATTACCTTGTAAAGGTGATGAAAAAAAAATGATGATCGAATTTTTTGAACAGTTCATTTTGGTGCCCACTGGAGTGAAAGGTGGAAGCATCTCCTTTTCTGGATGTATTCAGCTTGGTGGTTTTTGTGCCTTTGAGGCCTGCGTTGGTATATTCTGGCCATCTATTATGAAGATGAGGTCCCAATATATTCCTAAGGAAGCAAGGAGCACCATAATGAATTTCTTCCGCATTCCTCTCAACATATTTGTTTGCGTTGTTTTATACAATGTAAGATTCTATTGTATAAAACAACATATTCTCCCCGTTGATCTCATATAAATACCCATGTCTTGGAGCATTTTTTCAATGTATAAAGTTTATATAATGTTGTTATACTGTTCTGCCAGTGGATATATTGTTCTCGTACTTCTATTCTAAGAGCTGATGTATACCTTTCTGTTTGAAGGTTGATGCATTTCCAATGATAGTGATGTTTGGCATGTGCTCTATTTTTCTATTTGTGGCTTTTCTGCTGCAGAGACGGCTCATGATTATTGCTGAGAGCCAAAGATCAAGTAAGTTATTCTCGTTTGAACTTCTGATGTTTGATTTTCGCTTGTCTCTGAACCATCAATGGCACATAAGTCTATATCCACAGTTTCTCCTAGTGCTGATTCTGGAGCTCTGGTGTAATGGATAGTTTTTTTCAGTTGTTTATGCTTTAAATTCTGGTTGAACTGCCTATGGTTTTGAGCAAATCTGTTTGCAGAATCAGAAGACTGGATAGCAATGACAGAGAGGGAGGCAGAAGCTGAGCCATTGACTGTCTGATTTGGCAGGAAGAAGCCTCCAAAATTCTTCGGGGATTGGCAACAATGCAATTCTTCCTGTGTTGGAGGCCGTCCCTTGTGGAATCAATAAGTGGATAAATGGTTTTGAATGTCTTTGGGCGAAGAGGCAGTTTGCAGTTAAAAAATGACATCTAGTTACATAGAATGACCAAAGTTACTATAGTTACGGTTATTTGACTTTCTGCAACTACGTACAGTAAAGTGGTATACAGCCAGTGCTGGATAGATCTATATTCCTTAGAAACCAATACTAGGAAATTTACAAGTTATTTTTATTAGTCGGTATGAATGAAGGTTTGAGCACATGTTTTGGGAATTCGTTATGTTTACTGTTTCTCTCAAAAAGATACGATTGGGAGCAATCCTATGAATTGATGTATGTACATCTTTACTTGCAAATCTTTTGGTCATTTCATTGCACTTATGATTTGGTCGAGAGAGATTGCAATAACTTCTTATTTTGCTTGTCATTCAATGTAGAGTTGTTGCTTCTTTCTACCCTCCCGCAATCTTGTATGAAAACAAAGAAATAAATATAACAGAAAGTGTTCTATATTTGTTTCTAGCAGGTGATCAATATTTAATTTTGCTGTTATTCGCGAACTATGTTAATCAAATAGGCATATGAAAGGCCTTAAAAGAGTAGTGGGAAGAGTGCACACCCTTATAGCTGATAATACCTAACCTTTTTTTTAAGAGAATAATCATATATAAATTACTATTCTAAATTGCTTTTTAGCTAAAATTATTATTACTACTTTAAATTTGACAAAAATGAACTTGCTTCTTGCAATCAACAACAAATATCTTTGGAAGTCACTTTTAACCATCGCAAACTAAATTTAATTTAACTTAACTCTTCTTTCGGATTGCCATAATAAGGATTAATGGAGTACTATAATCGGATTTCTATGAAGAAAATAATCTATTCAATTAAGAAGGATTTGATCCAAAATTCTAAAGTAAAATGGTGAGTGTTTTAACTATTTTATTTAGCTCTTTCCCCTCCTCCGCATTTCTCAATTGTACGTGATTAAGTTTCCAGCATAACCTACTTAAAATCTAATTGGAGTGGAAAGAAGACAAGTTTTGTCAAACATCAAAGAATAGTTTTGAGTACCTGACAAGACTTGGATCTAAATCTATTGTTCCATGAAAAGCTACTAAAAGATAAATCACTGTTCCTACTTTATTTAAATGAATAAATATTTATAAAAGATGATAGACACAAAATAACATTTAAATGAATGAACAAAATAACAGGTGATCTGAATCCAGGCACTAGGCTCGTGGTTCTCGTCACATGACATGATTTTTTTTCGGACGTCTACATGGTGATGATTATAGGCGGTTCATACCAACCAGGCTTCAACAGTTGAGGGAAAATTTCCACCCCTAGTATGCTTCTGGTTGTCTCCTTTGCACATGCCCAATTCGGCTTATGATTAGCAAGTGACCATACCGGCCCACGTGCCATTATTGGCCCTATGATTATTTCTGTCCAAGTCCGCTAAAGAGTCATATTTCCGTTTCTATCCTCAACCTCTTGGAGGCAAGTTGCGTCAGGCAATGGATGTCAGAACTTCCCAATTATAAACGAGAGGGGCATTTAAGTGAAATCACTGATACATTGTTTTTCTCTGCATCTCCGATCTGTACACAGGTCTTGTAAGATTTCGCGAGTCTGCCTTAAAGCAAGTGTCCAGTCCTGCATCTTGTTGTGAAGATTGACCGGATTAGAAATTAGAAAGAGGAGTTCTTTGTCCAGGACAGGTGAAATGGCCAATCTTGGAAGTCTTAGAATGCTGGTCCTGTATGTTTTTCAGCTTCTTTTGTTGATGCAAATTAAGGTTTCTTGCTATCAGTACAAGGTTGGAGATTTGGATGCCTGGGGCATTCCCACCTCAGGGAACCCACAAATCTATACCTACTGGTCCAAATATCACAACCTCAAGATTGGAGATTCGATCTGTAAGCTGGTCTTCATCTTTCTGTCTTTTCTTTTTCCTTTTTTTATATTGTCTTACTTCTTGTCTCTTAAAACAGCAGATCACAGTTTTCCTGTGTTCGTAGAACAAGTTTTAGCTGTTTCTCATAAACCCTAGCTATCTTTTGATTTCCAGTGTTTCTATACCCACCAAGTCAGGACTCGGTGATTCAAATCACAGAACAAAGCTACAGCACCTGCAACCTGAAAGATCCAATTTTGTACATGAACAATGGGAACTCTTTGTTCAATATCACGACAAATGGGGATTTCTACTTCACGAGTGGGGTTCCTGGGCATTGTGAAAAGAAGCAGAAAGTGCACATATCTGTGGGCTCTAGAAATGGCTCATCAGCTTACTCTCCATCTTATGGTCCAAGTGAATTGCCTGACACAGCACCATCATACCCTACTGTGTTTGGTTCAATCCCCCTGCCACCTTCTTCTTCACCAGTTATCATGTTCTCAGTGATCCTATCAGCTGTCATTGGGACAGCTGTTTCTGCATTCATCGGTGGTATAATGTGAAGGGCATTGTTACCACCTGAACTGAATGAACAATCATTGATTTGTTTTATTTTACTCGATTCTTTATGGTAACAGTACTCCAGTTTGCTTACTTGAAAAGAAATTCTTTACCTTATGGGCTTGGTAATTCATGCCGGTGTATCAAGCTGTACTGGTTGTGTTGTAAGCTTCCTTGGATAATCGCCTTCACTATGTTTTTTTCCTCGTTTTGGATAAAAGTGGATATGGAGAGAGAGAAAAAATTTAAATATTTAGCTAATGGATTATAACTGTTTCTCATTAAAACTTCATTCATGTAATGTAGATAGGGCATCCTTGGAGCTCGTAGAACGGAAAGTTCCCTGCTTTCTGCTATTCATAGTTCTGTTCTTAGAGGGAAATAGTTTTCTGCGTCGAACAGTTTCGTCGATGAATTTGGGAAAGCGTTAAAGTGGTTGATCGTTATTATTATTATAGGGTCATGTTTTGATATTTTACTTTTAAAAAATTCTTCGTATTTTTATTTAATAGAAGAATGCAAATCATTTTTTAATAGTAGCTTTTTTTCAAAATAATTTTAATATTAATTAATTAAAATAATAAAATTAATTAATTACATTATAATTAACTAAAATATAATTAATTAATCAAAATATAATTTATTATTTAAAAGATTGTAATTAATTAATTAG
>JAOTJB010000210.1:28010830-28021554 GCA_027123815.1 Erythroxylum minutifolium
TCTACCCTTAAGGAGTGTTAAAAGTCCAATTTGCCTTTCCTTTAATGCCTTAATGCTTCTAACTTAAATCATCTACCCAAAATACCCTTATGCATTCTTAATTCTTCAACTTACTCTTCCAATTTCCATGCAATACATGAAATAACCCTCCTAAACTTGACTTAATTATTTAACTCCAATAGAAAAATATAATTTGTCCAACAAGATCACCAAAATCATTCAATTTATGCTTACTAAAAGATTCGGGGTCCAACAATATTTAACATGTTTTGCTTATTATTTAAGAGCTTTATAGTATTTTTGGAACTTAATTCACTTTAAGTGCAATTGTAGGAAGGACTAATTCAGATAAAATTATGCCATGGAATGATGATTTGAAGCAACTTGGACTTACATTATCGTGTATAGTGACTATGTAAGTCTCTGTAAATGTGTGAAGATTAAAGAATTTTGGTTTTATTCATATGGAGTAACATGCCCATGTATGTTGGCCGTGTAAGTTTTTATGTCTGTGTGAAATCACAAATTCAAGTGTTTTTAGTGATACACGATCACTCACACGCTCGTGTAAGTTGACCGTGTACAGCTTAGAAGCCTTAGTTTTTACTACAAAAGGACGTGAACGGGGGAAAAACAAAGAGGGCTAAGTTTTAGAGTAATTTTAAGTCATAAGACATATACAAAGGTGATGTTTCTGATCAAGGGATAAGGAAAATACGAAGAATATGTTAAGAGATTCAATAGAAAGATACATCCAATCCAAAATTGCAAGAAGATTATAATAGAAGAATAAGGGAGACTTAGAATTATGATTTCTTTATTTTCTATTAGTTCTTTTGCATATTTTCTTTGGATTTTTTCTATAAGTAGTAACTAAACTTGTTTATTGTTTAGGTGTGATGAACCCTAAGTGGAAATAACAATATGATTTGACCTTATTACAATTTGATTTCATATGATTAAGATTAATTACAATTCGATTATGTGTTTTATTCTTATTCTAATATATCTAGAATATTAGGGACGATTTGATTTCATATGATTAAGATTGAGAAATCCTATTTTATTAGTAGATCTACTATAATTGGAAGGAGTTGTATGCAAACCTAGAGATAGGTGAATATAAATCCTCTAAGTCAGGGTCAAACCTAATAGCGAAATTCACAAATCGATAATGTAGAGCTTTTAACTAGAAAGATTTATGTTAATTAACTGATGGATTAGATGTTAATCGTCCTGAGAATGATATTCACATAAGATAGAAATTTCTACGGTCTAATAGTAAATAATATAATTGCATAATAAAGAGTTAATATTTCAGGATTCTTAGGGCATTCATTACCTAGATACTATTATTTGATATAAAATTTCTTAGGTATTTTCCTTTGTCTTAAATCTTAGTTTATTTGTTTAGTTTAAATTTTAATTAAAATCCACAATTTGATTCATAGGTTAGATAATAGAAAAGAGTAATTATTAGTATTTATATTTTTTGTAGCATAGACCCGTACTTGTCTATGCTAGCTATAGCTACATTATGCACTCACGATAATTTTTAACATTGAACAAATGATAAGTGTAAATTGCATCATGTTTTAGGGCGTAATTTGATATGTGTTTATCTATTAGTTTAATCATTTAGTATGTGTTTAGGTTAGAATTTTGTTAGATCGTTAATTATTTGTGTTTTAAGTGTTTTATGGGTTAGTACAAGTCTTTGAGCTTAAATATTATAGTTTTGAGGTACCTTGATGTATTTGTTAATGTTTCAGGGTCAACATCGAAGAACGGAGAAGTTTTGAAGACATTCGAGCTGAAACAACAGGCCACGATTGTGACAGAAGCACCAGAGTTAGCCCACGATCGTGGCATACAGAAGGTTTGGATGTGGCCCAAGATCGTGACCTGCAGAGCCACGACAAACACCCAAAAATGTCAAGTTTCGAGGGATGTTTCGGACCTTTCAAACCTCAAAAAAACCCTAGGGCTGCTTAGGAGACAAAGGATATTTAGAGAACGAGACAAAAAGGCAGAGGGAGCTTTTGCATCAGCCACCTTGAAGAAACCCTAGAGAGTATTCATTGAGAGATTGAGGAAGAGGAGGAAGAGAGAAGAGGAGACACGACGTACTTCCCAGATTAGGAGGTTTCCGACTTCGCTGCCTCCGGTCCTCCATTTCAATTGTATTTCCTATTTATTTTCAATTTTATCATTGTATAGAGTTGGATTGAATAGTTGATGATAGGATCTAAATGTTGAGGATGTTCTAAACTCATCTTCGAAGTTTTATTCTTGAATTAATGAAATCTGATTGTTTATGTTTTTATTGGATTTGTTATGATTTAATTCTACGATTGCATAAGTCGATAATAAACTGAGAGCGTAAATCAAATGAAAAATGATTAAATTAGGCTAACGAGACTTAGGTGATTTAATAGAAATTAGAATTAAATCAAATCGGTAAATTGTGCGAAGAAAGATCTTTCATAGGTTTCTGGTAGTTTATTAGAGAACTTCAAAACTAATTAAGATTTTGGATAAGTTATAAGTTGAGAGATTGCGACCTTCATAATCTGATTAGGGTTTACAATTTAGGGTTAATGGATATAACTCGAGAGAGAGTGATCAACCCTAAGATAGTCTAGAACTAATAATCCAGCAAGTCATAATTAGTTAGGTTAGCATTAAGGATAGGTAAAATTCCCTTTCTCTCAATTTGTAATTTCCTTAAGTTGATTCTTGGGTGTGTTACAATTGCTTAGTAATTAGTATTTCCGTGATTGATTCTTAATTTAATTTGATTGATTAAATTGAATTTTTGTTTCAATTAGTTGCAATTTGAGTTTTTGTATTTATTCTGGTCTTAGATTTTAGGATTATATTATCCCTCCTTGTGGGATCGACACCTTAGGTACTACGCTAACAAATCGTGCACTTCTGGATTATCGAGGGTTATTTATTAAAACTTACACATAACTAAAACCCAATCACCAAATCAAGTCAATCATAAAGGAAGAAAACAAATGTTCAAACTTGATAAGTTAATGACTTATTGTCGTCAAGAAACAAAATTTAAACTTCGGATTGTGCAAAATTTAACAACTTTATATTTAAGTATCCTAGTATAGTTGCAATCGAACAATTTTTAATTTTTCCCCTTCTTTCTTTCTTTGTTTAAGAAACGGATAGAAACTATAAGAATGGCCTCAAAAAATTAAAAAAAACCTTTCCCAAAACATTAAAAAAAAGAAGAAAGCAAAAACAAACACTTAGAACACGTCTTATGTATGTAGAATGCAAAGAGACTAAAAAATTAGTCAAACAAACAAAGAACACAAATGATGAATCTGACCAGAAACTGAAGAAAAGACATTCAGAGAAAATGTGAATTCACAAATGAACAAGGAACATAAACGAATAGAGCTTTTTATAGATAACTCAAAAAGGATAAATCCATCTTGATTTAAAGGCCAAAGCTCTTATATCAACTGATGTGAACTCCAAAAGGACGAAGCCTTGAAACTCATAATAAGTAAGAACATATTTTATCCCAAGAAAGTAAAACCAAATCATATACAATGAAAACTCATACTCGAGCTTATGATGAAGCGCGAACCTAAGTTAAAGAAGAATATGAATTCAAACTATAAAAATAGATGAAAAGATGAGTGATAATTCGAGTTTTGAACGCCATAAGATTGAATTAATCTTGATAAGTTCATAAGTTTAATGAAGAACATAAGAGAAGTTTTCTCTCAATTTTTATATTTATTGGCTCTCTAGCAATCCTAGGAAAAAAGGAATAATTAAGTCTTTTGCATGCTCACGAATACCTAGAAACTCAAATATTGCCTAGAAATTCATACAAGAATTCTTAGAAACTTCAATCTATCTAGAAAATTTGTACAAGGCTATCAAGGTATGTTATTTAAGATATTTATGAGCCATTTGACTTTAAAATACGTTTATTAAGTACTTGAAGCATGTGAATTGCGTCCTTAAAACTAACTTCGTCTTTTGAACCATACCTAAACATAGGTTGAAAATTAGGGTAAAAATTTCACTATATTAATATGTTCTTTGTCTTGGCTCCTTTCAAAGTCATAATCACTTGTTCGTTAATTGCCCCTTTACAAGCACCATTTAGAAATCTATAAAGCATCTTTGCAGTATTCACTTGTATGGCTCCTCCTAAGATAAATTTAGGGATGTCAATTTTGGCCCGGCCAGGCCCATTTTTGGCCCGAGTTTGGCGGGCCACGGGCCGAGCCGTGGGCCGACCATGGTTCGCCTGTGTAGGCCCGGCCCGGCCCGCGGCTCGACAAAACGGGTCGTTTTGTCCAAAACGACGCCGTTTTGTATTTTTAAATATTAAAAAATATAGACGAGCCGGGTCTGGCCCAGCCAGCCCTTAGCCGGCCGGGCCGCAAGCTAGGCTGCGAGCCTGCCATCCCGGCCCATGCAGGCCACGAGCCTGCCATCCCAGGCCCACGAGGGCCACGGGCTGGCCCCCGGCCTGCCATTTTTGAGGCTTCGGCCCAGCCCGGCCCAGCCCATTGATATCTATAGATAAATCTATGGCTTGGGCGATATGTTTTTGTGGGAAATACTCTAAAGTGTAGACTCCAATAATCAAAATGTTATTCAACTGTAGTGTGTACTTGATAGGGAATCAAACAAACTTCAGAGTACTCGAAAAGACAAAGGACTGCCCCATAACTCTTAAGGTTAATTGTCAATTGGATAAGTGAAACTTTCACGACAAAAAGAATCAATGTTCCTTTGAATCATAATACAGCAGCTAAGTGGAGTCTCTATCCATTAAGGGAAAAGCATCAACTAAACCTTTTCCAATCGTCGAGATCCCCTCAATAACCTTAGCTTCAGTAATTATTTTGATTATGTTAACAGATCTATCTTGCTATTTATTGTCATTTATTGTGCGTCTCAATTATTAGCCTCAGCTTGTACTGGTGTCTGCTTTATTTGTTGCTAGGCTGGAAATGTTCCTTTGTTGATATTTCCTAGAGATCCTTGATTGTACTGGCTTTCTAGCATTTTGTTTCAATATATTTAGTTTCTTATAAGGGAAAGAAAAAAAGTCCATTTTGAGGTCTTAATAGGCCTATGGAAGTTAAGTTTTATCCACGTATGTAACATGGAATCTATACCATTATGTCTTTCGCTTATGAGCAATGAATTGCTTAACATGTATCATTTTTCAAACAACTTATTTTTCGTATAAAACGTACAATTAAGCATAAAAAGGTAATATCCTTAAGAAAACAACCTATTATGGGCATAAAAAGTCGACACGGTTGACTATTATACCTTGGTCCCTCCACCAACAAACAGTAGAAATTGAGGAAATTGGTTGGCCAACAAATATTGAAACTTATGGCCATGTCCTGGTGTGAATTGCGGCTAAAATTTTGTCTCCACATTCCGGCAAGAATTGTGTAGGAATTGAGCTTAGACGGATGCTTTAAAATTTTGCTATAAATAGAGAAAATGACGAGGCTTCAATACTTGCACCAAACAAAGTACCATTCTTTCATTCCTCTTTCAATTTCTCTCATTGAGAAATTTTGTAAAGCCTTCTGTTGTACGTTCTCCACATATTAGTGAATTTGACTCACTCTCCAGTTGTAGACGTAGGTCATATTGACCGAATCATATAAATCCTTGTGTCCTGTCCCATTTTATTTTGTCTATCTTTATTTTTGTCACTATTTTTTGGACTATTAAATTTAACCGGTATCCGATTCGAGGGCATTTTCTTTAACAAATGCACTTGAGCAAATGATTTATTTTGGGGCATAAAAGAAATCAATACACTTAAACAAACGACCTACTTTGGATAAGAAAGAATTAATTATGTCTTTATGATTCCAAGTGCTCCTAACTAAAGATAGGGCAGCCTTGAACAACCACTCCTTTATATGTTGGACAGGAAGCCAATGGACACCCATCAAGGTCATTTCCCCACCAGCTAACACTAATATTCTCTAATCCCAAGCATAGATAGATTAGCACTCCCATAAAGGCAAGTCCAGAATCTAGTGAACCAGATAGAACATAATTGTATCGCTGCCACAAATCAGGTCTGTACCTATACACAACATAACCTGAGACAAAACCTGCGACTATCCAGGTGGTGTAGTTAACTGCTGTCGCCGGTGGCATATTTCCTGTGGCGCCTATCAAAACAGGCATGTTAATGAGTCTAATCCACTCCTGTTGAGGAAAGGCCTTAGCAGCTAACCACACGAGGATTGGTGCAACTGCTCCTCCTAAAAAGAACCAATTAACTGTTGCATAGTAGCCCAAGTCCCCAAAAATTCTTCGTGGTCCAATTAGACCCCAGATAACAGAGGCGTCATAGAAGACGGTGTCACTTGGACATGTCCACACACTGTTTGAGGCTGTTGTATCACAAATATCTGGGATTGTTTCCATTAGCCACCAAGCAGTGACCAAATAGGTCAAACAGGCTATGACTGTTCCCACAACCTAAAGCACAAGTTCAAGAACTACTAGTGATGATAAGGAAAGCAGCAAAATAAGTATAGAAGTTTGATTGAGGAACTAAAACTGACCTGTGCCAAGAACATGGTCCTCGGAGGAATTTTCATGTAGTGACCAAGTTTGAAGTCTTGTAAGAAAGTGATGGCTTGTGTCATGCTGATATAACCATAAACCTTGAAGCACATATTAGCTACTGGGTATCCTGGGTAGATGTACCCAATTATGTACTCTGTGATAATGTTGAGGCCAGGAGCCTGTAATAACAAATAATAACAACAGAGCGAGTTAAAGCAACCTATAAAGATCGTAGGTTTATAATTGCTAGTGTGGGTAAGAAAACCATGCATAGAGTAAATGAGAATGGAGACCGTATCTGGTATATGCAGCGAGAACAAAGGGAATGGAAATCATTTAAGAAAATTAGAGTAACAAAGAGAAACTACCTGATTTGTAATGGCAGTGATGATGCCGATGGGAAGGGTAAACAAAATTGCTATTCCACAAGCTAATAAGACACCCCACCATGGCAATTGAAGCTGGTCATTGTAGTACTCGCAGGCAAAGATGGTGAGCGCAATGTTAGCTAAAAGAATGCACACGAACCACCGCTCGGGTACCTGTTTATATTTCATCATAAGTCTTGTGTGTATGTCTATTGTTTTCTCATTAAAACTCGCTTTGGTTTGATCCCATACCTCCCTGCAAAGTGAAGCAATTTCATTAAAAAAAAGAAATTACCTTTTGCTTCAAATATCACTACGTTAATTCAAGTTGCAATATTAAAATTTCACCTCCCATGAAACAGAGCAACATGGACCATAGTAGCAGAAAGTGCAGCGAAACCTACACCGTAAGTCATTGCAAAGAATGTGCTAAGATAGAGTCGTCCTTCCCGGTCATAAGCAGTAATGTCAAGATGGAAATTAGAATCAACAATGGATGAAATGTTGTATTTATGACCGGTTGATGTGAAGAGATCGTCTGAGAAAATGGGGAAGGTTTTGGCATTGAAGACATTAAGCCAATAGCTTAATGGAGTCAAGATGTACATAACAAAAATGAATCCTGCAGCAACGTTTGCAGTGGCAAACCAGGGGCTTGCTAATGGGCTTCCCAGATAGGAGGAGATGGTGGACCAGTCAATGCCGAAAGCACAGATTCCAAGTCCATAGAGGCCTGAACCGAGCTGTTGGGCCAGGACAGATTTAGGGAAGACCCAGCATATCCAAGAGAGCGAAGTTACCATTTGGAAGAGGTAGCCGGGAAAGACATAGTAGGCAAAGCTGCAAACGAAAGCGATAATAAAAAACTGGATCCGAGTCACACTTCGTCTTGGTCGTTCTTCTTTCTCATGCAGAGCCCTGTAAAGTTTTGTCATTTGATCAGTTATGTAGCCCGACCAACCGGGATCGTATATATACTCTGCAACTGCTATAAATAAACAATTATACATCAAGTTCTAAGAAGCAAAAAGATTCAGGATCGTTATTTTTTGAGTTCTTAGATTCCTCTTTGAAATGTTTTCGGTAAGATGTGCTGCAAGTTTAAAAATAGTACGTGTGAAGTGATTATAAACCTTATGGAGTAATAATAATTGAGCAGGTAAACACAAAAATTTCTTATATTCGTTTTCTTTATTTTTGAGTCCAATAAGCGATGGTGTGCGGTTGACGGCTTCCAATAATACGACATTGTTGTGTTTATAAAATTGAAAATGCCACAATTTAAGGACAAACAGGCTGAATCTAATCTTGCCAACGACAATATTGTAGAAATAACTTCTAACAAGTTCTCTTTAAGACATGAGCATAAAAGGTTATCAGTTCCAAACAGGAATAAAAAGACAAGAATCGAAAACACCTGATAACAGTTTCTAATTGTGCTGAGTAAGCATTTGATGGGATGGATTTACATCTTCTTAACAACCCTGAAAACTAACAAGGAAAATCCAAGAAGGTACCACCGCCAATCAAGTTGGGACATCGTTGACTTACTGACCACTAAACTTACTGGATCATCTCCATGACAAAACTTAACTAAACAAAGGAGTTGCTAAACGAGAACAAACAAGAACACAAAAGTTGCGAAAACAGAGTACCTGAATAATGAAACTTGGACCAGATTTGCTGGCCACCACATGGCCGCTGGTTCCACAAGGTACCTCCGAAATATTCCAGCCCATCCAAAACCCAACACCTAACATTCAAGCCAATCCTTCAGTAGGCATAACATCAGAAGATAACAGTCACAATAAAGTAATAACAAATCAAACCCGACCTGGGTTGTAAGGACAACAAGCAAAGAGACCAAGAACGTAATGTTTTTCTTGTAGAACACCTTCACAACAGTCACAACATGGATGGCATAAACACTGCCAGCTCCAGAGTTGGCAAAGATGGTAATGAGAACGTGTTCTTTCACGTTGAAAGGTCCAGGATTTAGAGTGAACTCCCAACGTGTGCCTTTGAAGAACACGTGACCTGTGATTTTGGAAGCCATCAACTGACCAAGAGGCACCACAGCAATCTGTGCAGAGATGGCCGTGATAGAAAGAGGCTCTGTGCGGTACCAAAAGAATTGATTGAGAAATGATAACAAGACACAGGAGACCGTGCCCAGTACCCACATTCTAAAAGTGAGGACAGGTAGAGAAGGATCGTCCGTGGTTGGCACGGTGAGAGCAACTTGTTTGACTGGTGAATTCTCTTCATCATCTTCATGACTAGCAATGTCTCTTGGAGAGGATGCTGATGGAAGGTTATGCTCATCTTTTTGTTTCTCTTCCTTGGACACTAAACAATATTACCCAGAAGCATCAACTTTTCAAATTTCCATATAAGATTCAAATTGGTCAAATGTTCATCTAAGATTCGGATTAATAAACTTACAGAGAGGTGCTCTAATCTCTTGTGTAGGTTCCCCCATTGTTTTGATTCTTTCTTTTCCTTTAGCTTCGCCAATGTTCAGTTTTCTCTTTCACGACAAGAATCATCTAACTATCGTGAAATGATATTAGGTTCTTTTTGTTTTTTAATAAACGGAGTTAACTTGGAATACATGATACAGCATTAAGTTAACGGTCCAAGTAGTACGTGGACCCAAAGGCCAAAACAATACACATTAATTATACGACTGCTCTTCCCATTAATGTACGTGCGACAATATGGGGACGAGACCCCACCCCCTAGCTGGACCACCGCCAAAAGGAAAAGCTTCTAAATTAATTAATGAATTCCCAATAATTGATGTACATGCGACAATCTGAGAAGAATAACCCACCCTGTAGCCAGACCACCCAGGAAAAAATATTGTTTTTAAGACTCCAACAAGTCTTTAAACCATTTTGGAAGAAGAAATTTAAAGAGAATTGAAGTTAGCCTAAATGGTTCTAGCTTATGGAAGAATTCAGTGCAGCCCTGGTCAGTGGCAGGCAGCGCATATGCTCAGGGCCTATTTTTATTAAGGGCTCATTTTTAATGTATTTGATCATTGTTTTTTATTTAAAAGGATGATAAATTTTTGATTGTCGAAGAAAATATTTAATGTTAACTAATAAATATTTTTTTATTAATTATATTACCGAGAAAGTTAGCGTGAACTTTTACTTTTGAAAACTAAATAGTTTTCTTTATCAATTATATAACTTTAATTTATTATATTTATAAATACCTTTGAAGCATTTGAGCGTATTTCTTATACCCTATTTTTTATTTACACTAACATATGAATCTAAGATATTCCAACTCAAATTTGGTGGTAAAAAAATTCACAGCTATATCTTCTGAATTCTGAGTGATAATTTAAAAGTAAAGTTTTTTATTTTATTTATTTTTAACTTATTAAATATTTGATCATATTATCAAGAATTTGTAATTTGTCATTAACGTGGATATTATATTAGCATTTTAAATCAAAACATAATATTAAATAATATTGTGTTTATTTGTGTTTCTCCTTTTTTTTAAATTATTTTTTTATTTTTGTAATTGTAATTTTCATTATACTTTGCCACATGTAATAATTATTGGATTTGTGTTCTTATAGAGGTTTACATAAGTTTAGTTATAATATGACTAAATCAAATAATTTAAGTTACTCAATTCAAAGACTATATAAATAGTTTCATTTATTATAAAAATTTGTATAATTCTATTAAACATGTTGTGATAATTAAATAATAATAAAAATTATTTGAT
>JAOTJB010000210.1:28032429-28051122 GCA_027123815.1 Erythroxylum minutifolium
CAACACTCACTATTCACAAATGCATGAGCATGAGACGTGTTGTCCTAATTTCTCTGATTGGTCTCTCTCTCGGACCCGTTTCTCTGGTCCGACCCGTTTTATGGACACGGGATGTTACATTAATAGTGGTAACCTTCTCAAAGCCATAAACAATACATTCATCACTTTAGTTCCTAAAGGGAAATAAGACAAGTCTTTAAAAGACTACAAACCCACCCATCTCCTGTTACAATCTAAAGTGATTGCTTTAAGGTTGCATCCAATACTCCTTGGGCTTATTGATTCATCTTGGTCTACTTACATTCCTAAAAGACGAATTGGTGACGATATTGCATTAGCCAGAGCTGTTCAAGCACTACACTAAGAAGAACAACATGAAAATTTCTGCGCTAAAAATTGATTTTGAGAAAGCTTATGATAAGGTTGACGGGAAATTCATCCTCATTGTTTTTAAAGCTTTTCAGTTCCCTAATGTTTTCACATAATGGATCCATCAACGCATCTTAATTATTTCATATATAATTCTAGTGAATAGTGAGCCTACCAAACATATCCGTGCTATTAGAGACATTAGACAAGGTGACCTTATTTCCCCATACTTATTCTCTTTAGTTTCTGAAGTGTTATGTACATTGCTTAAAAGAAATGCAACTAGGAAAGGAGTATTCAAATTTCATTTTAAATGCAAAAAGCTTGGAAAAGTCAGTATGAGTTTTGTTGATGATATATTTGTCTTCTCCAAAGCTGACAATCCCTTTGTCACATCCATCATTGAAGCCTTTAAAGTATTCAATAATATGTCAGGCCTTGTTATTAATAAGGACAAGTCTAGCTTATTTACTTTAGCAACTGCAATAAAATTTGCAGCTAGATTGACAATAATTACTAGCTTCAAGCTAGATCATCTACTTGTAAAGTATCTTTGTATTCCAAACTCCTCTATTAAGTCTTTCTTCTCAGACTTCAAGCCTCTTATTGAAAAAATCAGGAGCAGAATTGAAAGTTGGTCCTTTATATCACTTTCCTTAGTTGGCCGATGTCAACTAATGAGACATGTGCTCTCTTCTTTAAGTTCACAATGGGCCTGTCATATTGTATTTCCTCAGGCTATTATCAATGTTTTGAAACTTCTTATGGGTAACTAGCAATAGCAAAAGTGTAAGCAATAGAATAAGCTGGTATAAGGTTTGCTTGCCTAGAAGGTATAATGGTCTTGGTCTTTTACCTGTCAAAAACCTTAATTCTGTTCTATTAGTTAAAAGACTTTGGAGACTTATCCAATGTGTTAAATGGGTGCAAATATACTATATCAAGGATCAGAATTCCAACAAATGCCTCTTTCCTTATGAATCACCTACTTAAGCTGAGATGGAGCATTGGGGACTCCTGTAGATCCATTGTCAAGAATGATAAGAGTACCTCATTCTAGGATGACAATTGGGCCCCCAAATTCTGTTATTGAAGTCAATCCCCTAAAAGAAATTATCCCAACTTATGCCTCGATCGTTGAAGGACTATTAATTAACAACCTTGATAGATTTAATCCTACTCTAAGTATTACCCAATTCCTCCTTAGCTACACATTAGACAATTCAACTAAAGAGTCTATTTTTTGGAATCTCACTCCCTTTAGTAGCTACATAAATAGTTCCTACTAGTCTCTCTTTAGCAACCCTTCTTATGCTAAACTTTGACACAAAATAGTGTGGCTTAAACATTATTCACCTAGATCTTCAATCATACTATAGCAAGCTATCAAAATCACGCTTCTCACTTTTGACAGATTAGTCAAATTCTCTCATTTACCAAATTGGTGTATATTTTGTAAATCATCCCTTGAAAATATAAAGAATCTGTTCTTTCAAAGCCATTATAGCAAGTACTTATGGCAAGCAGTTATTCAACCCTGCAGTGTTAGCAATCTCCAATTCTCTAGATTAGCATTATTAAACGAAATCTGAACATTAAGATGAGGTTTGAAGGGGATTTATGGATCTTCAAATTGGCTTTTAGGTACTTAGTCTCTCGTTTATGGGATGAAAGAAACAAAAGAATCTTTACTGATGATGCCACTAGCAAAGAAAGCCTTTTACAAGCTATATATGGCAGAACTAAAGCACACGTCTTTGTCCAGAGGAAGAAACATTCATTCATCCAGGAACAACTTACTAAGTGGGGAATCAATTAGCACTTTCTTGTATTGCATAAGCTTATTAGAATTCTTCACTACATACTAATCGTTTCATTTTTTGTAACACTTGATGTTCATCCTTCCACATGCTCTTATATACAATTAGAGCTCTCTTGTTCAGCCTTTTATGGCAGTAATATATTCATTATTTTCAAAAAAAAAGAAAAACTTTAACTCTTCGTCCATAAACGGGATAAAAGGAGCACGTAAACTTTGGTATAGAATACTAGTGCAGTGAAACTGCACGCATCCTATATTCTTAGTCCATTTGTAGTCTTATAAGCTACAAAACCGCGTATCATTATTTGAACGTATGAAACCAGCAGAAACAAAAACGAATTGTCTTTTTATTATCACAAAAACACACCACATTAATGCAGTTCTGGTAACATCTCACTCACTACGGTACTCATCTCCGTCTTTTGAATCACCACTCTCGTCATCAGAACCTTCCGTCAAACTCAACTTGAAGCTTTTCACATCTTCCAAAGCAGCTCTTCTAAACAGGCCCACATCCACGGTACCGGAAACCATGTTATACCCACGGGACTTGAGATCGGCAGGTGCGTCATGTGGCATGGCAAAACCAGCCAAGTAGGCACCGCAGCCTTTCCCTGCTTTGGACCCCAATACTGCCTTCTCAGCTGCCCTCAACATAGCTCTAACCTTTTTGTGCCCTGGGTCCCACAAGTACCCCATGCTAGCACTCAAATCCAATGGTCCCATTTGTATGCAATCAACCCCATCAACAGCAGCAATCTCCTCTGCTTTCTTCACCCCTTCCTCACTTTCCACTTGGCACATAATTAGCAACTCATCTTCATAATTGCTCAGATACCCCTGCTCAATTCCATATTTAGATGCTCTAACCACCGTATGGGCTGATCCTCGGATACCCGCCGGTGGGAACCTGCAATACGACACAGCTTTCCTTGCCATTTTTGGGCTATCAATCATTGGAAACATGATACCCTGCGGTCCGAGATCAAGGGCCTTTTTGGCCCAAACAGGACAGCAGTCTGGCAATCTTATTATCGCAGGAGTCGCAGTGGCAGAAAGAACAAGGAGGCAATGAAGGGCTTCTGTAATGCCGCCTGGTCCATGTTCCATGTCAACAACCACAAAATCATAACCAGAGAGTCCTGCGATTTCCGCAAGGGTAGGGCAAAAGCTAAGTAGGAAAAGTCCGTAGAGAGTCTCACCATCTTGAAGACGAGATTTAAGTGATTTGTGGGAGGTGGAGGAAGAAACAGAGGTGGCAGTGGTATGAGAATCCACAAGAGATATATCAGATGGGGAGGCAGTGCACTTAATAGGTTTAAAGGATGGGAAGGTAGCTGAGGTGGGGTTCAGGGGTTTGAAGTTGAGATGTGATTTACTCAGTAAAAGTGGAACTTCTGATAGATTTTTAAGAGTTGACGAAAGGGAGGAGCTAATCGAGGACGCAGGGGTGAGGTGGTACGTGAGAACTGGCATGGTGGATGACAAGTGAATGAATAATAGAAAAGTTTCGTAATCTGCAGCCAGGCAGAAGTAGAATAGATTTCTTTATGCACACTCCTTGGTACAATCTCAACCATATGCCGATTGACCACCTGGATTAATTTTCAGCCAAAAACAAAAAGCGAAAAAAAAGAAAAAAAGTAGAAGCGTAACAGAATCTACAGTATCTACATTAATCACTATCACCTGAAAATCCTCGGATGGAGTTATGAGGGCAACATGGTCTGCAAATTGTACAACCTTGTCCTTGACGTAACAGACTACCAAATTCACCAAATGAAGATCCTACTAGAAACGGTGTGAAATTGTCATGATGATGAATAATTACATTGCAAGGAATCGAAAGACTAAACTGAGAAAAAGATGCTTACCTTTCTGATATCAATTGGTTTTGTTTCTTTTGATAAGATACCTGCACGAAGAGAGTTTTTGCAGATAAGATATTGGTGAGAAGCTCCTTTCCGGAACATTTTGCGACATTTTCTTTTTAAAAATAGCGATAGAATACTTCACCGATACTTCACGTGGATTTGATTTGTTATTAAAGATGCCGACATGTCTGGCAATTCAATTGGCTTAAATGTTGAAGGAGAAGTGACAAGAAAGCTATTATTGCAGACAGTATGGATCTGTCCTCCATTTTCTTTAATATATCTCCATTGAGCCAACAAACTAGACAACAAGATAACACAATTAAAGGTACATTAATAGAACTCATATCTTTGCAGATGGATTACGTGATAAAACTCATTAAGTCTTGTGGGCTCAGATGTTAGGTAACCGGGCCGGGATCCAATTCTGACCACAGCTGAATAATTATGAAATTTTTTCGTAATTTTTGATTTCTTGAAAACCAAGTTCTTTTTAATTCTATAAAATGATTAAGACAAATCATAATAAAGCAAAATCTTAGTTCATACCTTATTCTGAAGCTTGATCATTTTCTTGTCGTCTCCCTCGAACCGTTTTCAAAATCGATTCATCTTAATCACCGTAATTGCACAATTTTTTGGCCTCTGATGGTATCTATAGAACAGGTTGAGAGAATTTTGTAATATAGAGAAGGTTAAGTAAGAAGTGTTAGCTCCATTAGAACTTAAGTGTATTTATAATAAGTTTAGGACATTTTAGTAATTTAATTAAAATTAAATTTTAATTTTAATTAAATTTTAATTAGAATTATAAATAATTATAATTAAATATCAATTACGCCCAAATAAGATCTAATATCTCATATTGATCATTGTTTATTAAATATCCCATATTTAATCATAAAGTTTCTCAAACTTTATAATCAAGTCTAACTTATTAAAATAACTTTACTATCTACAACTCATTATATATGTGAGACTATTAGGTTCTCAAATATGTTGACAATGATTATAAATTATAATTATAATTCCTAATTAGAATTAAATAAATTAAGCTCCTTTTAATTTATCTTTAATTCTCCAATTAAAAAATTTATAAACATATATCAAGATTAGCGTTTAGTAACGTGTAAAGATTACCCAAATATTTAAGAATTTTAACATGATTTTGACTAACTTTTTCATACATGACTTTTTTTTATAATTAAATCCTTTCATCATACAATATTTTGATTAAACATAGAGTATGAAATTAATTTTTGCTCTATTTTGAGTCCAATCACATTAGTTCTCCACCATTAGCTATCGGTTCAATTAATGAAATTTGCAAACTATTTATAAAAGGTAATCCTACCTTTGCGAAGAATTTCTCGAATCAATACTAATCAAGAACAACGAAACATTCTCCCCGATTACTTTAGGGTGATGAATCCTATCTTGATCACACAATTATTTCCATATAGTTCACGCTACATCTAATGATTATCAATTTAACGACCATGATTAAATAGTTCATAAGTAGTATCAAAACATAACAATCCATATATAAGATAAACTTTGGTGACCTCAAGTCAAAAGATCACTTATACAATCATCACAATGAGAATTTCATAGACATACAAGTAACGTTCCAAGTGGATTTCTCATATTGGGTCTGTTGAGTGAACTTGTTCTCTAACAAGTACCCACATGTTTGTTTAAGTATCTCTATAATTTAGCCTATAAGATCAATTACTTCTTTCATAAGAAAAAACATAATATGTGCTAGTTTTTTTTCTTTCATCAGGAAAAACATAGTATGTGCTAGTTTTTTTACATTCTATTAATGTCAAGTCTTAATAAAACAATAACTAGGAACAATTTAAGGATAATACATAAATGCAATATTAATCTCATAATTATAATCTCATTATAATTTCATTTGCAATGTGCAATTATCCCATAAACTTTATCATATACATTTAAACATGTACAAGATAAAGAATACCATTAAATAATTGTCACTAAATTACATCCAAAGCGGATGACTATAGGGTATAAACTAACATAGGATACCATGAATATCATGAAAGGGAAAATAAAGATTCATAGAAGAGAAATACAAACAAGAGCAACTTATAGATTTGGATCAAAAGATGCAATTATTAAGTTAACTTTTTTCTTTTAGAATCACAAAACATGTTGAGTAAATAACTAGTATGAAATAAGGCAATAAAAAAGGGAATTTGTAGTTTGTTCAATATGAGATTCAAATTAGATACTTTTATAATGTGAAAATCTTTTTTTAACATTGTAAAATATTAATTAAATTTTAGTGAAAATATTAAGGGACAAAATATACCTTCCATCATATCCATATTAACTAAAAAAGAACAAAAGCAATGAATCATGATTATAAACTATGAGTAAAATCCTATAAATTTAAAATTTTTATAAAGAAAATTAAAAAGATTATACATCAAACTCTAAAAGAAACCAATTGGAGGAAGTAACATGCTTAAGTATGGCATTTTAAAACCAAACAATTGATTATAATTTTTTAATGTAAATATTCATGCTTAAAAATAGCAAACTATGTCAATATTAGTTGAAATTTAGTATTCAATGGAAATGAACAAAAATAAAGAAAAAAAGGAATCAAAGTTGAAGTACGATATTAAATAAAGAACAAACCTTAAGTAACTTAGACATGACCACCAAAGTTTCTTATTTTTTCGCACTTAAGTGAGACTAGAAGATATGAAATGAGACTGAGTTTAAGGTGTTATGGTCAATATTGAAGTTTTGATTTGGTCTACAAAACATATTATTCAGTGGCACAATTATTTTATGTTTTCACAAATTAAGAAATAATGTCTTAATTTACCTCCTTTTGTTGTTAAAACATAATATTCATAATCACCCAAGAAACTAGCAATCCAAGTAGAAAATAGCTAGAAATGGAATCACTAACACTATAATTCACAATAATAATATAAGTTATGCCAAAATATAAGCTATTAATCTAGTTATAAAAATAGCTAGAAATGGATTTACTAATACTATAGTCACGATAATAACATAAGTGATGTAAAAAAAATATAAGTTATGGCCTCAGAGTTGGTTCAATTTGTATAGCACACTTCTCATGTTCCTATTAATTTAAAGGTCTTATGTTCACATTGCAGTTGAAGAGATGCAACTCACTTTGAAAGCATGAAAAGATGAATGGTCAAGAATGGAAACATACTCCCTGCAAGTATCATTTTGATCGAGCTTATCACTTAACTTTAAGTCATTGGTTGGTGGTAAATGCTATAATGACTTATGTATATATATGCATCATTGCAACTAATATTTTCCTTATTACAAATCGATCATTCATTAATTAAGCAAGTGCACCTATTATTGGTATGCAATATAATGATAAATATAGGTTCATTCTCACGAAGAAGCGATATAGATTAGAAAGCCTAGCACTATGTACTAGTCTAAGGATAGGAAATTGAAAGATGATTTTTATAGATTTTTAGAATAATAAAATATAAACTAAAACTAAAATAAGATAATAACCAAGGAAATAACTAATAAGATAATTAATCAAAATATTCAACCAACTAGCTATGTTTAGATGAATACATCCTTTAATAGTACTTTTGACTTAGTGGTTCAATTAACATGGATTAAATATATTATCTAAACGATAGGATTTCTTAGACATTAAAATTGCACTCTCTCTAACTATAGCCTTTTACTCTCTGGTGATTAATTGGTAGCACTATCATTACTATTATTCTTTTAAATGTCCTATACTATATGAAATCTAATGAAAAATTCACATAACATTAGAAAGATCACATAGTTCTCTCTTGAACACCCTATTCAACCCCTTTTATCTAATTCGTAGTCCACTCATCAGTAGGCTCTGTCAAGTCATCTATATAGAAACTTATATCATATTTAAACATCAATACGAATAAATCAGTATTAAGACCAATCAAAGATAACCTACAAAAATATATCACATATTATAAATCAAATCAAATTGATCCATTCAAAAATAACACTAGGGCTTTTGATAATTATTAATTAAACATGCTTTTAGTATAACTTTGAGAGTATTTCACTTGTGTTTGAATTGTTTTATAAGATTTGATACTTAATGTAGCTTGTATTTTATTTATAGGCCTTATTTTAGCTTCCATTGAAGAAAGAATGAATTCAATCAAGTTAGATATAAGTTAGAGAAGTTTTTGTATGATTTTAGAGGAACTGGAATCAAATATGGACCTTAAATAGGCTATTATCTCATTTTATTTTGACTAAAAAAAATCTAGGATTTGGGTTTGAAAAGATAGAGAGGGATGTGGGACCAGAAAGATTTCATAAGGAGCCAAAATATGGTTTTTTTGGACAAGAAAGGAGTAAATTTGGAGATAAAGAAGGGGATCAATATTCAACTAAAGAACTTCAAGATTTCAAGATCCATGAGGATGAGTTCTTTTATTTTGTGTTCTTTTTTGACTATTGTTAGGTTTCTGAGTCTTATTATAAGCAAAATTAGGATGATTTAGAAGGAATGAACCCTAGAACTATTTTTTGATTCATTCTTTGATTTCATTAAAGTGTCGTTGAATTGTGATTTTTAGCATTCTGATTCAATTTTAAATATTATATATAAAGATTGAGAAATTATATATATGAATAGATTATGTCATGAATAATAAGAGTTGAATATAATCATAAGATAGGACCATACAGATCTTCTATAGTAGAGACAAATCTATCAAGGGAATTCATATAATGAGTTAATGCATTCATAGAGGTTTTGATTAGAAAGCGATATCAATCAATTAAATTAAAGACAAAGATTGTATTTATTGATAAATAATATGGTTATAAATTTGTAATTTCTACATGTCTAAGAAATTAAGGTCAATAAGTAAATCAAGATAAATTCAGGATTCTAAGGAATTCTTCATCTGAATCTTAATTACCAATTGATTGGTTTATTCTTGACTATTGATATTACTTATTATCATATTAGTAATTTTAGTTTCATTAATCTTTCCTTTGATTTAATTATTCTTTTTTAGATTAAATAACAGAAAATAGTTAGGATTAGTATTTATAATGCTCATGGGATCAATACATGTATTCATTATAATATACTCTAATAATGATAAGTACACTTACCTAGATGATCTTTAGTATTCTTTTGATTGGATATAGACATTACATCAATTTTCTGTCTAAACATAGAAAAGTTTTTAGTCTTAAAGAAATTTCAAAGAATTAAAATAAAAACCTTTTTTTTGTCTTTAAGCAAATCTATTCAATCATTCTTAACATAAAAAATGACAATTCTAAGAAATAATTTAATAAATCAATTAAAGAAATCAATATTATTCATTATTTAGTTAATTAAATTATTCATCCAATGGTTAAACATCTAGATACTTGCATTGGATCATAATTTAATAAATATTTAACCCAAAAATCCTTCAAACATCAACTTATTTTACATAACTCAACCTAATGCATAAATAGACATACATGTATAAGATTCTTAATATTTCAAATACACATGAGCATTTAGAGCTTGTTTGAAAATTCAATCAACTTTTTTATGTGAAAGTAAACACATTCTCATGAATTAATCTAATTATGCAGTTAGGTCACTATTTCAAATAGCTACTGGTACCACTCTTTAACTTCAACCTTTTCACTTAGATTAAAGCTAACATATTGAATTTATTTATGCTTACTTATTCACATACTTTTTAAATTTATTTACTTATCTATATTTTTAGCGAGGTACTAAAATGCCTTAAAAATGATATTTAATTAAAAATATGCAAAAATTATAATAATGCAAATTAATCATTCATTGTCATAATTATTAGAGCAAATTAGATAAGTAAGTTATCAATACTCATAACTATTGGCTTAAAATAATTGAATAACATAACAACCAAACTTGTAATGTGTCATTTTGATCAATTTTCTTTCATTGAAATTCTAGTTTAAGTTAATTGGGATAGAATTAACAAGTAAAATAAGGAGTATAAATAATCGATTCCCTCTCCACACTTGAGTTATTCATTTTCCTCAATATGAAAAATAAAGAATTAAAGAAAATATTAAAGATGATAAATATAAATGGATGAAAATAAGAGAATATTAGTTTATGGAAATTGTTTTATCTATTGTCCAAGGAATTTATGATCAACATTTAGAATTTACTTATACCATATAAGCAAACACAAATTAAAAAATAAAAAATGTAAATAAAATTTAATATTAAAATAAATCAGATTAAAGTATTAGATCAAAGTAAATGAAGAACCAAAAATAAGAATAAAACACGTAGGTTAAGAGTATAAAGAAAAGAAACTTGTAACAATATACATGACGTAAAAAAGCGAATAAAAACAAAAACCTCAATGTGTAATGGGCTTATGATCATGATTACTGTCCTCCTTTAATGCCATCAAGTATTGTTGAGGGTACTTGAAGTACCCTAAATGCTAAAAGTAAATGGAAAAATATTGCTCCATACATCTCAATTGTTGCCTGCTGCATCAATTTCTTAACTAGCTTTATGTAACTCAACATATTTCGATCGGTTAGCTTTAAAGGATTTTTCCCTGAGGAAAAAGCCTCTCATAGTTGGATTACTTGAAACCAAAATAAGATTAGAGAATCTTGGAAAGCTAAGTATTTTAGGGTCCCAATAGAAAATGCTTACTAACCACACTCACTATTCTTATGGAAGACTTGTTATTTACTACAAAGCATATGACATTCAGTCGACTTGTTAGAATCAAATGATCAAGCTATGCATCTCAGTATTTTCTTTTTTACAGGAGAAGATATATATGATCATCTCTTTTATTTATGCAAGTAACTTTTCTTTTCAGAGAAAAGACTTATGAAACAATCTAAAAAATCTCATCAATAACATTACCACACCTTAGATGGTTTGTGGGGATTTCAACTCAACTCTTTATAGATCAAAAGCTTAAGGAAACTAAAACTTAAGAAATTTGTCTATATACTTCAAATATTGTGTGGAAGTGCTCGATGAGATTGATCGTAAATATATGGGATGTACTTTCACTTGGTCCAATAAATAGAGCTCCAATTGGTTCATAAGACAGAAGTTAGATAAAGCTCTTTTCAATGACAATTGGTTGGCTCAATTTCCTAGAAGCATTGCTAAGTCTTCACTATTCTTGAATCATGCACTAATTGTAATGGAAAATATATTCTAGAAGATTGCTAAACAATGTCCCTTCATGTTTAATAACAATTTAGTCAATGAAATTGGTTTTTTAGAGGCCTACAGAAGAGGTGTAGAATTTTCTTTTGTAGGGACCAAGTAGTTTACTTATGTTCAAAAAATGAAAGCCATTAGAAACGAGCTCAAAATGTTAAACTCTTTAAATAGACCTTACACTAGATTTGTTCTAAACTCCACTAGAATGGAACTTGCAACTATTCAAGCTCAAATTGCTCTCACATCAAATGACCTACAACTCTTAGATAAAGAAAAAATAGTCACTTCCCAAATTCATACAAGTTGTTAAAAATCATGTTTCTCTACTACAGTAAAGGGCCAGGGTTAATTTTATTAAAGATGGTGATAATTGCACAAAGTTATTTTTCAACACCATCCTTGCAAGGAAAAACCAAAACAAAATCTATTTTATCACCTTCAAAAAAAGCTCAATGTTACAAAATCATCATGACATACATGATGAAGCAATAAGGTATTTTGACTCTCTTCTTGGCACTTTTAGTCCATCATTTGTTAAACTCACTAAACATTGTAAAATCACCCAAAGAAAGTCTCTCCTCAGGACTTGGATTTATTAATCAAACGTATGGTTGACAAAGGGATTGAGGATGTGGTGTTTGGTATGGATGGAATGAAAGCACCATGGCCTAATGGTTTTAATGGATAATATTGTTTCCAAAAGTCCTAATATCACCAGCTAATTTGTTAAAAATGCATACCATGAATTCTTCTCCAACGGTGTACTCCTTAAGGAAATCAATAGAACTTTTTAAAGTTTAATCCCTAAAGGTCCTAACGCCTCTTGTTTTGGAGATTTTAAAACCATTGCGTACTCTAACTTCCTCTACAAAACCATATCCAAAATCCTTGCAACTATATTAAAGTAAGTTATAACCCTTCTAATCAGTGACAACTAAGGAGCTTATTTGTGTGACAGGTAGATTGGTGACAATGTTCTTATTATGCAAGAGCTCTTAAAAGGTTACTCTAGATCTAGCTGCTCTCCTATTTCACCATTAAAGTTGATTTTCAAAAAGCTTTTCGGAGTGTAAGCTGGGATTTCCTATGGATGATGCTACAGGCCTATGATTTTCCTAATGTTTTCATTCGATGGTTAAAGGAATGTATTGGTTCTACTACCCTATCTGTGATGATTAATGGTAGTCACACAAAATATTTCAAAACTACAAGAGGCCATAGAAAGGGGGATGCCCTTTCCCGCTATCTCTTTATTTTATGGATAGAGACTCTTAATTCAATCATCAAGTAAGAAGTGGAATTCAATACTAACTTCAAGTATCATTCAAATTGCAAGAAGATTAGTTTAAATAATCTTTTCTTTCAGATGATATCCTTTCATTTTGTAGGGCTAAAAAGGATTCCGTTCAAACATTTATGAAGGGCTCTGTACACTTTCAAAATATTTTATGGAGTGTACATCAATTTAAGAGAAAGTCACTTCCTCATCTTTAAAACCATCACTATATTGGAGTCTCATATTACAACAATTACTAGAATGCACTCTGAACATCCTCCACTCTTGTATTTGGGGCTATCTATTTCTACCAGAAGACTCAATTTCATGGACTTCTCACTAGGATCAGTTCATTGATCAATAGCAACTCATGGCAGTTCCTTGATACATCGATGTACTTATAACCTATATACCATCTTAGTCCAACTATTCTAGACACTTTCTATTGGAAAGACCAACCTATACATAAAATATCCAATAAACTCATTAAGGACCTATTATAAAGAAGATATTTAAGGTTGATTGGTATATGATCTTTTGAAGTAAGGTCTTAACACTGAAAATCTCTTTTCTTTTATGGCTTACCATAAAAACAAACTTAACACCACTTACATACTCCTTACTTGCAAGTTGATAGAAAATGTCCTATGTGTTTAGTATATAAGGAATCAAGAGACCAATTATTTTTCATGTTCCCTTTCACCAACAACATATGGGAATTTGTTAAAATAAAATGCCTATGGCTTAGTCAAGGGAACTCTCTGACAAATATTACAAAATGGCTTTCTAACCAAGCTGCTATCTTCAAACCTAATAATTTGATTTTAACACCTACTTTGGGATTTCGTGTGTACATCATTTGGAAAGAAAAGAACTCTAAAATATTTACAAACCTCTTCGGTGGAGTCTCTCACATCAGATATCATCAATGGAATTATGGAGTTAGTACTACTGAACAATATTAGCCAGAATTGTAGCTCAAATTTGCTGTCTTCTCTAAATATCTAATTTAACTCTTCTCTTCATTTATATCTACTTCTTGTAAGCATATGCAAGAAAGTTTTGTAACTTGAGTAAGGGTGCCCCCTAAGCACTATGTCTTGTTTGTAATATTTTTATTTATTAGTTATATTCCATTTTCCTTTTTCAAAAACAAAAATATTTGGGTTGATGATAACCATGAAACAACTCATGGTCAACCTTAGAAGAGAGTCAAAATTACGTAAGTTTTTTTTTCAACCTTGTTAAATAAGGACTACCATAGAAGGCTACCTTTTTATTTGCACTCCTTTATTCTAAATATTTTAAAAAATATTTACCTAAGTTAAATGATTGTCATTCTACTTTATATCACAAGTAAAACATATTAGTAAGAGTAACTACACTAATTCTATCCCTCTTGTTAGTAATTATATAAGAAATTTCCTTATTAAAATATTCAAATGATAAAAGGATATGGATGCTCTTACTTTTTAACAGGTTATATATGCTCATTTTCTCTTAAAATTAAGCTCTAAAATTGTTAAGGGATATGGTTATTGATCTTATCATGGAATTTAACTAACAAACTCTTCTACTCCTCAAATTCCATATACCTAGATGTATAGAATGTATAGAACTTGTAATGCACCCTAAAATTATTAAACGACATCTCCATTTAATTTCTATCTAGCCTAAACTTGATTACCTTGCTTCGTATCTAGTTTTACATTTCAATTCACGCTAAACATGGTAAGGATATTAATGGTAAGCTCCCTATAAGAATACTTAGCACTATTTAGAAACATAATTAACCCTGAGTTATTTTGATAAAAGTGTAATTTTAACCCTATTGATTTTGTCATAATAAAATTTAAATCTTAGCATTTGAGAGCATTCAATTACAACCATAACATTTTTATAATGTTTAAATTATACCATAAGTAGATGAAAAATTAAATGGAGATAAATTTTCATCAATTAAGTGCCACATCATTACTAACGTAACACTTTTTTATTATTTTTAAACTAACATGACATGTCTCTTTTCATTTTCTTAAATTTGTTAGTGGGAACAATTATACCACATGGTGTCCTTGTGGCATAGTGGGGCTAGTTGTTAAGTTTTATAATGAAAATTTTTAATATCGCAAGTATATGGATCATAATTTGTAGTACAAAAAGTATCATTCCGAAGAGGACTAATTGGATACATAACAACTTGAATAAAACTTTATAAAAGATACTAAACATTGATTTGAATTAAAATAAATAATTCACATTGAAACAAATAATAAAAAATAAATAACTGCGCTACCAATAAAATATATTTGATTAAAGTTAGAGACTTAGAAATTATTCTATCCTTATTTTGTTTTCCATTTATCTTATTAATTCAATTTATGTTTGAACCTAGATATACTAAGGTTTTGATTACCCTCTCTCAAGTTCTAATTATGTAATCCTAATTGAATTCGATAATAATATAATTGTAATATCTCAATTCACAAAAATACTCCTAACTATTCAATTAGATTTGAAGCAATCCTAACAATAATTAATTTCACAATTAAGATCTCTCTTTAATTGTTAATTATTCTAATAATTGTAGGTCTATTAAGCTACCAACTCTTATTGTGCACCTTAACACAAATAACTTGATTCACTCTCTCGATTTATTACCAAGTATAAGCATAACAATTATTACAAAGCATTGATAGATGTATTGAATTCAACAAAAATAAAGTTCAACAAAAAACAATTCAAGAACAATCCCTAATATGGATTTAGAAACCCATAATCATGTTAAACATCATAAAAATTCAAGAAAATGAAAGAAATAAAGGGAAAAGAAAGAAAAACTAGTTGGTGTCTTTATCTAGAAATCTAGAATTCTTTGAAGTTCTCTTGATGTCTCTCTCCCCTTGATATTCTTTAGATCTGGCAATTGCTATGTTTCTTTGGGTTTTTTCTTATCTTTAAATAGTTATTAAGGCTTTTAGGATTCTTTCTAGGACTTTTCCACTTAATTTGGTTCCAAAATAGTCCCAAAATGTCAAAAGTATAGAAAAACTTGGGATTTAGAAAAGCTGAAATTTATTGATTGTCACTTTTATGTCACGATTGTGAAATGGCTGCATGCATCCAAGATCTTCTCTTTTCTTCACATTCCTACTTTCATCTACTCATAAACATATCAAACAACTCATGAAACATAAAATGAAGATTAAATTCTTGCTCTAAACTAATCAAACACTTAAAAACACATACAAGCACTAACAATAACACAATTCTAAGCCTAACATATGATAATCAGTCAAGAAACAATTAAAATCACAATCAAACATTTAGAAAAACATCCTATAATGTATACCTATCAACATCTCCACGTTCAAACCTTTGTTTATCATCAAGAAAAACTAAGAACAAAATCAAAGAAAACATAAAAAACATATAATCCCAAAATCATATAACAATGCAATAATGGTACAAAGGCATAAATCTTATGGAATTATCTTAACATCAAACATCTATCACTCAAAAATTGCCAACATACTACCTTATTCCTTTCATGTTTAAAGTGATTTGAATATATGTACCAATCAAAATATTAACACCCTATTCATACACCTATGACACTTATAAGCATGCATTTATTATTATTGATCAATCAAATAAGCAAACTATCACTAAGTAACCTTTCATGAAAATTCTTGCTATTTGTAAAATATTAATAGGTTTCATTTATTATAACACCATTTTTTTTATATGTTCTTTAACGATAACCTACTCTTTTTGATGTGAAGGAAAACACCTTATCATGAATGTCGCTTATTTACTCAACTAGGCCAAGTTTTTAATTTAGCTTGGTTGAAAAGTCATACTAGCCTTTTGAGTCTAGGACAGACATTTTGTTATGAATGCCCTTGGATGCTCAGCTATATCACAATTCTCAGCTGGCTATCAAATCTATTCTTATCCTAATTTTCTTAAAAAGTGCTATAGGAATAGGAATTTTATTTAATACACATTTTTATCATTTAATTTTCTAGCCTACCTTATTTCTTCTTAATCAATAACTCTCATAAAAGGGTACTAATAATGCTAACTTATTCAATTGAATATAATTATAAATGTGTATGAACAAAAGTCAAAAAGTGAAAGAATATGTGTCCTATCCTAATTAACATAATTAGAGTGGAAAAGACTTCTCTCTTTACTTGCTTTTTATCTGACTTCTCACTACTTGCTTTTACCATAATATCCCTGTAACTTTCCATTTTTTAGAATCAATTTCTACTGCACCTAGTTTGTTTCTTCTTCTACCAGGCAACTACAACCTCTGCGGCTAAGGTTTCAACCTTGATGGAAGGCCTTCTCAAGGCCTTGTATATAGTTAGAGAGAAGGGGAATCCTTTATAGCTCCAGAATATTCCCTGCTCTCTCTAGACAGTCACTCCTCGTAAAGTTTAAAGGAAAGGAAATAAAGAAGAGGAATGAAGAAAGTGCAAATGTTGAGGAAAAACTAGATGAATCTCATCCTTTTGGAGCTCAGAGGAACAAATTTTACACACAACACAACAAAGGTCTCTCACCTTCCTGATTAGTCACTAATGTGATTCCTGACTTTTTTGGAACCACCTGAATAGGAGTTACCTACTTATTGTCAAAGATTGGGTAAATGACCTTATCATTGAGAAGCTTTAGCACTTCCTTCTTCACGACTTCTATCATTGGAGGATTTAACCTATGTTGAGCTTGACTTGTAGACTTGGCATCCTCCTCCATAAAAATATGATGCATGCATATAGAAGGGCCTATTCCTTAGATATTTGCAATTTTCCATCCGATGGCCTTCTTATGCTCTCTTAGCATTTGAACTAGCTTATCTTCTTAATCCAAAGTCATCTCTGCAGAAATGATAATTAGAAGAGCCTGTTTATCTCTAAAATTTGCATACTTTAGGTGGATAGGTAGTGGCTTTAGCTCCACTTCAGATACTTGCACATCAGAAGGTAATAGCTTTTAGTGAGATTTGGATAACTGGATGGAAGCCGAATCATACCTTTTAGGAGAACACAATAATTATTCCAAGGTAACTGCCATTTTAATTAGCTCTTCTCCCACTTCAACATCATTGATGGTTTTTGATTCCATATGCCCAGTCAAGACTATTTCTAACAGATCCTTGCAACTTAATTTAAACATTTCATGCACTAGAGGATCAATCACATCAACAGAGAAAACAAAGTGATCATTATGAGGATGTTTCATGGCATCAAAAATTTTAAAATGAATCACTTCCCCGTCAAATTCTGTCATCAAGGTACCCTTATGAACATCTATCTTAATGTGAGCTGTATTAAGGAATGATCTCCCCAACAAGATAGTTATTGGATTGTACACATTTTCATCGTTCATATCAATAACATAAAAATTCACATGAAATAGCAATTTATTCACCTGCACCAATACATCCTCAACTACACCATCAAGATAAGTGTTAGTGCAATCAACTAATTATATGATAACACTATTCTTTCAAAGGGCCCAGCTTTAAGGAAGTATAAATTGAACAAGGCATAAGATTAATTGGAGATCTCAAATTCAACATAGCCCTATGAATCACAGTGTTACTAATTTTATAGGGAATAGTGAACATATACGGATCCTGACATTTTTGAGGTATCTTCTTCTTAAAAACTGCAAAAATGTTCTCACCCATAATAACCTCTCAGCTTTCTTTTATTTGTATATAGTTCCTTCATAATTTTGTGTACCTCTTTACTTGCTTAATTACATTTAGTAAAGGTATGTTCACTTCTACCTTCTAAAAATTCTCTAATATGTCTTTATCTTTATCCTCCTTGTTCATTTTTTCTAATCTGTTAAGAAAAGGTAGAGAATTAGTCTTAACACTACTAGGGCTTTTAAAGTTTACCTTTGTGCTAGATGAGGGTTTTCTTTATTTCCCAACTCCTTCTCGATTTTTTCTTCATTGGCAATCCTCAGAGATGTTGTCTTAGGAACCTCAATTTCCTTTCCACTTCTCAATTTTATAGTATTGGCATTCTTTGGGTTTACCTTGGGTTGAGATGGCAGCTTTTGTCCA
>JAOTJB010000210.1:28061659-28074566 GCA_027123815.1 Erythroxylum minutifolium
AATCCTTCATCTTGTTAATCATATCACTGAATTTGCTTCTTCCTTCACCACCCACACATGCATCCACACCATTCACGTATGCATCAATCCACAAGCATGGAAACATAGACCACTCACGCATGCATCTAATTACGTACATTAAAACCTCATCTTAATGTCATTTACGCTACTATAAAACTTAAAGCATAACTTACTTGTTTTAACCTTTAAATTCTTTAGCAAAATTACAAAAAAGGGGAGAGCAAATAAGAGATTTCAGTGGATGGAAAAAACACAAGGATTTAGCAACAATCAAAAACCTCAAATGGCTGAAGATTTTGTAAGGCGTAACGTGGATAAGCTAATAACACAAAAATACCTAGCTAGGTGTTTCGGTGATGAAGAGAAAGGAAAAAGATGATATTTTTGATGGTGAACAACAAGGGAGCTGCAGAAACTTCCTTGCCCAAAAATGTGACTTAGGTGTCTCATTTGTGTCTTCACACATGTCTCTAATATATGTCCATCGTTTTTCACCTATGTAAAGTGCACTACCATTTGTCTATTAGCTATTAGTCCACATGTCAGACATTAATAGGTCCATTTGTCACTCCATAATTAGTCCACTTATCCTTCACCTAAGCTACCAAATGTTACACTTCCATTTGTCTCTTATTTCTACATTTTTCCCCAGTCTAAAATACCCCAAATTTTTGATAAATTTTCAAAATAATACCAAAAATAATAAATCAATTGCAATACATACCAATTCAATTTTCAAGTCAAATAATACACAATTCACATTTTAATCACAGTAAAATCACTTATACTCGAAAATGTCAATGAATGCATGCATAATTATTTTAAGGAGCATCAACATTATTCACGTATATGTATATTCCATATGATGCATGAAATGCACTTCTAAATTCTCAATAAGCTCTAATATATAGTATCCTAGTGTTCTAACCCTAATCATGGGATAATGGGATGTTACAACCATGTTTGATACAGGACCAGAAAAGTTTATCAACTATAAGAGGTTCCATTTAACCTTCATTACATCATTGATCATAGAGTTGCACTCTTTAGCCAAAATAATTTTGTTAAAAATTTAAGTGCCTTTAAGTTGAAATTTTTTTAGTTTAAGTTATTGATTTAAATATTCTATGGTTCCTTTCCCTCTATATCACATAAATTATAAAACTAATTATATTTTTAATATATATTTTGCTTCGCTTTGCCTTAAAATTAAGTCTTATATGTCCCTTCAACAATGTCTGTCCATTGGTTCTCGTACAGTGTAAATTACATATCATTAAAAGTTGATTCCAAATTGTAGTGGAGAATTGGAATTAGAAAGCAAATGTCTTAAGATTCATTCTTAAAAATTGTATAGAACATAAGTTGCTTTGTTTGTATTGCATCTATCCATAGTTTTGAGCATTTTCTTGAGTTCCAGCAGAATGATGAAGAAGATGATATGTGCTTAATTACTCTTGTGATTGGTCAATATACATTGTCTTTAGAAGAGTCACGGCTAGTGGTAGACACAAGCTAGTAAGATTTTGAGCCTTTATAGATTGACACACGCATATAAATCTTGTTGTCTTTTGTTTATGTGTGACCTTCATGACATGTACATCCTAACTTTAGTTTAATTTTTATATTCAAGACCACATTTTTATCACATACATTAACATGGAAATGATATAGGCATTCTTTGTTTCACAACTTACATTAGACAAATAATTTACCTTTTAATATGAATTTTCCCTTTATAAAGCCTCTTGAGCTTTATTAGCCTTTCTTTTTGTGCTAACCACATTATATTCTTTAAACCTAATCACATATCCTACCCAAGTCTTAAAGCTAGTGGAGCATTTGTTAATTCTCAATGATTAAGGATGCACAAAAGTATAAGTGTGGGGGTGTACATATATATGGGTTGGTTATTAGGATTGGAATGTCATTTTATCTCTCATCAATGAATTCCAAATGTTGATGTAGCTTCTTTCAATTTTTATCGAAAAAAAGGAAGAAGGAAAAAGAAAGAAAAGGATAAAAACAAAAGAAAAAGAAAAAGAAAAAGGAAAGAAAGAAAGAAAAAAAGATTTGTTTAAATAAAAGTATTAAAAATGAAATGCATATGTTTTTCACAATTATTGATTATTAGTTTTTCCTCCTAAAGTTATATGGAATGGGTGATTTAAATATGATGCATATAAGGTAGATGATGTTTTGATGTGTTGTTATCATTGATTTTTATGAGTGATCCCTTTTAACCAGTTATGCTTCATGAGGTTTATGGTGTTAGAGCTTAAATGTAATATGTGGAGCATAGTTTACATTTATCATAGCTAATGTACACAGTTGTAAGTAAATGTTAGTTTTTAAGCTTGATGTCATATTGAGTGTTTTTCTTATTTCACTAGCTTTGATGGCTTTTACACTGCACTATCAAAATACATCTCACCTTAATCCTTACACATATTACAACCTTTAACAAAGTCCTTTGGTTCATGATTATGCATGTGAATCTTAATAGTGGAGAAATGAAATGATTTCAAAATTGTGGAATGTCATAATCATGAATGGTGTTTAAATATACCTATGGATCAATGTCATTAACATATACTTTGTCCAAGTCAATCATTAGATTACTCAGTTTTTGGGAATGATGGTTAGCTGTTCATGAGTAGAAGCATTGAATGTTGAGTTCTTGTTATGGTTTTATAAGTTATTTCTCTCTGTTTATGATCATTTATTCTTAGAAAATATGGAAAATGTATAAGTGTTTTGGTTTGTAACTTTGATTTTATTATTTTGCCCGAAGACAATCAAAAGCTAAGTGTGAGGGAACTTGATATGTGCTTAATTGATTTTACATTTATTCTATAAAACTTAATGATTAGTGTTATGAATTGTTTAAGAAACTTATTTTGGTTCATATTTGTATTTAGGTACAATTTGGAAGCATAGGAGCTAAAGTGAGTGAAAGAACATTCTTTGAGTCGTCCTCTTGAGATGCACACTTAATTGTATTCATAGAACAAGAAGATATATAATGTAGTGTAAAGCTTACAACCATATATCAAAGTTCACGGCCATGAACTTCATGATTTAGACATCAAAATTTATGGCCGTGTATTAAGGAGCCACTGCCATGACTCAAAATTCACAGTCTTGACTTAAAGTGCATTGCTGTGGCTTTCATTATTTGAGCTGCCCCGAAAACTAATTTTTTATATAAATAGAACATTTTGATGAGAAAAATAGGGATGAATCATTTTTGGACAAAATGAGGGTAGCATGTAGATTTTGGAGACCAATAGAGGGCTAGGCTTTCCCAACTTAGTTCAAAGGTCAAATCGTAATCAAAGGCACATTTTGGTCATATCTACATTGTGTTATTTTTGTTATTTTATGCTTATTAAGTTAGGTATTGTGTAAGAATGATCTGAATGGCTTGTTTTTATGTAAACCAATTGCTATAATCTTTAATACAATATATAATCATTGTATTTTGGGTTTATTAGTAGCTACTAATGATTTTGAATTATTAGGGATAACGTAACCTTGGTTAAATGACCTAAGCTTATGTGGTTCTTACCTTAATTAATCTATTTTCCTAACTCGTAAAGTGACTATCGACTAAATCCAAAGAGCTTGTTTTAGGTTGTTTGATGGTTAGGCTTAGTTAAAAAGTTTTTCTAAATTGAAAATGACCTAAGGGGAAAATGGGGTTAATGGAGCTTACTGTTAACCTATAATTAATAGTTGCTAGAAGAGGTATAAGAATAACAATTCAATAGAGTATGCTTAATTATGTGTAGGTTGAGATTGAATAGATGGCTTGATCCCTAGCGCATTCATCACTTTTCGCATTTTTATGTTGTTTGATTTAATTTCCTTTTGTTAATTTAGTTTAACTTTATTTAATTTCTTTTTGTTAGTTTAGTTTAACTTTATTTTCTTATTTGGAATTAAACAAAACTACTCATAACTTAAACACCAATTCGTTTCATTTCAAAAGCTTTATATACACTCTCTGTGGGATTGAACTAGACTCATCACTAATTATAGTTTTAATTCTAGTTATTTTGTTAGTATTACGATGTGTTATCGGTTTTGGTGCCATTATCGGGAGTGTGGTTTTTTAGTTTTTGTTCTTAAATTTAATTGGTGATTTGAATATACTTGTTTCAAATTAGTTTTCATATTTTTTTCTTTATCTTTTCACTTCTTTTGTGTTTGCATATAAAAAGAAAACAATAAAGGGAGTATATCACTATTGGATATTATCAATGCTATTGATGGAAAATTTTCCTATAACTTATATTCTCAATCCTATAACCAAGTTTGGAGTGATCATTCGAACTTTAGTTATGGATCGGATGGCTAGCAAGACTACTTCCTAAATGAGCTATAGGATGTATAATAATTCTCGTATATACAAGAAGCCTCTTATTCCAACTCAGGTACATCTCTGGAAGATTTAGTTATGTCTTTTGCTATTAATATCTTATAATTTTAGTAGGATATAAGTTCTATAATCCAGAGCTTGGTAAGCTAGATGGGTCAACTTATGGTAACTATCAACTACCTAGCATCACAAAGTAAGGAGACACAACCATATCAAAGCAAAGTGTACCTAAGGAACATTAGTGCGAAAATTGTATAGAGTGGTGATGAGCTTGATAATCTTAAGAGGAGTACTCAAGGAATTGCTTGTCAAGAAGAAGTGGAGAAGGAGCTCAAAGGAGACAAAGATATATAATTTAGCTCAAAAGTGAGTACCGAGTCCATAATTACTGTTAAGACTAGCCCTTAACATTTACCTAGCAGATTGGAGAAATTAGACAAGGAAGAAAAGGATGAAGATATATTCGAAATATTTGAAGAATGCAGGGACTTAGTAGAGATTAAGAGTTTGAAGATAAGGAAGATGTTGAATTTGAGAGGTCGTTAACTTAGGCCCTATCATGAAGAAGCTTGAGTAGAGAAAACACAAACTATAACACTTAAAGATCATAATTTTGTCACATGATGAGGAAAACGAGGACTTGAGCAAACAACAATAAACAAAAGCACTTCCGGGGAGGCAACCCAAGGGAATTTTATTTCTTTTCCTTTACATTTTTGTATTTCTTTCTTATATGTATATATGTTTTAAAGTTTGTTTGTTTCTTCCATGTTGTTAAGTTTAAAAAGAATAAAGATAGAATTAACAAACAAACAAACATTTTCTCTGTCTCTATTACTTCTAGGATTAAATAATCACAATTAAATAGTGAATAGACCAAAAAAATCCATGGCAATTTGAGCATGTACTTTTTCTCTTGTGATTGGTCAGTATGCATTGTCTTTAGGAAAGTAGTGGCTAGTAGTAGACATAAGCTAGTGAGATTTTGAGCCTTTATAGAATGACACATTCATAGCAATCTCACTATCTTTTGTTTATATATGACCTTTATGACAAGTACACCCTGAATTTGTTCTGATTTTCCATTTAAGACCACATTTTTATCACATGCATTAATATGGAAATGATATAGGCATTCTTTGTTTTACAAGTTATATTAGCCAAATATAACCTACCTTTGGATATGAATTTTCCCTTTGTTAAGCCCCCTTGAGCTTTATTAGCCTTTCTTTTTATGTTAACTATATTACATGCTTTAAACCTAACCAAATGTCCTACCCAAGCCTTAAAACTAGGGAGCATTTTTTAATTATTTATGATTATGGATGCACAAAACTATAAATATGGGGGTGTGCATATATATGGGATGGCTATAATGATTATAACATCATTTTATCTTTGATCAGTGAATTCCAAATGTTAATGTAGCTTCTTTCAATTTTATCACAAAAAAGAAGGAAAAAGAAAGAAAGGGAGAAAAGCAAAAGAAAAGAAAAAGGAAAAGAAAGAAAATAAGATTTATTTAAATAAAAGTATCAAGGAGAAAATGCATATGTTTGGTAAAGTTATTCATTATTAGTTTTTCCCCCTAAAATTGTACGGAATAGGTGATAAGTGTAAATTTCATCATGTTTTAAGGCTTAGTTTGATATGTATTTAATTGTTAATTAAATCGTTTAGTATATGTTTAGGTTAAAATTGTGTAAGTTTGTTAATTATTTGTGTTTAAGGGCTTTATGGGTTAATACAAGTTTTTGAGCCTAAATATTATGTTTTTAAAGTTCCTTGATGTGATTAGTGTTTCATGGTCAGCATCGAAGAAAGGAGAAGTTTTAGAGATATTCGGGTTGAAACAATAGCCTACGATCGTGGCGCAATAGGCCACGATCATAACATAAGCACCAGAGTTAGCCCGCGATTATGGCCCACATGCCACAATCGTGTTAGAAGCCCAGGACATGGCCCACGATCATAGCCTGCATATCACAATCATGACAGAAGGCTCAGATGTGGGCCACGATTCTGGCCTATGTCTAGCAAACGCACAGACACTCAAGAAATTCAAGTCTAGAGGGATGTTTAAGACCTTTCGACCCCGAAAAAACTCTAAGACTGCTCAAAACATAAGGGAATATTGAAAGAACAAGACAAAGAGGCAAAGAGAGATTTTGACATCGATAGACCTGAAGAAACCCTAGGAGAGATTGGGAAAGAGAAGAAGGAAGAGAGAAGTGGAGAAGAAGCTAACTTGACATACTTCCTAGATCAGGAGTTTCCCGAAATGAATGCTATCGTTCGCTTAGATAGTATTTCCTATTTTTTTTCAATTTTATTATTGTATAGAATTGGAATAACAGTTTGATAATATGATTTTTGAATGTTGAGTATGTTCTAAACTCACATTTGGAGTTTTATCTTTGAATTATTGAAATTTGAATGGTTATGTATTGTTGGATTTGTTGTGGTTTAATTCTAGAAGTGCATAATTCGATAATAAATTGAGAGGGTGAATCAAATGAAAAATAATTAAATTGCTTAATAAGAGTTAAGTGATTTAATAGGTCAAAAATTAAATCAAATTGGTAAATTATGCAAAGAGAGGTCTTGCATAGGTTTTTGATAGTTTATTAGACAACTTCAGAACTAATTAAGGTTTTGGATAAGTAGTTAATTGAGAGATTACAATTTCCATAATCTAATTAGGGTTTATAATTTAGGGTTAATGGTTATAACTCGAGCGAGAGTAATCAACCCTAAGATTGTCTAGAACAAATAATATGGTAATTCATAATCAGTTAGGTTAGTGTTAAGGATAGGTAAAATTCCCTTTCTCTCATTTGATAATTTCCTTAAATTGATTCTTTGGTGTGTGTTGCAACTGCTAAATAATTAATATTTTCATGTTTGATTCTTAATTTGATTGATTAAACTTAATTCCCGTTTTAGTTTCGTTTTATTTTAAGTTTCTGCAATTTATTCTGACCTTAGATATTAGGATTAGATAATCCCTCCTCGTGGGTTCGACACTTTAGTTACTATGCTAACAAACCATGCGCTTGCAGATTATAGAGGGTATTTATTAAAACTTACACAAATCAAACACCCGATCAAGCTTTTGGCATCATTTCTAGGGATGCAAATAGTTTAATTCTTTAATTTAATGGTTTTTAGTTAGTTTTTATTTTCTGTTCTTTCTTTCTCTTTATTTCTGAATTCACGCTTTTGCACGAACACAAGAGTCACGAGAAGTTCAAGTCATGCAGTTGAACTCTTAGCGTTAGATATCACTCGATTATAAGATCAATTAGGAAAGCTCAATGTGAAAAAGAAGAAGAAATCGTGAAATCAACAACGGACAAGGAATTTAAGTAAGATTTAGGTCACGGAGCAAACTAAAGATGTCAATAACGAACCCTTACAGATTTCATAAGACTAGGGTTCAATGTAGCTAAAAAGGAGTAACTAGGCCACTCATAAAAGTAGCTTCTTTTGAAATTAAACCAGCCCTCCTAAACACGATTTAACAGAATGCACAATTCTATAGACTAACGAATGAAGATCCCAATGCAGATATAGTGAATTTCCTTAAAATCTATGATACCTTTTGGTACGATCAGATGTCAGAGGATGCGGTAAGAATTAGGCTCTTTCCTTTTACCTTAAGAGATAGAGCAAAGGCCTGATATCATTCTCGTAGCCCAGCCAATGTCACAACTTGGGATCAACTAGTTCGTGCATTTTTAGATAAGTATTTCCCTTTACTAAGACCGCGAAGATTATCAAGGAGATTACCAACTTCTAGTAAAGTGATGGGGTATTGATATATAAAGTGTGGGAAAGATATAAAGATTTGCAACAAAAATTCCCTCACCATAACTTACCTAAGGAATTCTTGTTGCAAACATTTTATAATGGAGTAACCTGACATACAACAGGCACGATTGAAGTAGCTACAGGAGGATCACTGATGATAAAAACGGTATATGAAGCAGAAGAGTTGATAGAGGAGATGGAAAGTAATAGCTGCCTATGGATGAGGAGGGGTAAACAATCCTTACTTTAACACATACAACCCGGGTGTAAGAATGACCCTAACTTCTTGTGAACGAACAATGCTGGAGGATAGTTTAGACCTCAAGGACAACTATACTTGCAACAAGATAAACCAAGCTCAATGAAATCCAAGTTGGATAGGATTTTAGATAAATCAGTAGCATGGAGGATGCACATAGGAGGCTTGAAAGCAAATTCAAGCAAGTCACTAAGAACCATGCCTCTTCAATACATAATCTAGATGTCTAAATAGGTCAAATAGAGGAGGCAATTTCTACTCGGAATGCAGGAACCCTTCCTTGCAATATTGAGTTTAACCTAAAGGAACGGATCATGGCCATTACTTAGACCTAGGAAAAGAAACTTAAACATTCGAAAGAAGACGGAGATGAGGAAGAAGGACAAATAATTATCGAATTCCTTCCAAGTGAGCTCGTAATCGAGCCAATTGAGGAACCTCGACCTGAATTTCCATACCCTATTTTAGCTTAGTGGAAGTCAATTTCAACTAGGGCAACGAGGAATTCTAAGAATGTTGAACTAAACAAGGTTGAGGACATAACGGAACATCTAAAAATAAGGCTCACTCTAAAGGAATCAGTTAAGAAGAAGGTTAAGGAGTGTATAGTAGAAGAACACCCTAATATAGAATAGAAGAAATGGGACCCATGGGATTTTAAAATTAGGGTTAAAAGAGTTAGAACCATAAAAATGCTAGTGAAGATGGCAGAAAGAATAGTTCATCGACCGAAGGGGATTATTAAAGATATCCAAATGTAGATTGGTGTTTTTACCTTCCCTACAAACTTCTTTATATTGGATATCATAGAAGATGTGGAAACCCCTATAGTCCTTGAACGATCATTCTTGGCTACTGCCCACTCAATATTTGACGTTAATAGGGGTGAACTAACTTTGAGAGTTGGAGAAAACCAAATAACCTTTATTATATTAAAGAAAAATAATAGCTCTCTTACCTCCAGTTAACACCAACAAAACCAAACTTCGAAAACAATGGGAAGATATTGAGGGCCCTGGGAATGTGTTTAGAAAGAAATGATTGCAGAGGAGAAGGTGAAGGAAGGTAAAGCAAAAGAAAGGTGTAGCCCAAGACATAGTAGCTCATGTGCAAATGCAAAAGGTCGATGACTACATTACCATTGCATTATTCATTAGAACCACCTTAAGCACAAGAAGATTATTGAGCTACTGACGTTAAAAGAAGCGCTGCAAGGGAGGCAACTCATGGATTGTTAACTTGATCTTATTTCCTTTGATTTTTAGACAGTTTGAATTTTGTAGTTATGTTATTTCATTTCCAAAAAAATCAAGAAGGCATAAGACTTTAATATGAATTAGATGATCGAGGAAGTAAGAAAACAAAAGGTGAAAGCGCTATAAAGAGTTAAAAAATGATTTTAGCAAAGTGTAGAAGGAAAAAAATAAAAAATTGGTGGAAAACTGTAGGCCATGATCGTGGCCTACTGTAGGGTAAAAAGGGACAATCAAATTTCAGTTTCATTTTTTACCATTTTACCATCCATTTACCTATATATTCGTTTCTTACTTCACTTTTTCACTCACTTTTATTTTAACTTTATCTATCTAAGTTTAGAACCTCCAAACACTCTCACTTCTCTCTAATCAAATTCCAAACTTCCATTCTCTTCCAACTTCTACCTACTTGAAAGCTAGTATGTTGTGCATTAAGCAATCAGCAAAGTGTGATCAATCATCAAGATGAAATCAAGTCTCAGGATGAGGGTGAAGGAATAGGGCAGTTGGTTACATAACACCTTTTCTGATCTTCTCAGCTGTAGAAGGTAACTGCTTTCACTCTCTTTGCAATAAAAAATTATAGTTCCTAAATATTTTCATTTTGAGACTTTAGATAGACCAGAATTGAGAGACACGGTCAAAATTTTAGCTGAGAGAATTCAATGGGTACAGTTTATTTAATTTCAATACCCAGTTTATGAAGAACTTACCTTAGAATTCTTAACATCCCTTCAATTCAAATCCAATAAACCTAGGTAATTTGGGTTTAGGTTACAGGGACAACCTTATTAGCTTAACTATAAATCTTTGTATGAAATTTATAGTTTCCCCAAATCATCCGTAGTGGATTAGCACGATGATTTTCGTGTCACCCCCTACTAGACTGAATTAACTGGGTTAGAGTGTTTTGACAATAATAATGCACACATCAACATCATCAGGAGCCATGAACACTTGTTGATGCATAAATTCATATGTCAAACTATTTTTGACAAAATGGAAACCAATAGGTGTTCGACGAAGGAACTTTTCCTGTTATGGGGCATGGGCTATAGCATCTCAATTTACCCAAACACCCACATCTTTAACGCAATTATTGCTTCTTAACATAAGAGAAGCAATAACTTAGGAATTGTTTATTTGGTTTTGACTATAGCTAATTACTATAGAGTTGAGTGCAAAGGATTCATAGTCTACTATCCTGAATTCATGAACCATCATCATCTGTGGCGAGCTGAAATCCTGAAGTCCCATAATGTGGAACTTCGAGATATTGTTGCCAAAGAACATGTTAAGATCATGACCAATCAAATGAGTTCAAGTGCTCAGCAACAATAAGAAAAGCATTTGATCAGCGAGGAGTCCGATGAGGATGAAGAAACAGAAGAACCGAACTAGAAGAAAGTACTTGATACAATATCTACAAACACCAAGGTAATTACAGATACACTTGCAGATAACTCTAGGAGAATGGAGGAGATGGTCCAAACTCAATGACGTTAGAGCCAGGATATACATTATATCCATCATTACTTCGATGCTTAAGGCGTCTGACTGCCACCTCCGACACCATCCCTGTCTTTATAACTATGAGGCTTTTTTCTAAACCTTTTTCTTGTAAATTTAGTCTTTATTTTATTTTTATTTTTACCTTAATTTATGTTTCTTCTTGCCATGTATGTTTCTTTACCTCCTTCTCACATTGAGGACAATGTTTTATTCAAATATGGGGAGGGTTATATGTTTTTCTTTTAATGTGAATTTTGCATATTGTATGATAGTTTGTCAGGTTGCATTTTGTGAACTGTGTGAATGTGTCAATGGCTTAGATGGATTGAAATTGATTTAATTTTAAATGTAGTCCATTGGATTGTGAAGATTCATTAGCTCACAAAATTAGTGAATTGGGTTCTTTGGCTAGCTATGCAAGTTGAATTAGGATTTAGTGTAAGTCTGTCACCCTCTAAATTGTCATATTCATTCATAATTTTAGGTCTTTCGACTAAAGTAGCTCTGCTAGTATTTTTTATGAAAACGAGTAACTAAAACAACAAAGTAGGCAATAAATTTTTTTCTTAATTTTAAATAAATAACTATTCCACTGGCCTTCGGGTTATGAATAGACCTAGTAGCTAGCTGAGAACGTGATGTAGCTGAGTAACCAGATTGACACGTATCACAGATGTGTACCTCCGCATCAAAAGTGTCACATATCACTCCTACAAAGCATATGCCTAAACATACAAGAGGATATTCGAAAACATACTCTATGAAAATGGTTAATTATGGCAACAAGACTAACTCATTAAAGGCATCAAACATATCATAAGCATTTTAAGTCTTCAATTCTTCCCATTTCATTCACAAATATAAAGTCACAAGTCATTACAATTCACAACCCACATATACATTAAACAACATTTGTTTGAGTTCAATCTCAATACCAAAAATATAACATGAGATGGGATGCTAATACATAAGATATCTATCTAGTTTCTCAGATTCAACTGATCAGACATTTGAGCCATTCTTGTCCCAAAAAATACAAGTACTAGACTTCTACTATGTCACCTTAGTAGCTAGAATTGCCTTAAACCTAAAATACAACATTATAATTTTGATGAGTTTGTGAACTCAATGAGCGAACCATCATCGATGTATTCATTTAAGTTAGATCACAAAAACAAGTTATAACCTAATTCAACAAGCATATCAAAACATCTAGTAATGAATACCAGATCACATTTCATCATACTTCAATATGTACATCATATAAGCTAGCATTGCATATCACAACACATCCTCCATTTATTTCAACAATGATTCACTATTTCAAAACAATTAATAATACATTTCATTTCAATCATTTGATACATGTAGGGATGTATATGTAATTGCACATATGTCTCCATTTTCACTTTTACTTTGTTGTGACCAAGTGCCAATCGACCCATTTTATTGTCCCGTATTTATAGCAGACACCGAGATTATTTCTAGCCCGTATCCAATGTGGATATCGAGTCCGTGTCATCAGAGGCTCTTTTTCACAATCCTCAGCTCAAAGTTCTTTTCCCACTTCGGTCGCTCTAGTCTTAACTCCTTTATCTGATCATGCATTTCAATGTGATGAGATGCATCATTTCACATGCCATGCTTTCATTTCAGTATACT
>JAOTJB010000210.1:28153754-28164065 GCA_027123815.1 Erythroxylum minutifolium
AAAATTGTGTATTATGAACTTTTGTACAAATGATTCTGTCATTTATAAAGTCAAACTGACTTAAGTGCTTTGTATTTATGGAAGGGCCCGAATGACTATTGAAAATTTGCGCTAATTGAAAATGATGATGAATGAATGTGGGCCAATTTGAGTATGTATTCCGCATGTTATGTTGTATAAAAAAAATTATACCGACTATTGAATGATTGAGTGCATTAGCATGGCACCCTCGCGGGGCACGGACTCAGATATCATCAACGATGTCGAGTTCGGGTCTTGCGGGAGTGGGGTGTTACACACATGTCCCATATGCATGTCCTACACTCGTCATCCATTTGAAGCTACCAAATGTCACTTAGCTATTGTTCCACTTGTCATATAGTAATTTGTCCGATTGTCACGCATTCACTAGTCCATTTGTCACACTATAATTGGTCCATTTATTAATAATTCTATTTATCTATTTCTATATTTTTCTTAGTCTAAAATACTCCAAATTTTCAACAAATGTCCAAAATATCCGAAATGTCTATAGACAATTAGTCCATAATTCACACTTGAATCACATAAAAATCACTTGTACCTGAAAAATGTCAATGAATGCATGTACAATTATTTTAATGAGCGACAACATTATTCACGTGCATGTGTATTCCATATAATGCATGAAACGCACTTCTAAATTTTCTCATATGTAATTTCCTATGGTTCTAACCCTAATAATGGGATAATGGGACGTTACAGAGCTACTATCCTTTGGATTCTTAAATACATCATTCATATTGAATGTCACTTAGTCATCATTAATCCTAAGGATAGGGTTCTTTTCATGGACATCATCTACGTAAGATTTTTCAATGTTCAAACATGGTATACCAAGATCTGGCAGATAATATGGGGAGTGTTCATCCTATTCTTCATCCTTTTTGTTAATGTCTTGGTCTTATATAAGTTAGGGTTCAGCATGGTCTTCCAGTAGTTCTTCTTGTTTTTTACCATTTCTAAGTGTGATAGCCTCATATTGCTCTCATTGGCCTAATTCCATATTGCTCAAAAAGTCTTCCATACTTCTCTTACAAAATTCCTAGAAAGCTATCTCACTCGAGTCTCTAAGTTGTGAATAGGCAAGGCATGATTTTCTATTTCTTGCTCAATTTGATCTTTTGGACCTCTTCTATGTCCGTAAGCTTATACAAGATCTTATCTAATTTAGAATCCCTTGAACTAGACTCATCTTGCTGAAATCCAGATAGATCTTAATGTCCCATGTGAGTACTTGCATTATTGGACCAATAGAAATCTTGGTGGTTCTACCACTCCGGAGCGTACATGTTCCAATAAGGATCGTTACTTCCCCAACCATACTGTGCCTCATTGTAATTCACAAAAGTTCTTTGCTCCCCGTAATATCTATTTTCTATCATTGTTCTTTCCATTTCTTCTTAGCATTTAGCTCTTCAGATGTCTCATTCTAAGATGTCTTATTGTGTCTCTACTTTATTCCCCAAACTTCTTTCTCTATTTCTTTTATTATTTAAAACAAGAGATAGTGAAAAAACTTTAGACTAAAGAACTAAAATAATCGCCTCCCTGATAATAACGCCAAAAACTTGATCACGGTTTTTGATTTGTGTAAGTTTTAATATTTAACCTCGATAATCCACAAACGTACGGGTCATTTGTGTAGTACGTAAGGTGTCGATCCTATGAGGAGGGTTAATCTAATCCTAAAATCTAAGGCCAAAATAATGCTCAATATCCAAAATGTATTGAAACTAAAACAGGAATGCAATTCAATCAAGTAATTCAATTCAAGAATCAATCGCGAAATATTAAAAAATTAGCAATTGCAATGCACACATTCAAGAATCGATCTAAAGACCTACCAATTGAGAGAAAGGGGAAATTTTACCTATCTTTAACACTAACCTAGTTGATTATGAAATATTGGATTATTGGTCCTAGACGATCTTAGGGCTAATTACTCTTTCTTAAGTTATAACTATTAACCCTGAATTTTAAACCCTTATCAGATTATGGAAAATTGCAATCTCTCAATTAACAATCTATCTAAAACACTAATGAGATCTAAAGTTGCCCATTAAACCATCGAAAACCTATATGAGATCTCTCTTCACATAATTATCGATTAGATTAATTTCTCGTTCTTATTAAATCACCTAACTCTCGTTAGCTCAATTTAATTATCTTTCATTCGATTCACCCTCTCAGTCTATTACCGAATTATACAATCTCAGAAATTAATCACAATAAATCCAAATAACATAAAATAATCAAAATTTTGTTAAATCATAAATAAAAACAACCCGAAGATGAGTTTAGACATCCTCAACATTCATAAATCCTATCATCAACGGTTATTACAATTCTATACATTAATAAAATTGAAAATACATCACAAACAAGAACTGAACAGATGATGGAGGCAGAAACATCAAGAAATCTCTTATTTCGGGAAGTACTTCGCGTCGACTTCTTCTCCACGTCTCTCTTCCTTCTTCTCTTTCTTAATCTCTCGATGAACTCTCTGGGATTTCTCAATGGTGGCTGATGCAAAAGCTCCTCATCTTCTTTGTCTTATTCTTTATATACCTTTTATGTTCTAGGCAGCCCTAAGATTTTTTTGGGGTCCAAAAGGTCCAAAAACTCCCTCGAAACTTGACTTTTCTAAGTATCTGCGGTTCTACCCGATGCAAGCCACAATCATGGTCCACATCTGAGCCTTCTATTATGATCGTGGGTAGTGTCCTGGGCTTCTGCCATGATCGTGGCATATGGGTCACGATCGTGGGCTGACAGTAGTACTTTTGTCACGATCTTGGATCGTTGTTTCCGCCCGAGTGTCTCCAAAACTTCTCCATTCTTTGATGTTTACCCTGAAACACTAACAAACACATCAAGGTACCTTAAAGACATAATAATTAAGCTCTAAGACTTGAGTAACCCATAAAAACACTTAAACACAATTAATTAACAAACTAACACAATTCTCACCTAAACATATACTAAACGATTAAGTTAACACTTAAATACATATCAAACTAAGCCCTAAAATATGATGCAATGCACACTTATCAATACATACTTCATATATATATTGAATTCCTTGCAGTTGCTTAAAATATACCAATGGGCAGTTTTGTATTCATCCTTAATTAACTCCATATATTTTCTGACACCAAGTGGCCTGATTTTTTGGGAGAAAACTAAGAGGCCACCATTTTGATCAAAATCGAAGTTATGATATAGTCTATTAAATCTTGTTTCGAAGTCATTTAAGTACATCGAATAAAATGTCAAGCATTCATTTACTACATAAGCCTCTGTAATATACCCTTCAGGTTGACCTCTATTACGTACATATCGCTTGAGAGAACATAAACACCTAAACAAAATATAAAACATTAATAATTGTTACCAACTAATAAGTTAAGAAAAAAGTAGAAGTTTATATAGATTACCTTTCAATGGGGAACATCCATCGAAATTGAACTGGTCCATAAAGTTTTGCTTCATATAGTAAGTGAATTGCCAAATGCACAATACGATAGAAAAAAAGTTGGGGGAATACTAGTTCAAGCTTACATAGAATCAAAGCTATGTCTTTTTGCATTTTATCAAACTCTTCAACTTTAAGTGTATTGTGACATAATTGCTTTAAAAAATCGTTTGACCCAAAGTATCTGACACTTTCCTCTATAAACACTCACATATTCCAACAGGATGTAATCATTACAAAAGTACACAACATTCATGACTTTGTAATCCCGTTATTTTTTCCTTTTTAAAATTCACACAATGGGCTATATTAGGTGCATATCCATCAGGAAACTTGATTGATTTAAGAAATTGACAAAAACCTGCTTCTCCTTTTTTTACATGCTGTAACAAGTTGGTGAAATAATGTATGACCCATTATCTCTTCTTTTCAAAAGCAAATATTTTCTTATAGTCATGTTTTGCAAGTCTAGTCTAGCCTTAATTGTGTCTTTTGATTTGCCATCAATTCCCATCATAGTTCCTAAAATATTCTCATAAATATTTTTCAACATGCATCATATTTAGATTATGCCTCAATAGCAATTCCTTCCAATATGGAAAATCGAAAAATATACTTTTTTAATCCAATTGAGCTCAACAGTATTTCGCTTTCGCTTTCTATTACTTAGGTGTTTGTAAAGTGTAATGTCACCTAATTGTGATAGCTGGTAAACCACATCATCACTAGACAACTGTAAATGAGCATCATCGAATTATACTTTTCCATTAAACAATTTGCTTCTCTGCCATCTATGCCCATGCTTCAAGAAATGACGATGTCCCGTATAACATATTTTACTTTATAACCTCATTGAATAAGTTTGATGGTTATATGTAGGATAGACCATATACCCTTTAATGCTCCATCCAAACAAATTCTCATAAGCTGGAAAATCATTTATAGTCCACAAATAGCCACATGTATTATAAATGGTTCACTTTGAACAACATCAAATGTTTATAATCCAACCTCCCGTAGATTGTTTAAGTCATCGATTAATGATTGAATGTATACATTGATATCCTTACTAGGAGCAGTAAGTCCTGGAATAAGCAAAGACAGTTGTATGAAATACTCCTTCATACACTTCTAAGGTGGTAAATTGTATGGCACTAGAATTACCAGCCACATGCTGTATGGATTACCCATATTACGAAAAGGATTAAATCCATCTTAGGCTAAACCAAGTTGAACATTACAACAATCCTATGCAAACCATGGAAACTTTTCTTCAAAGTCTTTCAATGTCATTGAATTTGCTAGATGAAATATAATGTTATCATCTGTGTGTTTCTCTTTATGCCACCTCATATCTACGGTTGTTTTTGTTGTCATAAAAAGCCTCTGTAGTCGTGATTTAATCGGAAAGTATCTCAAGATTTTTTTCCCATATCTTTTTCCCTATCCCATTATCCAATCACTGCCTTGATATTCCATAAATGGGACACTCGTCAAGATCTTTATTATCGTTCCAAAATATTGTACAATCATACTTACAAACATGTATTAATATATATCCTAATCCGAGATCCCTTAACAATTTATTTGCATCATAGTAAGATTTGGGTAATTTGTGTCCAATAGGTAATGCATTATTGAGCAAGTCAATTAACATGTCAAAATACTTGTTACTACATTTATTATACACCGTCAAATACAACAACTTCACAATAAAAGATAGCTTTGAGAAATTTGAGCACCCTGGATATAATTCTTCTTTTGCAACTTTCAATAACTTGTCAAAATTATCTTCAGTAATAATACCAATGATGTTAAGCAAACCATTTTCATTTAGAGTCTCCATATAATTCTCATAATCCTTTAACATCTCGCCTATTCCATCATCATCCCCATCATCTAGATTGTTATTATTACTATCATTAACACTTTTACCAACACTTCTACTACAACTTGCTCCCTTACGTTCGCTATGATAAAGCCATAAAGTACAGAATTTATCTATGCCTCATATTAGCAAGTAATTATATACCACATATTGACTTTGATAGTCGACATTTAAGCAATCTATGCATAGACAATGAATATGACATTCATCACCCATTTGATCTTTTACAAATTGCATGAAACTCCTAACTCCTTCTACGTATTTAGTGGACCATTTTTTATGAGACATCTAACTTTTATCCATATAGCTATACAATTGAAAGTAAAAAATTAAATTCTTAAATGCAATCCTCGTTCTATAAAACATAATGACAAATCTTGTCAATTTTTGTCAATTAATTAGTACAAGTGTATGCTGTAAGTTATCATGCAAACAAACACTACAATACGTGGCATTGTTACAACACATGAATTAAGAAAGTAAGGCTTCTTGTTGTGACTCCTAGGCTCGAGGAATATTTCACCGATAAGCCTTATGGGAGCTGCATCTCGAGTTTCCAGCCTATATACCATCCTAAGGTTATTATGCCTCAATGTTTCCAACAATACCCAAATTAAAATAATTAAACTATTAAATCAAAACATAAAAACTCATCAATGATACTAAGAATGTTGTAAAACAACAAGACAAAAACAAGACCTTATTTGCAATAACAAAAAATTATTCTCACAAATGTTCCAACTAGTAAAGCAAAACATATTGGAGACATTAGTTAGACAACTTACCTAGATGGACAGACAACTGTAAATTATAAAGAAGAAGGATGACATCGGACTATTATCGATGCTCTTCAACACAAAATAGAGCCTGCAAAATAAGGGAATTTGGTATTTAATATAATATAGTTGTTCTTTATCTTTTCAGTATTAAAAGAAATTATTATTGGTTATTGGTATAGTTGCAAATAACAATATAGTTCATATTGTATTCAATTATTGGTAAATAAAATGAAATAGATATCCACAACAACTTTAAAATGACTATTTCAAAACTTAACTAACTCTTAAATGCCATGAGTACCATATATGACAACTCCAACAATCATTTAACTGACTTCAAAATCCAACTTCAAATTCCACAAAAAGCAATTTCAAATTCCAACTTCAAACTCCTTAATAAGCAATTTCATCTTCAAAGTATCATAATAAGCAATTTCATAACTTTAATTTTCAACTTAAAATTCCATGCAATTTCAATTTCATTACAACATCAATATCTTTTGAGATTCAAAATACAAATCCTTGTTGTAAAATCTAAACACATCTATTTATTCATAAAAACACTATAATAATCAACATCTTCTGAATTTAACATATACCCTATCCCAACACATTATACAAATATCAATGCAATTAAGGTTTTTTATATAGTGAAGACAGAACTAGAGGGATACCAATGCATTTAAAACTAGAAAAGGAGAAGTTTTTGAATGATTTATTTTTTTCCAAAAGTAAAGGGAGATATAGAGAGATATCCATACGTTTAAAACTAAATGGGAATAATCCTATAGTGGTTTATAGGTTTTTACCTAAACTGAAGAGATACATAGAGGGATATCAAGACATTTAAGGGATATTAAGACAATTAAAACTAAATAAGGAAGTACTAAAGCAGTTTATATGATTTTACACAAAGTAAAGAGAGACCAGAGGAATATCTAGTCCTTTAAGGGATATTAAGACAATTCAAGCTAAATAGGGAAGTCCTAAAGTAGTTTTTAGGGTTTTACCCAAGTTAAAGAGAGTCTAGAGGGATATCTAGACATTTAAAACTAAACGAAGTATACTACAATAGTTCCTAGGGTTTACAAAAAATGATGAGAGATATAAAGGGATATCTAAGCATTTAAAAATAAACAAAAAAGTCCTAGGATGGTTCCTAGGGTTTTGCATACAAACACTTAAAACTAAATAAGGATGCCCTATAGTGGTTTTAGAGTTTTTCTTAAAATGAAGAGAGACCTCAAGGGGTATCTAGCGTTTAAAATCAAATATGGAAGTCTTAAATTATTTTTAAGGACTTTACCTAAGGTCAAAGAGAAATCTAGAGGGGTATCCAAACATTTAAAACATAACAAAGAAATTATAGTGTGGTTTTTTGTGTTTTATCTAAAGTGAGAATGGGATATACAGAGGTATCTAGATATTTAAAACTAAACGAAGAAGTCTTAAAATGGTTTATATTTTTTTCTAAAATTAGTAAGAGACTTAAAGAATTATTAAGGTATTTAAAACTAAACAAAGAAGTTATAAAGTGCTTGATAGGAATCTTTTTGTCAAGTTAGTAGGAGACTTACAAAGATGCCTAATTATTTAAAACTAAATATTGAAGTCTTATATTGGTTTCTAAGATTTTTCCTAAAGTGAAAAGACACCCAGAGGGGTACCGAGTATTAAAAACTAAAAAGGGAAGTCTTAGAGTGGTTTCTGGGTTGTTACCTAAGGTAAAGAGGGACCTAAAGGGATATTTAGACATTTAAAGCCAAGAGAAAACTATTAAAGAGGCCATTTTGAACTTTCGTCGAACATTTCAAAGGCATAACAGATTCATCCCAAATTACCTAAGGAAATGATGTCTTTTACCTTCCTCAACTAACATTAACACATTGGAAAGCCAAATGCACTACAGATAATCCAAAGAAATGTAAAAACACTCCAAAAATTCAACAAACTCATGCAATGTACCATGTTAAAATACCAACACTATGTATACAAAAAAAACCTAACAATAAATGTTGAATGACCTACCTCAACAGAAGGATAGAAGGACAACAACTAGAGAAGATAGAGGCATGCAAATGCCAGCGAGGAGAAGAGAAAACGACAACAAAACAACAACGAAGATACGAAAAAGGTGAAAGCTAGCGCAAGAGAGAGGAAAAAAAGGGAAGGTGAACTTGGCATTGTTTCATTTAACAGATGTTGAGATGACATTTTTTGGGGTCAAAGAAATGACATCATCTCAACCTAATGTTTTTAAATGTCCAAATATTTTATGACGAATTAACATTTCGTTGCCAAAAGAAAACCGTTAGATACCCATTTCGCAACCAATTTTAAAAATAGTCACCTTTTGTATGAATTCAATGATGTTTCTCTTTGCTTAATTTTTCCATATATTTAGCGACGATATCACAAATCATCGCAAAATGTTCACTTTTAACGACCAATTTTCAAAAGTGTAGCTAATGCTACACTTTTTTTATATATTTTAAATTTTTGCTTAATTTTTAATATATTATAAACCTAAATTACTATAAAAATTACATATAATAAATTATAGTTTTTTTACATTTAATAAAATTTTTAATAGCAATTTAATATCAAACAAGTAATGTAACTAGTGTAGTGTTTTATGAAAATTTACATTATATATAAATATTCTCATATCTTACTTATGTAATATATATATATATATATAGATATATATAGATAATTATTATTAAAACTCTATTTAATAATAATAATTTTTTATTAAATCAAAATTTCGTACTGTAACATATAATTAACATATATTATATTAGTATATTACCCAAATGTGAAACCAAATGGTAATGGCAAACCATTTGGGGATGGGTTGAAGAATCCTGACTAAATGGTATATTTATTTCAACTTTATTGAAAATAACGTCGTTTACGTTAACTACAAACGATGTCATTTTCGTGTTAGTTGTCAACATTCCTCTTTGTTCACCATTCAACAAATGACATCATTTTAACAAACACCTTTATTTTATTATACAACAAAAGACGTCGTTCCTTACTAGGTTATTAACGCAAAAATAAAGCCAAAGATGAAACCATCTTCTTCTTTGACTATTCTTCATTTTCATCCATTCTCCCTCTGATTTTGGCAATTGTTGAAGAGGCCTCACTCGTGGTGAATCTTAATCTTCTGTTGTGGTTGTCTTTGATTGTCTGTTCGTCTAAGTAAGTCATCCACCTTATGTATTGTCAATTTTCTATTCTCCTTTCATTCTTTGGGTTGTTGTGATGTGCTTTTCTGTTCTTCTTTATCCCTCTATTTGTTGTGATGTGGTTTCGATTGTTTGCATAAATTGCCATTGCTATGCTTCATTGTGACAGAATGGGTTGATATTGGTCCAGAATGGGTTCATTGTTTTTGTTTTTATTATTAATTAAGGATAATTTTTTTTACTATCAAGTGTTCGATGAAAGTTCTGTTAGAGACACTTATAAAGTTGTTCCCATCTTACAACTAATCTGGTAACGTGGACCTTGTCACTAAAATCGTGTGAAGCCTCTGTTGTTTTTTTGCACTACTTTAATGATCTCCTTCATAATTTTCCCCAAGTCTAACATATAGTAGGAATAAAGCATAATTAATGTTCTTAACTTAGATCTCTCTTTCATATTAAAATATTCCAACAAGCCTTTAGATTTATATAATATATCTAATTTCAAGAATCATTTAAATTTATAATTGTGTTTGATAATTTCAATTTATGTAATAATTATTTTTTTATCTACTCACTGTCCAACAAAAGAATATTATAATGGAAGTCATTTACATATCTTCTTTCTAGAAATCCTGCTAACTATTTGATGAAAGGTTTGAAACACTATTTAATTTTGTAGCAAGTTATTAAGGAAAATTAGTCTTTTTGAGTATAAACCACTTGTTCATATATTGAAATTTTCACTTTTTTTGTAATCATTATGATATAACCCTATATATCAAATATTATATTTCTGTATATAAAGAACATAGTCATGTGTACTCTACTTTAAATTCTAAAAACAAAGGTATTGATCATTTTCATTGGTTTGTTTGTTTGTTTCCAAAGCAGCTGTATATCTCTAAATAAAGAATGGCTATATAC
>JAOTJB010000210.1:28164165-28174413 GCA_027123815.1 Erythroxylum minutifolium
CCCAAATAGTAATGACAAACCATTTGGGGACAGGTTTTTGAATCCTCACTAAATGGTATATTTCTTTTGACTTTATCGGAAACGAAGTCGTTTAAGTTAACTACAAATGACGTTGTATTCATGTTAGCCATTAACATTCCTCTTTGTTTACCACGCAACAAATGACGTTGTTTTCTGTATAACAAATGTCGTCGTTTTATTTTACAGCAAACAATGTCATTCCTTGCTAGATATTAGCAAGAAAATTAAGCCATCTTTTTCTTCAACTATTTGTCATTTTCATCCATTCTCTCTTTGGTTTTGGTAGTTGTTGAAGAAGTCTTATGCGTAGTGAATCTTTGTCTTATGTTGTGGTCGTCTTCAATTATTCGTCCGTCCAAGTAAGTTGTCCACCTTATTTATTGTTTTTCCATTCTCCTTTCATTCTCTGGGTTGTTGTGAAGTTTTTTCTGTTCTTTGTTGTCCCTTTGTTTTTTGTGATATGGTTTTGATTGTTTGGGTAAATTGCCACTGCTATGCTTCATTGCGATAGAATAGGTTGATGTTGGTCTAGAATGGGTTAATTATTTTCTTTTTTGTTATTACTTATGGATTAATTTTTTTGACTATCGAGACACTTATAAAGTTGTTTCCATCTTGCAGTTAAGCTAGTAACATGGACCTTGTCACTAAAATCGTGTGAAGCCTCTATTGTTTTTTCACTACTTGATAATTTTCCCCAAGACTAACATACAGTAAGAATAAAGCATAATTAATGTCATTAACTTAGATCTCTCTTTCACATTAAAATGTTTTAAGAAGCATTTAGATTTATATAATATATCTAATTTCAAGAAACATTTAAATTTATAATTGCTCTCAATAATTTCAATTTATGTAATAATTATTTTATTGATCAACACATTGTCTAACAAAACAATATTATAATGGAAGTCATTTACATATCTTCTTTCAAAAAAGCCCGCTAACTATTTAATGATGTCTAACAAAACAATATTGTAATGGAAGTCATTTACATATCTTCTTTCAAGAAAGCCCGCTAACTATTTAATGAAAGATCTGAAACAGTATTTAACTCTGTAGCAAGTTGTTAGGGAAAAATAGTCTTTTTTAGTATAAACCACTTGTTCATATTGAAAATTTCAATTTGTTTTGTAATCATTGTAATATAACCATATATATCAAATACATAAAGACATGGTTATGTGTATTTTACTTTAAATTCTAAAATTTAAATATGATATAAAGGGTAAATGGATTACTTTTACTCTAATAAGGGTAACTTTCATCTCATTAGGTAGATTGAAGATGTATATACTAAGCTGTAGTACTTTCACTTATCATCGAGAATTTAATTGAACATAATGAGTTTTATTCTAAATTGACTTTTCATAATATAACACTTAACGTAATTCATTAAGGAATGTCAATGTGGCGACTAGTTTTTGATGGTGGAAATTCATTATGTTGGGAGAAATATGGCAAAATTGTTCCTAATGCAGAAAAAAAATCAATGTAGAATAAATCCCCTCTTCATACACTAATAATCATTTGCCTTCTATGGTCGATCTTCTTCTTTAAGTTTTTAGTATCATTTGAACTACCTTGCTTTCTTTATTATCTAGATCTCATTTCTTGTTATGAAGCTATTATATATAGGAATATTTGAATGTATATATCCTATGCTCTGTTAAGCTTCCTTGAATCTTCAAAAGAAATAGATGGAAATGGAGGCGAGGGCAATGTCACAATGGTTCGTAAAGGATTAAGGAAATTGGTTGTTTAGGAACAATCATCGATTCCAATTACTATGTCTGTTCAATAAGGTATGTATGTGTTCCATATTGGTTTTGTTATACCTTTTGACTTAACTAGCTATTTAAGTACTATACTAATTGTGTCTTAGGTGAAACGTATCGTACTAGTAGTTCATTTAATTCAATGATCCATACTGCATTTAAGGATCCGTTCACTGTATCTTCAACTAATTTAGCTATAGCCAAGAAGTTGTTGGAAGAGAGTGTCAATAACCCAACACTTGAGGGAAGATCTGTGACATTTTTTATTCGTTCGAGCGTGTAATGACGCTTTTTGGAAATCTAGATGTAAGGAACTCATTTATCTTTATTGACTCTCGTGTCACTTGAAATCTAAAAAATTAATTATTTAATTTCCTTTTCGATGGAATCAGCATGAAACTTTATGTATTTTTAAGTCTGTAAGAAATTTGTAAATGGCCTCTCTACTATTTAGGTTAAGGCTGTATACTATTGGACCTTCTCAGACCTCGCGTATCAACGAGATTTATACTGGGAGTTATTGTTGTTATTGTATGTCTATAAGAATTGTTAAACTTCTAATTAAAATCTTGTAGTGCTTACCTGCATATATCATTGTATTATATTGCTTACCATTTTCAATATTTTTTTATGTATTATTATTTTATTGTTGATAAATATTAATGATTAAGAATAATATCAACTTAAATTAAATTTATTTTTATCTTATTAATATTAAAATTTTAGGTATGTTTATCTTTTTATATCGAAATAGATAATTTATAGAGTTTTAATGCATTAACTATATATTTAAACAAATTTATAAAGAAGGACAATGAAAAAAATATGAAAAATCATTTATAAAATGTCAATTATAATTAACCTTAGGATTATTAAGCACATTTACCATTTAAAAATTATCAAATTAAATTTATTGATTATAATTTCTTTAATATCAACTTTTGGCAATGATTTATAGGTTTAGCCGTCAAATGTAGACTTTTAGCCACAAACAAAATATTGTGTCACAAAAGTTTTATGATTTTGCGACGGTTTAATGAATCTTAGCAACATGTTAGACCTTTGGGGACGAAACAGTGAAACTGTTGCCAAATTGAGAACTTTTCGTGACGACTTAAGTAAATCGTCGCTAAAGAAACTGATTTAGAGATGATTTTGTGTGACGTCACCAAAATCGTGACTTTCTATGACGAATTTATAAATCGTCGCCAAAAGTTGACATTTAGCGACGATTTCCATTTCGTTGCTAGAAAAAACATAGCTAATACTCTATTTTATTGTAGTGTCTTAAATTAATTAATTCTCATAAAGATTGGATATTAAAAGAAATGGATATTTAATATAACTAAAGAAATTTATACATCAAATTTATATAATAAGAGTAACATAAAATATAAAATCACATTTAATCTCCGTAACTAAATATAATGTTTATTATGAATTAATGATTTAAAATATAATAGTAGCATCCATTACACAAAGAAATACCAATCAATTAAAACTTTTATTAATATAATCATTCTATATTATATCAGTTGAAACGTTTTATATACCATTTATTACTCCTATACATCACAAGGATACAATTAATTACATATGAGCTACACGAGAATTGTAGTCAATCCATTGTCACTAGATGGTCATTGCCAATACAAGACTATTTATATAATGCTAGCATTTTGAATTTGAATTGTTATTAACCTTAAGTGCAACTCAGATATTGGTAAGGGCATTAATATTTCGTGAAACAGGTTCTTCTTGCATAAAAGAGGACATATGTTATGACCTTGTAGTGTCATTCGTTGTCTATTACAAGCTTTGTGTTAGACTTTATTATCTTATCAATGAGATTTGATAAGTAGTGATTTAATCATATTTGTAGTCCCATATTTAGTGCAATTTTCTTATTTATTTTTGTTGATTTTGGTATTTAAGTTGTTCATATTATCACTCACTTGGAGCAAAAGGAACAAATTTAGAAAAATTTGGAGCAATTTAGAATTATTTTGATTGAGTTATGGAGTATAGGACATCGATATGATCATATTGAAGAATTTGAAGCCGTGTTAAGTATTTTTTTTATAGAATACACCATTGTTGGCTAAAAACATGCCCATGTTGAATAACAAGAAGGCCATCTTAATGGTAGATGTCCATGTATATGCATGTGTTAGCTTTAGAAACCATTGCACGTCAATTTGAAGAACCCAGTCATTAACACATATTGATGCTTGTGTATCTCACTATATCTGAAATTTAAATTTTAAAAGATAAAATTGAGTGACAGGTAGAGGATGATGCTGGAAAATGTCACATATAAAAAATAAGACAGGAGGAGATTGGAAAACATTTAAAACAAACGTAGAATGACATAAAAAAGGAGAAATAATCAAGGAAACTCCTTCAGAGCATATTTTCATCAATTAAGAGTGAAGTTTTTTTTGGATATTTTAGGGATTTCAATCATGTTGTCCACTTGTCCTAGATTTTTATCTTATTCTTTAGTTTTTATGTTTTATTTTAAATGATCATGAACTAAATTCCATTTGCTAGGATTAAATGAACCCCGAAATGGATCTTGTAGTGACTTTATTTTATTTTACTTTATTATTTAATTTCTTTGAGATTCAATAATATGTTCTTATTTATTCATGAATTAGTACTACCGATATATTGATTTATGTATGATTTCATGCAATTGAGAATGAGAAATCCAATTTATAAATAGATCTAAGATAATTGAAAGGAGTTGCATATAAACCTGGAGATAGGTCAATATAAATCTTCCAAATTAGGGTCCAACCTAATAGTAAAATTTGTAAATCGATTAATGAAATTTTAGGTTAGGTGTCATCTAGAAAGATATTTCAATTAGTCAACTTAAGATATTTCATTAAGGTATTTCAATTTACGATCATCTAGAAAGATATTTGAATTAGTTAACTTAAGGTTAGGTGTTAATAGTCTTGAGAAAGATATTAGCATAATTAAGGAATTTCTATAGTTCAATGAACTTTATAATATATTGATTAACGAAATCATGATCAAAAGAGAAATCCTAAAGGGAATTTAAATTCTAAGGACCATTATTCTATTAGTTAATTTTTCACTCTTTTTCTATTCTAGTTTCTTGATTGCGATGACTTATCCTTAGTTTATTTTATTTTAAATATGAATTGTCACCATCACTTAAATTGTAGGTTAGATAATAAGAAAAAATTATTATTAGCACTTGTAGTCTCTGTAAGATTGACACTAGGTACTTTGAGCCCTACATTTTAGAACAATAGGTGCATTTACCTTGAATAGTATATAAAGGTATACATTGCAAATGAGATTCCCCTAAGTTTTTGGCATCATTGTTCGGGACTAAAATATTTGGAAACCTTAGATTGAAAGAATCACTTTGCAACACCTTAGAACTAGATATAGACTAAAGGAAGAAGAGTTGGAGTAAGAATTTGAAAACATACAACTTGAAACTATGGCTAAACAATAAAGAACTATGTTTGATTATGTGAGGTTGGTGCTAATTGAAATTGAGTCCATTATAGACCAACTGTTATAACCAATAAATTTTATGTTAAACCAAATGTTATATAATGGTGCAACAATATGTTTAATTTGATAGACTGCTAGATAAGAATCCACGCACCCATATTTCCAATTTATTGGATATTTTTTATACTTTTAAGATAAACATGGCCATTGATGATGCAGTTTGAATAAGGCTGTTTCCTTTTCATTGAGAAATTGAGCCAAGTAGTAGTTGAACTCTTTTCTTAGATGGTCGATTAAGACTTAGGATCAGATAGTGGAAAATTTTCTAATAAGTGTTTCCCACTTGTCAAGATAGTAAATATGAGGAATGAAATCTCTTCCTATGCCAAAATTGAATCAAAAACTTTATATAATATACGGGATAAATTCAAAGATCTATTGAAAAGATGCCCACATCATGGTCTTCTTGTTTGGTTACAAGTTTAAAACATTTTATAATGGTTTGAATTCTCAACCAGACAATATAGATGTTGTAGTTGGAGGAACCCTGAATAATAAAACATCTAAAGTGGCCTAAGAGTTGACCAAAAGATGGCTATGAATTAGTGGAACTCAACAAGAGCTAAACTTAATAAGCCATCTAAAGTTTATGATTTAGATGGAGTTACAACTTTTTGGTTTAGATTTAAGCTCTTAGTAAGGAAATTGGTGGATTTTTAGTCACACAAAAAATAACTCAAATGATGTTGCATAAGCTGTTTAGAGGATGATATACAGGCCAAGATTGTTAAGCCATTAAGGCTAAAAAAAATTATATCGAACATGTTGTTGACTACATGGCTACTGTGCCTCGACTGCAAAATAAACCATACAATAACAATTATAATCCAAGATGGAGGAATCACTCAAATTTTTCTTGGGGGATTAAGGGTTAACAAATACAAAACCCTCTACTTAGATTTTAGTAACAACATCTTTTGCAAGAGAAGAAGCCTAGCTTGGAAGATATCATAACTAAATTATTCAAGCTTTTGAAATTTAGTTTCAAGCTATTGAAGCTTTACTAAGGAACTATGAGGCTTCTATCTACAATTTGGAGAAGTAAATATGATAAATTGCCAAGCTTCATTTTAAAAAACTACAAAAAGGCCTACTAGTAATATCTAGACAAACTTAAAGGTAGCTATTCTTAGAAATGGAAGCGAGTTGAGCATGGAAAATAAACAAGCTAGGAAGGACAAGATTGAGACAAAGAAAAATAGGATAGGTAAGAAGATAAATAAGGCGAGCAACCTATGTTAGTCATGGAGTTTCAGTCTTTTATCCCATATATGTTAGTGATGGAGTTCAAGCCTTTTATCCCATATCCAACAAAATTAAAGAAGGACGTATGTATAAACATAGTTCCTAGAAATCTTTAAACAACAACATAATAACTTATCTTTTGTTAAGACTTTTTATAGATGCCAAAGTATGTCAAATTTCTGAAGGAGCTATTATCAGATAAAAAGAAGTTAGAGGAACAATCCACGATGGTACTTAGTAAGGAATGTTCGGCCATCCTTTAGGACAAATTACTAAAATAGTTTAAGGATATAGGTAGTTTCATTTTGCCTTAGTTAATTGATAGTTTATTAATTAAAAAGGCATTAACTGACTTAGCGACTAACATTAACTTGATTCCTTATAAGTTATTTAAGAGATTATGGTTAGGAGAACTAAAACTAATAAGGATGAGCATATAGTTAGTTGATAAGTCAATCAAGTACCTTAAAGGCATTATAAAAGATATGTTGGTTAAAATTGACAAATTCATATTCCCATATGATTTTGTCATATTTTATATAGATAAGGACATTAAAGTACATCTTATATTAGGCCATTAATTTTTAGCCAAGCTAGGCCAGTAATTGATGTAAAAGGCAATAAACTGATGTTAAGAGTGGGAGATGAAGAGGTTACTTTTAAAATGTTTGAAATTTTGAGACATTATCTTGAATATGATGAAATTTATTACTTTCTTGATGTGACTAATCTTTCAGTTGTAGATGTTGTTCAAGAAATTATAACTGGCCATTAGAGATATTCTTAGTCTAAAGAGAGGAATTTAGTGTCTGATATCATGATGGAGTCAGCTGAAGTGGGAACGTTAAATTAATGACACTAAACAAGTGCTTATAAGAAGGCAACCCAAGCCTTTAATTTGGCAATTTCATTTCAATTAGTTTATTCTAGTTTTTAGGTTTTATTCTATAATTTAACTTATATCTATGTTAATTTTGTTGTTAAGTATATATTTTTACTTGGTTTATAGTTATATGCCATTTTCGTATTTATATTTTGGATATGCATTTTGATTTACATGTGTGGAAGTAGGTAGAAAATTAGGTTAGCCAAAAAGTTACAGAATGACACATCTATCAACATGCCTGCATTCATGGTTGTCTAAAGCTACATGCTTATGTTTATTAGAAACACAATTGTGTTCCATCTAAAGAAGATGAGATAAAAATTTACAATAGTTTATGTGTCTATTAACATGACACGTAAATTAGAAAATCATTATAAAATACCTACACACCTATCAAAAGGCTCACGTTGTCAAAAACAAATAAATTGCTTGAGCAATAATAAGATACAAAACCTATACACTTGTATGAGTGATTGTATAGATTTCAAGTTTTTAAAGTTTAGTTTCAAAATGTTCATGTTAATTCCTAACACATTTTATGTTATTTACCATCTTATTTTTATTTTATTGTGGTCTAAAAACATGCTTGTGTTTTAGATCGTATTACATTTTATCATAGCATTTTTGGGATACATGTCTACTTTTGAGCCTAACACACTCGCGTTTTGATAGTTGTGATTTGCATCATGTTTTAGGATTTAATTTATTATGTATTTAGTGTTAATTTGAGTATTTAGTGTATGTTTAGGTTATAATTGTGTTAGTTTATGTGTTTAAGTGTTTTTATAGGTTAGTATAAGTCTTTGAGCTTAAATGTTATATTTTTGAGGTACCTTGATGTGTTTATTAGTGTTTCAGGGCCAACAAAGAAGAACAAAGGAGTTTCAGAGACTTTCAGGGCGAAACCACGATCTACGATCATGGCACAATAGGCCATGATCGTGACAGAGAGATATGAACCACCATGCCCTAGTCCACGATCGTGACAGAGAGGTCTGATCCAGGTCATGATCGTGGCACTTGGGCCATGCTCGTGACAGAAAAGGGTAGATGCTAGCCATGATCATGGTAGGCAGGGCCACAATCGTGGCCTGCATCGAGCAGATGCAAAAATAGGTGAAAATGTCAAGTTTCGAGGAACTTTTCGGACTATTCAAAGGTATTTAAGGAACATAAAAAATAGAAAAGAGGAGCTTTTTTGCATCAACAAAATTTTGAAAACTCGAGAGAGCTTATCGAGAGATTTGAGGAAGGAATCAAAGGAAGAGAGACACGGAGAAGAAACTTACGCAAAGTACTTCCCGGAACAGGAGGTTTTTGCTGTTGCTGCCTCCATTAATTCGTTCCACTCGTATTCTCCGATTTTATTTCAATTTTATTGATGTATAGAATTGGGATAGTAGTTCAGAATAGGTTTTGTTGATTGTTGATTTATGTCTATACTCACCTTTAGGATTTTTATCTTTGAGATTAATGAAATTTGATTTATTGTGTTTTTATTGAGTTATTGTGGTTCAATTTCTGTTTTTAATAATTTGGTAACAAACTAAGAGGGTAAACTGAGTGAATATCATTAAATTGGAGAGTTAGGTAGTTTAATAGATTAATAATTGAATCAAACTTGTAAAATTGTGTAACGAGAGATCATGCATAAGTTTTCAGTAGGATTTTAGACAAATTCATATCTAATTTAGGTCTTAGGTAAATTGTGAATTGAGAGGTTACAATTCCGTAATCTAAATTAGGGTTAAAGATTATAACTCGAGAGAGAGTAATCGACCCTTGGACCGTCTAGACCCAGTAATTGAGTAATTTCATAATCAATTAGGTTTTTATTAAGGTCGGATTAAAACCGACCCTCTTTCTCTCAATTAATAGTTCCTAGGTTGATTCTTGATTGGGTTGTGCAAATTGCTATCTTGTTTATAATTTCTGAATTTAATTCTTGAAATTGATTGCTTGATTGAATAATTTTTTTCTTAGTTGTTGATTTAATTATTTGCAAATTTGAGTTAAGCCTACGTATGTCAATGGCCCCTCGACTAGACTTAGCCCGGCCTCGGTCATGGAAGGCCGCGGGCTGGGATGGGCTGTCCCTCAGCCAGGCATACCGGCGGGCTGATCGGCCAGTGGTCAGCCCTATATCCCGTTGGGCCACAGGCGGCAAAATCAAACGACGTCGTTTCGAGAAAAGTGAGAGGGCCATGGGCCTGGCACCCGTGGCCCTACCAACCCGGGCCAAAAAGGGACCAGGCCGGGCCATAATTGCCATCCTTAGTTAAGCATTAGATTTTAGGATTACATTATTTCTCCTCGTGGGATCGACACCTTAAGTACTACACAAACGACCGTGCATTTGTGGTATTATCGAAGATAAAAATATTAAAACTTCATTTTATAGAAACCTACGATCATGTTCTCTAAAAATTAACCATAATTTATTCAACACAAGATAGTTATATGTTTGTTTTGTCACGTCTATTTTTACCTAACAATCTTACTTAGGTTTGTTTAAGCAAGATTTAGTTTTCTCATGTCATCGTTGACCAACTAACTTGTTTTTGAATACCTTGCAATCCTCACAGTGTTTAGCTTTCATACTTTAGTAAGAGTACTATAAAAGCATAGTTTTTGGCCGTTCCTCAAAATTACATTAAACTTTTTAGGTAATTAAAATTACACAATTACAGATATTAAATTATTATTAACTCAAAATAAGAAGTTTAAAATAAATTCTTACACAATTAATGTAATTTA
>JAOTJB010000210.1:28226422-28240819 GCA_027123815.1 Erythroxylum minutifolium
ATCTTATTATTATTAATTTTCTAGTTACTTTTAAAATAATATTATGATTATTAATGTTATTTATTATTATTATTATTATTCAATCCGTAATTTTTGACAATTTTAATTTTTAAATTTTGTTATTTTTATTAAATTTTATTTATTATTATTATATAGTTTACTATATATATATATGGAAAAAGTCACGGGGTGAGATTTGAAAGTCGCACCGGTGACTTTTATATATATATATAGATATATATATATTGATTGCTTAATGTGGGCTTTTTCCAACGCCACCTTTATCATCTACATTTTCTTCATCAGAGTCAGAAAATTCTTAATTTCTTGTATGTATTTAACGCATTTCTTTTTTTACCTTGAATCCATGATATCTGGAAAAACTGATAACAAGATTTTGAGAAAAAAAGTTCTAAACAAAATATTGGATAAGAATATGTAAATGTAATTACCTTGGGGCAGAATTTAAAAACATGATTTTAGTGATTTTTTGATGAGATCTGGAAGATATATCATGATTATGTTTGAAGTAAGGTCGTTCACTGATAAGGTTTTTAATTTCCTTATTATTTCGTCGCGCCCTGTAACATAATAATTATAAAGATGAAAAAATAAAAATTTTAAAAAATTTCTATATAGTTTATAACATAATATTATAAATATGAAAGGATTAGAATTTTAAAAAATTTTCTACGATTAATTTATTCTGATTATTAGTATTAGTATTATAACAATAATTATAAATAATTTTTTATTACTATTATTTGTATTTCTATATGTATTACTATTTATTTATTCTTTTTGCTTATTGACTATTCCTTATTTCATATTGTATTTGCTAAATATTTATTTATTTTATTTTTTATTATCATTATTACTGTTATTATATTTATTTATTTACTTTCTTTTTTCTTGATTCTTCTTCTGTGGGTCATTTGGAAACAACTTATTTACTAATTAGGGGTAAGGTTGCGTACTACTGAACCTTCCCAGATTTTGCGTGTTAGTAGGATTTATACTAGGTGCTGGTGTTATTGTTGAAGGATGTGGAACCCCTTCATCGTGTAGCCGTGATTTCTTCGACATTTTTGGTAATAAAAGGAGAGTTCCATTTTCTATTGTCAAAATGATGTGCTGCTTGCCTGCTGGTCAATTTCTAGTTTTTGTTTATTCCTTTTTTGTATGGCACTGACTTTCGGCTACTTGTTTGATGAAATACACTCCACTCCTTTCTCATTCTTGGCTATTGTTCTGATGTCAAAATTTTTGTCCGTGTTCTTCATATATGCCAGTCCACTGTACTTTAGGTTATTGTGTTAAGCCATGGTTATTTGACTATAGGTTGTTAATCAAAAGTCCTCTTTGTTTTTCAATCTGGTTTTGCCAGAAGTTAGATGTAACTGTCACACATATATCTTTTGTTCCTAATACTGTTCCATTTTAGATTTAAGTTCTCTCTTAGTTGGTGCCAACCTTATACTTCAGCGTCAAATTAATATTGAAAATATCATTTGGACAAACACATTTCTTGTTTTAGATCTGTTTGCATTTTTAATAAATATGAGTTTAATAAATGATTGTTTAATATTTGCAGTGATGGTGTATTTTTGTAAAATCAGTTTCTGGCTGGCATTGATGATGTTAACTCTTTGCATTCATTCGGACATCTTCCTTCAATAGTATCCTAGGCCCTAATATTTTAAGCCTTTGTTTACTTAGCTTTCGACCCTGATCTTGGCAAAACAAATTGGTTATCATCTGTAGGTCATTTTCTAAGTTTGCCATCAAATCCCAATGTTCAACCTTGGACGAGTGAGGTTACACATAGGTCCTAGACCAAAGTTAGATTCCAAAATATGCTTAATTCAGCCATGTCTTTCGGTCCAAAGGTTAATTATCATGGCTATATGCTAATGATTAATTTTCCAATAAGATGCCTTAGTCAACTTATTTCCAAGATCTTCTCCCTCCACTTTCCCATGCATGAAAATCTCTTGAAGTTCGGAATTTGGAATGGCTAATTTGTTCCGTAAAGTGGAAGATCATCAAAATCTTTTTATCCACCATTGCCCCAAAAACTAGTTGATCCTAGATTCATTATTTGTAGTCTGTTATTTAGTGGGAAAGTAGAATTTCTCAGTAATCAAAGGCAATAACTTGAACTTCTTTTTGACATAATACATGGAATTACACCTTTAAATGGTAAGTCAACTCTCCTTTACTACCTTCAGGTTTGTTTGAAAACTGGCAATGTTTGATATGCTTTTGGATAATCAAACTCATTAGTTCAAATGACCCTTTCTTATCTAAGTTTCAAGTGAAAGTTATAGTTCTTGTACTCAATTGGCTGTTAGCTTTTAAAAAATAAAAGCAGCAATTTTGATTTTCTCATGCTTTCTCTGATTTCGACGATTTAGTTCCCACTAGAGTTGCGTATCCCCGTAATGATTGACGTGCTGATTATGACTCTCACCCTCTCATTTCAGGTGGCCACGAGAAAACAAATAAATAACTTTCAGACATAATCAAAACTTAAAGAGTATGTTTTCTAACCTTTAAATGTATTGAGTGTTTTATAATGTTTATATAAATGTTGGTTTACTTTTCTTTTTTATTGGAAGCTGAATGTCACATAATTTTTTTTTAAAGTTTTGTGTTTTGATGAATTTACGGTTAAAATATAAAGGAATCGCTCGGATTAGAGACTTCAAAAATAATAGAAGTTTCAGTATGCATATGTTATTTGCCAACTTTGTGATTAAGTGTGAAAATTTTATTTGTCACTTGGGTAAAAAGAGTGCAAAGTTGGTGAAAAGGGAGCTTAAAAATTGATAGAATTGATGCAAAAAGCTTTAGGCCTACAGAGCTAAAAAACTATTCAAAAAATCAGACTCTTAAAATGTCTGTATAAGAAATTAATTAAGGGTCAGGGTATAGAATAGCTCTAAACTTCAAATGACCCAAAATTATAAGTTGGATTCAAGCATGTGAATTTGGTTGTTTACTTACGTGTAATTTCTTGTTTTTGTTATCCAGTTCGTGAATTCCAACTCTACAATTTAATCCTTAATGCATTAGTTCTAGATTAGAACGATATAAAAATTTGTTGGGTATGTGTATGAAACTTTACAAACACTAATCTATATGATATTTGGCGCTTATATTTCCTTCGAACTGTAAACTTTTGTAGCAGATCATTGACAACTGTCAAATTTTCTATAACATCAGCTTTTTTATTGGAGAGATAGCTTTTTTTCAATAGTTTATTATAATTATTTTCAAAATCATGTTTTGCACTATTCAACTATTTTTTTGTTTCTTTACCCTTTCCCTGTATACGGCTATGCATTTCTAATTGAAATTGGTCCGACTCATTGTTAGAATCTGAGGTTGTTGCCAAAATGCAGCAATGAAGTTACTCTCTTTTTCTTAGTCAAGGCTTAGCCTTTCCATTGGCACTTTTAACACTGTAGGTATAATTATAGATGTTATTTTTGTAATTTCTTTCTGTAGGATTTGTGAAAATGAGGCTGTTGAAAGTGGCAACCTGTAACTTAAACCAGTGGGCTATGGATTTTGACTGCAATTTGAAGAATATAAAGGACTCAATAGCTAAGGCTAAGCAGGCAGGTGCTGTTATTAGACTTGGTCCAGAGCTTGAAATCACTGGTTATGGTTGTGAGGATCATTTCCTTGAGCTTGACACTTTCAGTCATGCGTACGTTTATAATCTTCAGACAGATAAATATTGCACATATATGTATTTCCGTTCTGAAATTTAGAAAATGCAATGCTAACATGTCCGATCATTTTGCTATTAATTGGATGACAGATGGGAGTGCTTGAAAGACATCCTGCTTGGTGATTGGACAGATGGGCTGTTGTGCAGCTTTGGATTGCCTGTTATCAAAGGATCGGAACGTTATAATTGCCAAGTTCTATGTATGAACCGGAAAATTGTCATGATACGCCCAAAGATGTGGCTTGCTAATGATGGCAACTACAGGGAGCTTCGCTGGTTTACTTCATGGAAACAAAAGGATCGGCTTGTTGATTTCTTACTCCCACCCGAAATTTCAGAGGCTATATCACAGACTTCAGTGCCTTTTGGTTATGGATACGTTCAATTTCTAGACACGTAAGCAGTGGCAAGGCTATTTCAGTTCCTATTTCTTTGATTATAAACAATTAAAATAATGTTCAAATAGAATATGGTTGTGTTTTGTGTGTTAATGTTGTGATAAACTTAAGTAGTTGGTGCATGCTGGCATAGGATTGTATATGTATGTATGGACAATTTGCTTTGTTTCCTCATATTACATCAGTTTATGAGGATGGAAATGTTACTGTTTTATCCTTATTTAGGGCAATTGCTGCTGAAGTTTGTGAAGAACTTTTCACTTCAAACCCTCCTCATGCTGAACTTGCTGTTAATGGAGTGGAAGTCTTTCTAAATGCAAGTGGAAGCCACCATCAGTTGAGAAAGCTTGATCTTCGTCTTCGAGCTTTTATAGGTGCCACACATACTCGTGGTGGGGTTTACATGTACAGTAATCACCAAGGGTGTGATGGTGGTCGTCTTTATTATGGTACGCAATTTCTTCTGTGGCTAAGCATATTTAAACTGAATGCTGGTGCTTTTGTTTATGATTAATATCTTGTAGCAGTCTCTTAACTAACCTTGTTTTCTTGTGGTTGTACACCTTTTTCATGTTTCCCAATTGATTCTTCAGTGTCCTTTGCACAGTTTCTGTCTGTTATGGTGGTAATACTGGTATAAGTATGGCCCTTCATTTTGTCTTTTATGTAGATGGATGCTCTTGCATTTTAGTAAATGGGGAGGTGGTTGCTCAAGGTTCACAGTTTTCGTTGAAGGATGTTGAGGTTGTGGTTGCTGAAGTGGATTTGGATGCGGTATGCTATACTAATTACACCCTTTGAGACTGTCCTTGGTATTGTAAGTGCAAACTTGATGTGACGATTATGCAATCCTTGATGCAATTTTGTGCTATTGAGAACTACTATTTTTCTTATCCTCTTTGGGGGAGAGAGCATGGTCTCCAGGTTTCCTTATGTTATAATGTTTTGTCTATAATCTGCTTTAGCTCTCTATATTTTACGTCTATTTCATTGACAGGTTGCTAGTTTACGGGGATCAATAAGTAGTTTTCAAGAACAAGCAAGTTGCACAGCTAGAGTACCATCAGTAGCGGCACCAGTTTATCTCTGTCAACCTTTTAACTTGAAAATGTCTCTTTCAAACCCCATAAAGGTTTGCTCTTCGAAATCTCATTTGATAGCTTAGGATTAGCTACACTAATTCTCACGTCTATTGGCAATTCCTATGGATTCAAATAATTTTGGATGCATTTTTTAAATGGATGTAGTTCATGCTTCAGAATACTTGCAGCTGATCTGTTAAAATGGGGATCTTTTTTAAGAATCTAGCTAGGGTTTCTTACATCTAATGTTTTGATAACTTTTTAAATGGTCAGCGGCAGGGATATATTTTTAGCTTTACAAGACCTTATTGTAAGGATAACTACATATTTTAGTTGCAAGATTTATTTGAGTGTAGTGTTAAACCACCTAAGAATAAAAACCAGGGAATCCACGAATAAGATTGAAATCTTACCAGGAAAGCTAAATCAGATTTTTGATGAATTGACTTGTTGATTATGAAGAATCAAGAACCAAGTATTTAAAGTTTTTTTGACCATCACAAGAAACAAATTCTTTGTTAAATTCTGAAGTTCGATGAATAGTAAAGGATAAAAGCACTCAAGACTCAATGTTTTATAATTGAAATTTCAAAATTTTCTTTATTGATTAGAAACATCCCCGTTATATAGGATTAACATAAAACATAAAAAGCAAAGTGCAAAGACCAGAATACTAAACAAGACATGATCCACAAAATTAGACCTAATGTCATGGACAAATGCATCCAAAATCTTTTGCCTTCTTATGTTGGATTATGTTAACTAGCGCTTGGCCTTTGACATGCTTTTTGGAGCTTGATCTGCGCATGTGTGTCTTGAATTAGCTCATTTAAAGCCTCTTTAAGATTCTTAGTCTTAGCTCTTGTAGTTAGTCCATTGGGCATATGCAATGGATTCACCGATTGGTTAGTCATGCTCGCATTAGAGTAGAAAAATATGATAATCAGCTGCATCTGAGTCTGAGGAAGTTTTAGTTGAGTTTCACTTAAATATTGGATCTTGCAGCTTTTACTAGACATCTGATTGACTATGAAGGATTCATCGTTTCAGCATTGCTGTCATATTTTAGTTTCTTTTTATCTTGAATTGTCATAGTTTCATAGCCACTCAATACTATTGTTAATAATTATTAAATAATGCTCATTGCGACTTCCACCATTTCATGTTGCTAATAATCATGTTTTCAACTTTGTAGATAAGTTATCACTCTCCTGAAGAAGAGATAGCTTTTGGTCCGGGTTGCTGGTTGTGGGACTATTTAAGAAGAAGTGGAGCTTCTGGATTTTTGCTTCCTCTTTCAGGTGGAGCAGATAGTTCCTCTGTAGCTGCTATAGTTGGTTGTATGTGCCAGCTTGTTGTAAAAGGTTAAGTTCTACGAAATTTGTATTGATTTCTTCTTCTAGTATCATGTCTTTTCTGTTTCTGTTCTAAACAATGCAAGTTTTGATGAATAGAAACTACAGTCCAGTATCTTATAACCATCCAGCTTTTGTAAAAATATGGAGCATCCAATATTGGTGCCTATTGACCGAGGGGGATGATGATCTTTTTTCTTTTATTTCTCAATTTAGCTCTTTTGATACAACTGGAGTATTCATGGCCATTGTAAATGTATTAATGAACGGCTAAAACGAATGAGAAGCCTTCTCAACTGTCTGGAGTATTAGCTTGCCATTAGACTATCCAATGTTAATAGCTGAATTTGATGGGGAGGACAACTTCGGCAGTGATAAAGCAAGAAAATGATTTACCAATATGATGTTCATTATTGTGATAGAATACAACTATGTAGTCATCATTTTATTGATACCAAGTAGTTGGTAAGTATAAATTTACACGTGCAAGGGTGGAAGGAAAGTCCTGCCTCGTGTTCCTGAGTTTTATATTTGATGATTTTGTTGTTTTGTTCGTTGTATGCAGAGATTGCAAATGGGGATGAGCAAGTGAAAGCCGATGCAATAAGAATAGGACATTATGCTAATGGAAAATTTCCTACTGACAGCAAAGAATTTGCCAACCGCATATTTTACACTGTATATATGGGTTCTGAAAACAGGTTGATACATGTGGACAAGAATGTCAATTATATCCTGCATGTGGAAAAATAACAAGCCTTGTTGCCAGACCTAATATAAAGCTTCTTAACGTGTAACTGGTGTTGTTATTGAGCATGCCTAATGAAGCTGCACGGAGGATTATATGTTTGATCTTCCATGTTAGCTGTCTGAATAGTTTACAATTTGACTTGCATCTATCCAGTAGCCAGCTTTCACAACTATCTTTTGATTACTTATTTTAGTTCTTTTCTTGACTATTTACAATATCAATGAAAGAAAAATGAATATTTGGATTATTTATCAAGGCCAATCGAGAGATTGGGATTTAGTTTTATTATTTGTTGACAATTTATATTTGGGGCTTTCTGGACACTACTAGACTTGGTTTTACTGTTAAATTTTCAATTTCTCTTTCCCTAGCCCCTCTTTTCTCCTAGTCTACTTTCTCTCTGCCTCTCTCTCCCTCTCTCTCACTTTCCATTATTGTGTGGGCTTGTTTTTGCAGTTCTGAAGCCACAAAAAAACGAGCAAAGGTGTTAGCAGATGAGATTGGTTCCTGGCATGTTGACATCTGCATAGATTCCGTGGTCTCAGCCTTGTTGTCCTTATTTGAAACAGTTACAGGAAGGCGACCACGTTACAAGGTACCATTCTTGTGATTCAACTCGCCTAGTTCTGTATTTGTTACACATTTGTATGTCTGATATCCTGTCAGGTGTTTGCTTCTGGCATTCTGTGGTGACTTGAGCTAAATTTTCTTTACTTTCGTATATTCACCATATGCTGTTAATTTCGATTTTCTAAAATCAATTTTAGAATGATCAAGCTTTTGAAAAGATACAGGACAGCAGATTTGACTTGTATGTTTGGTTTGTTTTAACTCTGTATCCATAACTAGCTTCACTTTAATCATTACATACTTTCTACCGTATTATAATGCTGATTTCTTTTCCAGGTAGATGGGGGTTCTAATATTGAAAACCTGGGGTTGCAGAATATCCAAGCTCGCATTAGAATGGTTTTAGCATTTACATTAGCCTCACTTTTGCCTTGGGTTCATAGCAAAGCTGGATTTTATCTTGTTTTGGGTAGCTCAAATGTTGATGAAGGTTTGCGTGGTTATTTAACAAAGGTACTGAATGGAAGTACATAGCATTTACTTATAGCAGTCACTTATCTCTGTAGCCATCATACAACTTGTGAACAAAACCCATAAATTTGTCCCTTTCAAGGCTGTATTGTAGCTCACTTACCATTATCATGCTCATGTGACCTTAATTTGTATGCCATTTCCGTGCTGCAATTTGAACTTTCACTTTTTCTGCAGTATGATTGTAGCTCAGCAGATATCAATCCAATTGGAAGTATTAGTAAGCAGGACCTTCGATCATTTCTTCGATGGGCTGCCACCCATCTTGGTTACTTATCCTTGGCAGAAGTTGAAGCAGCTCCTCCAACTGCAGAATTGGAGCCAATTCGTTCCAACTACAGCCAGGTACTGTTCTAGCTCTCCACGTTTCTCACTAACTTTACTATTTTTCTCTTTATTTTTGTTGCTTTACATTTGTGTTTGATATTTCATTTTTCACCCTTGGTCTTTTTAGTTTGTGCTCTTCATTGCATTTTTCTTTCTATTGTAGCTTTTTATTGTCCTTCTATATTGTGTTTCTGGTTATTCCCCTGTTTAGCTAAGTCCACAAATACTGTGCAACACATTCTCATATCAGCACTTCCTCGTTATAATATATTTTTTCCTTATTAGAATCTTCCTCTTTCCTCCATTCATCTCCAATTTTCTGAAACTTTCTGGAGATCTAGGTTTCCAGAATTTCCATGCAATATCTTATATATTGGATCCATGGTTGTGGTTGCAAGTTTCTTCCGCCTATATTTTCGTCTCCTTTCATGTAGTAATGTTTATCTGTTTTGGTTCTTTGATCTAGAAATCTTTCACCTTAAACTTGGAAACATGTCTTCAGTCTTTAAGGATCCAATGTGAGCTTTATAGAGATATCCTGATTTATAAACATGAGGTGGAACGGTTTCAATGCTTGTAAAACTTCTTTCTTTTCTCTCAGATATTTCCATTTCTATCTTCCACCTGAAGTTGAAGTAACAAAGTAAAATAGTCAGTCTCTTAAGAAGCTGATGGAAATAAATAAAGACCAGGAGATACTGGATATATGTTTTTTCCCCTTGAGTAGAGGAAAAAAAATAAAAGGGAGAGGAAGCTGGAAACTGGTTTGGTATTGAAAACATAGAACCTGGAAGTTAGGAGAACATATTGAAATTGCATGAAGTTTTATTGAAATGTTATTCGCTTCTTACTTATAGCTTACATAAAGCATTCATGAACATTGTGCGTGCTTATGTGCAAGTTATATGTGATTTGGTTCTAAATTTTGCTAAAAGAACAGCTTGATGAAGTGGACATGGGAATGACATACGAGGAGCTATCAGTTTACGGAAGACTACGTAAAATTTTCCGCTGTGGCCCGGTCTCAATGTTTAAAGTATGCTCTTGACAATTTCCCGATTACATCTTTTTTTCATGAATTACTTGATACATTTTAATTCAATCTCTCGTCGACATGGGAAATCATTGCAGAACCTCTGCTATAAATGGGGTTCAAAACTATCTCCGTCTGAGGTGGCTGATAAAGTGAGAAACTTCTTCAAGTATTATTCCATTAATCGACACAAGATGACAGTCTTAACACCTTCATATCATGCTGAGGTAATTAATTCAATGTCTAGAGCAGCTTCATAAGGACCTATTTCATTGTCACTAATATTGTATTATCATTATCAATAATGCACAAAATACTAAATCATCCTTGTGTCTGCAGAGCTATTCACCAGAGGACAACAGGTTTGACCTTCGTCAATTCCTCTACAATTCAAGATGGCCCTATCAGTTCCGCAAGATTGATGAACTTGTTAAGGAGTTGGATGGTGGCAAAGTTGCCTTAAAAGAAACAAGTGAGGAGAAGGTTGGTGCTTCCTTAAATCCAGGAGGGATGGGGGTTGTAGCAGCAAGCTGCGATGATCCCAAAGCTGGCCTTTAATTTATTTTCAAAGCTTTCTAAGTATACTTGCTTATACACAAACCTGTTCTTTCTTTATATATGTACTTTATAGAATTCAAAGGTTAAAAAAAGAAAAAGAAACTAACATGTAGATCAAGTTATTTCACCAAGAAGGATGGTGTCCGTCTGTAGCCTCAGATGCCTAGAATTCATGGGCAAATTAAAATTCTTTTCATTATTGCTTATTTATGTTTATTACTTTTACGTAAATTTGTTGTTTTCGTTAAGAGCTCTATGTGAAACGAGTTGTACCTTCCAAGGTTCGTATGGTTCGATAATAATAAGTTATAAAAGAAATTTAAATTTTTATTGTGGGTAATTATTATTAGCCTTCTGATAGGTCTAATGAGGTTGTCTGAATTCAAGATGTTATATTAGTCAATTTCAATGAATGTGATTCGATACCACTCTCTAAAACGTGGTTGACCATTATTAAGAAGCTTTTATTATAAATAGCTTCCTACAAATTACGTCCCTCGAAGACTTATTCTTTTTGAACACAAATCGAACCTTAATGTTTATAAGTATTCAATATGACCGTTATACGTTCAACTTCTAATTTAATCAAAATTCAATTTGCTTTTATTAACGTGGACATTTTAATATCCGAAATGGGAACTATCACTGTCAATTTTACACCACCACCTACTATTACTTAATTGTCCTATTTTCCTTCTTTGCGTGTTGATCCAAATGCCAACAAAAGAACAATAAATTGGAAGCAAAACAACAAATGGAAATGGGTAAGACTCAAACTTTCATCTGATTTTGATTGGTTGATTCACCACAAAATACAACATAATGGGGTTGACGGTAAAATTCTCCCAATGTGCAATTGACACATACTCACTTTCGTAAAGCTCCTCCAATATGTATGCTAATAACAAACCCCACACACTTTTACTATAGAGTCTCGTGTATTCATTTTGAGATCGAATATGTAAGATCTATAAAATATTAGTTATTTTTCAAAAATTTTAAATATTAAAGTCCAATTTGTATTTTAGTATAAATGTTGAGGATAAAAAAAATATAAGAAAATTAGAGCAAAATCTGATGCTACATGCCACAAAACAAAAATGATAATTTTTTGTTTGATTTTCTAAATGTAAAAATCACTTAAATTTTATAAAATAATTAATGCATGAACCAAATAAAACATAAATCATAAATTCATATTTTATTGTGTAGTAATATCCTTTTCTTTAAGTTTTTCTCAAACTATTTCTCAAACTAATTCATTGCAATCACCTTCGCCGCATAGATGTTCATCCTCTAATAATATCTATATGAACATATTAAGAGAACTCCACAAGTGGTGTAAAAAGAGTAGCTTAAGGAATGTTAATTCCTTTATTGTTAGATCTTTTTAATAATTTAAATGTGCTGTAGTTTGAGAAGAATTCAACCTATTTGACCAAAAGTGAAAGGTCTCAAGTACCAGGAGTCTTGAATATTAGTTTTCAGTAAAATTCCCAGACATGAGAAGTGGTAAAGAAGTTCAGAAAGTGGAAGCACGCTCAAAATTTGACGATAGTTGAAAGTTTAGTAGTTACAAGAGAATAGCTTGAAGGACTTACATATGGGAAGAAGTACAGGATACACCAACAAGAAAAAAACAATGGATGTTAGACAGTCACGAAAACACAAGAAAAAACATAGACCTTATCATTATTTCAATTTCTTTTCCTATTTTTTCCTTGTCTAAATCAAATCATCTCTTTAGTTTAAATATTATTTCAACACTCTTTATATTTTGGTAGCTTAGAATTTTATTTTCTAAGTTTTCTAGATTCCACCTATATCGTCAATAAGAAGTTAGGCACAAAATTAAGAGAATTCCTTCCTGGCACACTCAAATTTTAGGTTAATCATATAAGCGACCAACAATTTGTCTCGCTTGGTAGGACCATTATGCCAAGTGTGAGGAATGGAAAGAAATTGTTGTGCCTCCAGCCCCAGAGGAAGATGTCCATGCTGACATAGGGAATGAAGGCTTTGTATCCCAAATTATTGAAAATCTTTAAAAGGCATCATCACCTTCAATTAGGTTTCCAACTAAAGAGAATTCAAAATCGTTGTAACTATCAATATGAAATAATGTTGTTTATACAAGTGAGATTCTATAATTGAAGTACAACTCAGTCTTTATGATTAAAGCAATCAAAATACTGATAAAGAAGGTGGATAATTTTTTTCACTCTAGTACATGTCATTGAGTAGAATTCTCGCTATCTAGCAAGGCAGATCTTTGAAGGTCTCGGGGGGCATCCTACACCAAAAGCAATGAGAGTTGACGAGTCTAGTCTACCTCCAGCTTCTTCTACAGTGGAAGAAAGATATGCTGCTCCTCACATTGATTGCAAAAACAAACTATTTCTTTTACATTAAAAACCACAAGTATACGAGTCGTTACTTGTAGTAAAAAGCGGATATCATCCCACAAAGATTGTGCTTAGGCACTACTTAATTCAAGTTGTGCTCTATTTAAGACTCAAATTCTAATAATAAACTAAAAAATAAACTAAACCAAACAAACTAACAATAAACAAATAATGTAACAATGGAAATCCGTCAAGAGAATTAATCAAGTTACAAGAGAGGAGATTTTACATATCATTAATGCTAATATAGCCATTTATGTGTTTATAGGGTGTTGGTTCTAAATAATTGTAAAGTTGATTACTCTCTCTCGAGTCATAACCATTTTCTAAATTGGAAACCTAACCGAATTATGGACTTGTAACCTCTCAATGAACAAATTAACCACAATTCTAATTAGTTCTAAAGCTCTCTAATAAATAATCGGGTCTCGCAATAGATCTCTTTCCATGAAATTACTGACTAGATTAATTAAGTGGTCAATTAGATTACCTAACTTTCATTAATCTGATTTAATCATTTTTATCCGGCTCACCCTTTCGGTTTGTTACCAAAACATACTAATACATTAATCAATCACAACACCTAAACCAAATAAACAAAATTCAACTAAATTAACATTAAATATAAGCAAAATCTTGAAGAAAAAGTTAGAACATCATTAATAACTTGAAATCCATAACCATACAACCGCCCATCTCAATCTTACAAATTAAATGAATAAAAAGGAAAATAGGGAGGAAATGAAACTTAGATTGGACGATTAAGGAAAGCAACGATGTCAAGAGATCACCTATTTTGGGAAGCTTCGAAATCGAAACCCTTCTCTTCTTCCTCTTCTTCTTTTCTCTCTCTTTTCTTTCTCTCTCTATTTAGGATTTCCAAATGTAGGCTGATTGTAGCACTCCTTCTAGGGTTACCTCCTAATGCTTTTATATTATTTTCCAATTAAAGTAACCTTAGTGTCTTTTTAGGTTCGAAATGTCTTAAATGTCCCTCGAAAACTCAAATACGGAAGTGACCCCGTGTTTGTTTACATGCAGGCCACGATCGTGATTGGTGCACAATTGTGGCTAGTTTGTCTGCTCTCTATCACGATCGTGGTTGACTCCCCATGATCGTTTTGTTGTTGCTTCGAACCTCCTCTGAAACTCCTCCGACTGCCCTGAAACACTAACAAACTCATCACGGCACCTCATATATATAAAATTAAAGCTTAAATACATTTTCTCACCCAAAAAACACTTAAAACACAAATATTTATGAACTAACAAAAATCTTCAACTAAACACACAGTAAACAATTAAATTAATCCCTAAACACACACCAAATTACCTACAAAATAAAATGCAATATACACCTATCACCTCATAAAAGAGAGGACGTTCTTGTTGCAGTTGAGTGCATTAATCCTAGAAATATTCAACAGGTTGCCAGGCCTCAAGCTTTTGTCATATAGGAACTTGATTTTGAAAATGAAGGTAACTGACAAAATTATGACTTAGGGGGAAACCTTTTGGCTATAAACCATAATGTTATTATTCCTCCTCCACCTCCTCAAATGAGACTGCAAGTTGATATGAAAGCAATTAGAGAAGTTGGTCAATAGCTATATACGCCTGACTTAAGGCAGCTTGGCTACCAAAA
>JAOTJB010000210.1:28311095-28321917 GCA_027123815.1 Erythroxylum minutifolium
TTCCATATTTTCCATTATGATTTAACCTAAAAAGTAAAAAAAATAATTGGGTATACTATTGTCAGGGCAAAAGTATACAACCTAAATAATTCTCATTTATCAATTATAATAAAGAAGACCAACAGCATCATAATGGATTAAAAAAGACCAACATATGTTATAGATATAGTAAGGAGTATATTGGCTAAAAAAGGACCAAAGAAGTTTTGAACATAAGGAGTGAATATCTCAATATATTTGTTAAATATGCTACTTACTAAGACACTAAAAGGTAGAACACCAATTGAAAAATAGTTTAGAAAATTACCTTTTGTTACAATTCTAAAGGGGTATCTTTAATAACATGGAGTTGATTACTTTGAAATGTTTGTACTAGTTGCTAGGCATGACATTATAAAGTTATTGGCAACATTAGTTTCTAAATTTGATTGAATGTTATACCATCTTGATGGCAAATTAGCATTCTTAAATGGATTTGGGGCGCATAACAATGTAAAACTTCTCGCATCACAATGTAAAACTTCTCTTTATTCCATGCCTCAATTCATATTTGCATAATTGTTTGCGGTTACTTTCACTTCTTCCTCTTAGTTATGGAAGATAAATGCAATATTGTGCCCAAAAGGTGACTATGTAGATTGCAACTTACATTACCGAATTTGTGTCATCACTCAAAACTTATTATTTGTGTTGCGGTCAAGTCAAACATAAAGCAATTTGTTGATAATTAGATTAAGCTATTTAGTCAAACATAAAGCAATTTGTTGATAATTAAATTAAGCTATTTTTCTGAATTAGTTTAAGATACAGGGCACAAACTAATCAAAAGTAGGAAGATCAGTATTGATCTAAGGGAACAACTTGTTTATTACTCGAACAAAACAAAGAAACATGGGAACCAATAGTTTAAAACCAGCTCAGTATTAAATATACCAATAACCCAGAAAAATGGAGGCAGGAAGTCAAATATATCAAGAGCTAAAACAAATCAAGAGCTGAAACAAATCAATAGCCTACTGGTGAGCATAATAGAAGCAAACAAGAGCATAAATAAACCAACAGCCGAAGCAAACTAACAGTATATACACAGCAGAATGATACTCACTTGTAGAAAAGCAGCCTGAAATAGTATTTCAAATTAATAAATTCAACTTCTCAATAAATTCAATACTTCAACTGGTATATATAACATAACTATGAAAATCTGGAATGAAATAGAGTTCTAAGTGTCCAATACTTCTCAATAAATTCAATCATTCAACCGTATAACACAATTGAAAATCTGGAATGAAATAGAGTTCTAAGTGCTATAGAACACTAATTAATCAAGAAGTACACCATAATAAAAGCTCACGACTTTATCTAAATAACATCCAGAATTAAAAAACCTTGAGTCATTGATGGCATAAACATTGCCAGCAGTAATTGGTACCCGGAAAAGAAAACCATCTAAGCTAGTTTGCAATTACTATCTGATCCTTAGGAACAACTCTCTCATCCACCCAGAACACATGCCACTTCTATCGAATCAACATATGACGGTTCCACAAATTTCCATCAAGACTTGATGAGAGAGCCACCATATAGAACAACAGTGAAAGACCCTTTTTCTTTCACAAACTTACTAGACAAATCGTCGATGTATCCGGCCAATGACAGAGCGAGATCCTCCTCCGATTCACACTCCTCCACCTTCTTCTTTGCCATCGACAACCCAGCCATCGATGACGAGTTCACCTTCCTTCCACGCTTAACCTGCTTCACATTTAGCTTTCCGAAGGCAACAGGGTAACTGGGTCGGGATCAAGGTAGCACCATACAGTCTACCAAACTTTGGAGAAATCGACGAAGAGAAGTGTTACCATTGTGTGTGTGTGTGAGAGAAGAGCTAAAATCTTTTCCTATGGAGTTGGTTAGAGATGGCGAAGACAAGATCTCATGACAGTGGATGGGGAAGACGAGATCAAATGATGGTGGAGTAGGCGGTGGAGACAAAGAGAGCCTAGAAGATTCGTTTAAATGAACGAGAAGCAGCCTCAGCCTAATATCTGCTGCGTTCAAAACCAGTTGGACCGTTTTGATTAAAACTGGCCGATTCTTCAACAAACCGGGTAGTTTTAATTTTAAAAGGTTTTTTATAAAAACTGAACTGGACCATCAATCGTTTCAAGCGTTTTCCGGTTAGACTGGCCAGTCCGGTCCAGTTTTTAAAACATTGGTTTTCTCTGCATTTTATGTTCAGTTGTTTCTTTTTTTGTGGGCTGTTTGCTTGTTTTTAGCCTTTATTTTAGGTTAATGGCTAACATACACTTTAGTCCCATGTTACTATCAACAAAAGTATTAAAGCGATAAAATAGTGAATACTAAATGAGTTATGAAAAGATAGAAAAGTAACAAAAAAGTAATAAGTTTAGTAAATAAATAAGCAACATTGCAACAATGAATAACAGGGCAAGAAAATAAAGATCGGGTGAATGAGGTGCAGGGATCTCCTGCCTCTCTCAAGCTTTTTGCATTAGCTCTCACTTTTTGCTTCAGCTTGTTCACACTAGATGGTCGAAGTCATGGTTCTGCTTCCAACTCTCTGCCATGTTTCTCTCTTCTTCACCGACTCTCTCTGTTCTCTTCTCTTCTTCCCCTTTTTCTCTCTATTTTCTCTCTCTCCAAGTATCTCTAGAGTGTTGAGAGAAGAATGAAGAGTGAATGATGAATAATTCTAGCCGCCACCCTCTCCTTTCCTTTTTGTAGTATGCTCCTACGTCTAGGGTTTGTGCCCTCAACCTCTGCAACTACCATGTAATAACTAAAACAATTATGAGAAAAAACGTGTGAAGGGGTTCATGGTTGTGACATGTAAGTCACAACCGTGGCATGCTTATAGTCGTGACTTACCATGCCACAACTATGATATGGTAAGTAACATGATGCCCATTTTCATACACAATTCATCATGCCATATTCAAAAAATAATCCAATTAAGATCCATTCAACATCCACATTAATTTCACTCAATTCATATCAAATTTGAATTAAATCGTATGAAACCACACAAAATCAAACATAATTAAACACAACATTCTCTTATACTATTGTGGTTCTCTTCTCTGTTGTTGCATTTTATTTCCTCTTTTGGCGGTTATATTCTTGTTTTTCTACTATTAGGTCATTTTTTCCTCTTTGCTGCATTTTATTTCCTTTGGCTGTTGAATTTTATTTCTTTTGGCTACTGCATTTTGCTCCTCTCAAGCCGCTACATTTTGCTTTGTTTTTTTCTACATTTTATGCTTGGCTGTTTTTTTGTGTGGGTTGTTTGCTTGTTTTTAGCCTTTATTCTGGGCCAATGGTGAGCTTTTTCTTCTAGATTACTTTCCTTAAGTCCACCAAGACCGCAAGAAAATATTTAGTAAAATTTAAATCCCTTTTAGAAATAAAATATGAAATTAAATAACTTGAATAATTAATAAGAAAATGCAATAATTTAACCCAAATATGTTCTATAAATAATTTAAAACAATATAAAATAGGGTGTAAAATATGCTATAATTTCTATTTGTCACTAATGCTAAAAAATTATAGAGTTAGGCCCTTGCCACTTTATCAGTAGACTACTCTTTCTACTAAAATAAAGACTTGGTATTAGTATGGTAAAAGATAAAGCATGTCCTAATATGGATTAACTTTTATAATATTCTTCTAGAATTTTGGTTAATGATAAGATTGAGCTACCTTTGCAAGTTAGTTAAGCAAACCAATCTATTTGGATGAGGATATAACATAACTGAAAATATTCAGTTGTGTTAGAGTGTGCTTTGAAGTTGAAATTGAAATCAAGCTTCCTAGTGTTGTTCTTTTAATAAAGCTTAATGAAAATGGGAGCTTAATAGAAGATAAGTTCAAAGCAGCTATTGTTGGAAGCCTACTATAAGACAACCTCACAAAGTATGGAAACTAACTAGAAAACAGATTGAAAGAGTTTATTAAGAAGAGTACATGGAGACAAAAATCAAAGGTACCATAGAGAAAATCACTAACAGAAACATAAGTAGAGACCGTATGAACCCTCAAGCATAAGAAGAAGCAACAAACCCCTTAATACCTAAAGCTAACTCAAGAGAAACTAATGTCAAAATAAACTAAAAGGTTAAAATGGAGGATATTAACCCAAATAACTTAGAAAAGAAAGTGAAAATAGGTTCCGATGGTAGCAATTTCACACCTGGAAATGAGGAAAGCATTATAGTCAATATAATCAATGTTATGAAACTTGTTATCAACACTCAAATGAAATATACTTAGACTAACGAAATGAATGTTGGATATAATAACTAAGTTGTTAAAGGACCAAAGGAAGGCATATTAAGAACTAAGAGGAGGAGGGGAAGGAAATAGAAGTTAAGGGATCGTAGCATCACTCTAAGCATATACTAATGACAATGATAGTATGGAATGTAAAGCTCTCGAACCGCCCTAAAAAGAACCAGGTAGTGTATGACTATGTAATGGATATGAAACCATATATAGTAGCTCTACTAATGTTGATCAAGTCTAAGATTTCCATAGTAAGCCTAATATGATCAAGCACTACTAATCAATGCATTTGCTCTTAGTGTATGGCTTAGAGCTCAATCTCTTATAGTGATGAATGTATACTGATATTATGAAATTCAACATAGGATGTATCACTGATATTTTTTGTGTTGGCTTTTAATTGACTTTTTCTAATGTGTTAATGTTGAATTAACTGCAAGTGCATGATGTAGCTATTGCTAGTATCGATAAGTACGGGTCGATCCCACAAAGATGATGACTACTAGTAATTACCGTTATCTTATTATCTAGTCTACGGATTTGAATGTGATTTTTAATCTAAATAAAATAAAACATAAAAATAAAATAAAGTAGCAAAGGATATTGAATAGAGAAACAAAAAATTATTTAGAAAAAGATCGATATCAGAAATTAATGTCTAGGTTACGAATCCCCCTAAATTCTCTTAAATAATTACCTTTTTATTATGCAATTGTTTTATTGATTTATTGGACTGTGGAGATTCTTATGGTATGCTAATAGCTGACCCCGAGTGAAATAACAACTAATACTAAGGTTTTCAACCAAATTACTCAGGTTAAAGTTTATAGGATTGCTTTATCGATTTGTGAATCTCACTATTAGGTATTACCCTAATCAGGGGGATTTATGTCATCCTATCTTTAGAGTTGCAATCAACTCCTTTCAATTATGGTAGATATATCCGTATAAGGATTTCTCAATGTCTATGTTATGAAATCAGATTATGATCTAATATTCTAGATGTATTAGAACATATATTAAACTCATAATTGAATCATAATATATCAATCAACGTAATTGCATTAACAAAAGAATCAAAACATGTTAAAGTATAAACATAGGGTTCATCTAACCTAAACACTAAAGGAATTTAGTTATACATGATTGGACATGAAATCGAACATAAACAAAAAGAAAAAAAGAATAGAAAACAGTGAGTTTTTAATTCTAAATCTCCCTGTGTATCAAATATTCTTGTATGTTGGATTTAATCTTCTATTCTGATGGATCTTTCAAGAATTTCTTCTTGTTTTCCACTTTTATGAATCAAAATCGCCCCATGAGTCTCCTTTAAGAATTTCAAAACACTTCCTAATGTCTTCTTATCCATTTTTCCTCCAAACACATCTATTTATAAAAATTTAGGGTTTCTAGACTTACACAGTTTGAAACACGACTGTGTATTAAACTGTGTATAACCAAAATACTAGAATTCATAATTCTGTAAGGCCTAAGAGAAGTACACGACTTGATACATGGTCGTGTATCTCTTTTAAGTTTCAAATCTTTATTTTATGCCACGTTTTCATCTAAATTATTCTTTTTTAAGTTTGTGAAGGAAATTATTACCTATAAATACACTTGGAGCAAATTAAGTACTAAATACACAAAAGGTATAAAATATCAAGCAAAAATACATCAAATATTGAGTATAAATATTATTAATTAACATTTATCAACTCTAGCTATCTGAGTGGTTTTTGGGATGTACCCTCACCCTTTTGCCACTTCCTTTTGCTAACATCAGTTTGTTATATTTTCCCTTTTCATTATTATTCCTTGAAATGTAAAAATAAACAAACATCACTAAATAAAAGGGAATAATCTATGTTAATCAAATCACGAAACATAAAACACTATAATGTAATCCCAAGGTTAATTAATTACAGAATAATAATGTAAACTTAAATAAACCAAATATATCTTAATATAATCTATAAAAATGGAGTGTAATGCCATTGACTAACATGAGCAACCGAATTAATCACATAAAACTCCATACTATTAATTAATTGAATAAATTGCATTTAATCCATCTCAACACATTAATTAATTCAAAAGGCCTTAAAATACAATTTGACCATATAGATTAATCAAAACAATGCAAAAGCCCCCATAAAGTACAACTTATGCAAACAAATAAACAATTGCATAATTAAATTCATATTAAAGCATTCAATAGCCCTTAGGTATCTAATTTCACCATAAAATCATTCAAAACAAGTTCAAAAGCCCTTAGAAAATTCAAATTCAATATTTAAATTACCAAAAGAAAACCCTTAATGGATCATCTTGGGTTATCCCAGTATACTCCACAGGAATTATAGAATTAATTACTACACCTGTTTCTCTCAAAATTGATTAACATAACTCAAAAATATCATAAACAATGCATAAAACTTATCGCAATTAATTGAAACTTTAAGAAAAATAGGTGGGATTGAAGGGTTTGTCATCAAAGAATGCAAGGTTAATGTCACCCAGAGGGAAGGAAGAAGAGAGAAAGTGAAAATTAGGATTTCTACGTGGTTGATACATAATTTTAAACACATATAATGTAACACGAGCGATAATACGGGTGCATATATTCCCTACATTAGCCAATTTTAAGGTTAATTTTAAACATCACACGTATGTTAGGCATTAACATAGGCATGTAAAATAGACGTGTTATGATATGATAAATACAGGTTAGAACATGGACATGTATATAAACCGAGCTATTCATAAAAACAATACGACTAATAACATGTGTGTGTTAGGACTTAACACGACCGAGATGACATTAAAATTAAAATATCTAAAATTTACATGGTCATTAAGACTAGCATATTGGTGGTTATTATCTTTCTGAAACTTTTAGGAAACAAAAGAAACTATAAATCCCTAAACCTTTCCTTTCAGTGAATATAAATTTTTATTTTCAGTAGATAATATTTTTAGATGAATAGTAAATTTAAGTGAATGGTCATTTTTAGGGGATCCAACCTCTCTTTAGAATTAGTTTTAGAGTTTAATAATACTGAAATGAATCGAAAATAAGTCCGAATGGATGGATTTTGGGAGTTCCAAAAGTTTAAGACTAAAAAGCCCTTTTTGGAAAATAATGGGTATTAATGATTTTAAACCCATTTGAAATTTTTTAAAGCATCCAATCAATATTGACCCAAATTAGAGTATTTCATGGTCAATTTGATAAAAAAGACGTTTACAGAATAATTTTGGAACTTAATTCGGTTAGATGGTGAATTACACTCATAAAGGACAATTTGGTCTTTTTGGTATAAAAGTTAGTGGATTAATGAGTCATTATAGTGGAATAACAAGAAGGTGACATGTGTAAAGCATTAAAGAGTATAAGAAGTCAAAACTTAAGAAAAATTGCTTTATTCTTTTAGTAAAACCATGAGAGTGAATTGGTTTAGTAGTGAGAGACCAAAAACAAAAGAAAAGAAGAACCACCAAGGAGAATGTCGGCCAGGCTAGAGAGGAAGAATGGTATTGTCATTTTTGATGGAGATTTTAAGAGATCTTGATCAAGTAAAGGTGCTTATCAAATACCCAAGAGATTGGAAGATAAATTGGTAAATTTTCTTAGCTTAAAATTTTAAATTTGTGGGTTTTTGTGTGGGATGGATGTATTTAAGATGAATGGTGACTTTTGAATTGCCATGGAGTAGATAATGAGTCTGGAAGCATTTAAGGGTTGAAAACATGAAATTAAACCAAGAAAATCAAGATAGGAAGAATCATCCATGGTTCGTTTTTTTAATGATATTTGATCCAAAATCATATTTTGATGTTTCATGTTGTTCATAACATGGTTTTGATGGTAATGAAGAAAACAAATGAAAAAGAATTGAACTGGAATTGAATTGGAAAAGTTTGATGTAAGATATGTTAAGTTTAGCGTTAAGGGCATTTCTGGTATAAAAGTATGATTATGAAGTAATAATCATGTGAATGTGATTAAGGATGCTCATTAAGTGTATTTGGGCCATTCAAATTGTTAAATGAAGTGTTAAGTTATTATTTGTAAAAATTAGTAAATGGTATGTATGTAGAAAGTAATGAAGTTTAAATGGTTTATAATGTGTTTGAATGATGCTTGGCATGCATCTTAGGTCAATTATGTTGAAAATTTTGAAAGAAATTATATATATATATATATAAGGAGAATTTTGCCTTAAGAGGAAATGTAGTTGGTATGGGTTGTTGAGGTTGAATATGGTTATAGTGAATTAATTCAATGAGATAGTGTTTTGAAGAAATTGATAAGTTGGGATGGGTAAAGGATTGTATTTAAGTAACTTTCGAAATTAGACTTTGAAACAAAGACCAATAGGCGAGCTTGCCAAAGTAAGAGGAAATACGATTAGCGTATATGTTAAGTGATTAAATACTAGTCTCGAATTAGGTTAAATTGAATATATAGTTTTAAATGCCTTATTTCCTATTTTGGAAATAAATGCTTAAGCGAAATGTACTTTGTGTAGGTAAAGGAGAGGCATAGAACACGTGAGTGTGCTTAGAAATAAGTTTGCAAAATAGTGAGTGTATTTTAATTTTTTATGCGAATGAATTCTTTGCAAAAGAATTGATGATATGTGACTTTATATTGTATGATTATGAGTTTTAATAAAATGAAACATTATAAGTGAATATTGCTAGTATAAACATATGTTTTAGCAATATATGAACTGAAATTTGAAAGTTGAATTTCATAGGATTTGAAGTTACATTGAAATTAGGTTACTGGTTGAGAAAAAGAAAGTGAGTTTTAGCCTATGGTACACCAGTAGGATTTATACATGTTATTATACTAGTATATAGCAGTTAACCTAGTACGAGTAGGTGATGTAGAACTAACTCTATAATTAGTAGTTAACCAACTGCGGGTAAATGAAGTAGAACTAACTTTGTAACTACCGGTATATAACTATTAAGCAAATATAGGTAACTGATGTAGAACTGGCTCTATAACTAGGGATAACCAGTTACGTGTAAGTGATGCAGAACTAGTTCTGTAACTACTGATATATAGTGGTTAACCTAGTGTGGGTAAGCGATGTGGAATCAGCTCTGTAATTAGTAGTTCATCAGTCACGGGTAAGCGGTGCAGAACCAGCTCTGTGACTTTATACTTAGGGGTAAAATATGGTAAAGAAGTTAGCGGTGGGTTATATTGTGTAAAAATTTCATTATAATAATGATGCCACCATAATTTACTTTAAAAGTAACTTGAGAAATTGATTTTAGAAAGCATATATGTTTTATATTGTTCTTGTATCATAAGAAATGAAATGAATTTGTTTTAGGGAGGTTTAAATTGTTAAATATGGTTTGCATAAAACTGTTAACACTTACGGAGCTCGTTTAGCTCATACTCTACTTTCTGCTTTTAAAAAAATCTCTCAGGTGCTCACTCAAGGGCTTCAATAGTAGGGACTCTACCTCTTAAGTAGATAACTTCGTCACGTGCTGTTATATAGGCTTTTTTACCATATAAATGCTTTTGAGAATTACTAATATCAATAAACATGTTTTGGAATGTATTTTGTGTAAAGAAGGCATGTATGTAAATGCTTTTAAATGAAATGCATGAATATGTTTTAACTTTTTAAAGTTTACTGAAGTGATTGTTGAGATTGCTTGTGAATGAACTTGAAGCCTGAAAATTTGTAGTTGGGATTTTGAAGTGATTATAGAAGTGTTTTGAAATTTTTCAAGGATTTTGAAAATTTTGGTGATTTCAAAATACAGTCATTATGCTATATAAATTTTTAATAAAATGAGTAAAAAACTCTATTATTTATATTTATGAATGTTGAGTTAAAGCTTTTCGATAAAAAGGACAACACGCTTAGCTCCATAGGAACTTTCCAGTTGGATCAGATATCGATTGTAGAGCCACCGTGGGGTATCGAGCAGGCCAGCTACTTGTTTTAGGATAGGGGCCTATCAGTGTTACCATCAAAGTTCACTTTTTAAAAATGAGTTACCTCCTTTTTGGTTGAATGTTTATACGTTTAAGTAAGGTGACCAATAAAAAGTTTTGATTTACATGTATATGGTTTCATAAACAGAAAGCGTTACACATTTGCATTTTTGTCAAACACACAGCACAATGCACAGACGAGGTCGTGTACATACTAGGGAAACCATTCCAACTGCTCCTACACATGAGGCACCTCTAGTATGGGAGGATGACCATATGTTAAACCTAATGAGTGTCTCGATGAACCAGCCATATTCTAAATCGTTAGGGCCGATAGAATCAGTCGGAGTGAACTTTAATACAAAATAGGTAGCAATGCAACAACCACCATAGAATGTGGAAGCTTTGGGATGTTCCATTAAGGGCATCTATAAATTGAATGTGAAGAATTTTGACAAGAGTAGAGATCCTAAGAGTGCACTCATATTGTTAGTTTGGGATATGACAATATACAAAAGTTGTGGCATGCATAGA